>MU826878.1:0-368439 GCA_029204205.1 Desmophyllum pertusum | reverse complement strand
TATACCCATTTTAAAAAACCCCCTTGTAAACCAGTATATATAGCCCCCAACCCGCCTAGCCGAGCCGACCCTCGTAACAGTGTCGCAACGATTGAGGGCGTAAAACACTGGCAACATTGGTATGGAACTACGCCGTTTCCTATGTTGTATTTTTCAATCTGTTACATAAACGAGTCCTGGTGCAGAAATGTAGTTTTACTCACACTCTATTTCTAGTGAAACTCCAAATTATTTTATTTGAAATGGTTTTCAGCATCAGGACCTCCGTTTTGAAAAAACTGGCCTTTTGTTTATACATTTGTCCTAAGGGGTGTTACACAAAGCAATGTTATTCGCTCTCCGTGGCACCTTACAGCTCGTTAGAATGGTTGGTAAATTGCAGAGACAAGTTGCACGAAACCATTGCCTGTATTTATAAAAAAAGAACCTTGTATCTGACGCCCAATATTTTGGTTGTTTTAAAACTGAGTGGTGAGCGATTGATCCCGAAATACATAGTAACTTGTCGACAGATTTTCCATTTGCGAGAACAATTAATTGTTTTCACTCTATGTTTCTATAATCATACAATTGAATGAATGCTCAAAACGAAGATAATATATGCAAAAAATGTTTGCGTGCTATGAGACCTATAACTAAGTAAAGATATTTGATCAGGATTTTGACAGTATCTTTTATTCGCGAATTTGTATCTTCGACGAAAATCTATTAAAATTTCATTCAAGTGGACTCATCTTTGGTCAACAATTACGTGTAGCGATTCTACGCGCTTCGAATCTACCAATTCTTCAACATCCAATGTTTTCGCGGAATGTCCCGTCACGCATTGAAAGGAACACGATTGCGCATTTGAATATTGGCGAAAAAATTTTTAGGCAAATAGTATTTTTTAATATATATCAGCAGAGATCCAGAACACGTTTAGAAAACACTTAAAATGCCATAATGAATTGTTAAAATAATAGTTTCTGGAAGGAGAAACTTAAACAACTCAGCTGCGGTAAACTCACCCGGCCCATGTTGTTCAAAGGGTGGATAAACACTATTCACTGGATAATTCAACTATCCAGTGGAATAAGTGGTTGCAAAAACAAACAACGCATATCTAACTGGATAGTGATTTATCCTGTGGATAGCCGTTATCCACCGAACTTTGAATAACCACTGGAATAAACAAGCCTTCAACTTATGATCAAACGTTCCATAACGTGTGGTTATGTCTATTTTCTCTCTTTATACTGTAAGAGTGTCAAACATTAATTCAAAAAGCTTTTGTTCTTGCTACAAAGCCGAACTAACCTCATGAACAGTGAAGAACTAATCTTTTTAAGACTGCACATTTAGCCGCATTTGATCTGAATACATCAAACATTTCTTACCTTAAGTTCACAAAAAAGAAAAACAAAAAAAAAACCCTGACACACGGTTACAAAAAAAAAAAAATACCACAGCTATACAGCACACGTTTCTGGGACACCGTCTTTTTTTTTTTTTACCAAAAATATTTCAAGATCGCAGACAAACACCTCACAGACAACTCCCTCGCTCCTCTTCAATCACACTTCACTTGTTTTCAGCATGCCAGGTTAAGCTAAGCTGTTATCTGCGGGGGGCGTGGGGTGGGGTGGGGGGAAGGGGTTTAGGGGTTGGGGGATGTTGTGGGGAAGGTGTGTGGGGGTTTGTAGTTTCTGTAGTGTTGGGCGGTAGGTTTAGGTAAGGGGGTAGGGTAGGGGTGTTGTAATGTATAGCGCGTAGGACTGTTTATCAAGTGACCCATTATAGTATATTGAGTACAATACTAGTAATCGAAAAAGTAACTTTTAACTTTAGCTTACGTTCAACGCCAATTTAGTGTCTGCTTCCTTGTTCTCTTTATGGGAGTCGCGCGAAAACATGAACGGTATTTTTTGGGGGCGAATGTTGATGTGAGAGGCGACAATTCGCCTGATCGCAGATTCTGTTACCAATCTCGTTCCCAGGGTCCTATCTCTCTTCCCGCCAAAGCGACGAACGAGAGACCCTGGCTCAGTGCTAGGTGTCACGTGTTTCCCAGACAGAATGCTGGGAGATTGAGATTAAAAATAAACGATTCGAGGGATGGGACTAGCTAAGTCGTGAAATTTGTCTCTCTACCGATGTGTTCGTAAATCAGTGGACGTCTTTGAATTCGTGGTAAATACTTTGGCCCACCGGTTCCATGATGCCAAAATAAATCGTCTGACTGGTATGGTTTTAAAAATTCGAGTTGTTGCAGGCTGTGCAAATCGGTTGTCGATGTATCCTGCTCAAAGAATCTTCTTTGGCTAAATGAAATCGCGCTCACTGGCATGACGCTACAGCCGTATTTAATGGATTGTTGGACCGGCCATAATTTGGGACGAGAATTAAATTATATCACATTCATTTGTGCATGCCATGCGAAAGACGACTATATGAATTTTGAAGCCTTCAACGATCGACGAAGCCAGAGTTCTGCAGGTTGTTTTATCGAAATATCGCCATATGTACAAACGAACATTTACCAAGAAGTGCGAAAGGCCGGCGAAGGCTCGAAAGGCCGGCCGTTCGCGTTTTTGAATCCCCTGGGCCCAGTTGTTCAAAAGCCGATTAAACGCTAATCAAGGATTTAACAAATAATCGAGGGTTTCAAGTTCTCCTATATAAAATTGTGGTTTTCCATGGATAATGTTTTTGTGGAGTTTGACGGTCATTAGTCAAAAGTCAAAACTAAAGAGCAAAAAATATATAAACAGAAAATACTCACTGAAAAGTTACAAAACTGAAATCAAAATTCAACGCTTAATCCAGGATTAGCTTAATCTGTGCTTTGAACCAACCGGGCCCAGCTGCAGGACAGGAAAGGCGTAAATAAAAATATTTATAAGTTTTTATTTTTGAGTTCGTTACGATGTTTTGCTCGATTCTTTTTTTTTTCTGATTCCTTTGTAAGGGATTTTAAACTTTAAACTTGTATACTACTATTGTTTTCGTTTATCTCCAAAATATACAAAATACCCATTACTTCAGTGTATTATTAATAAAAAAAAAAATAATCAAATATACCCATGTTAAATACCCCCTGTAACAGTATTATATAGCCCCAACCCCCATAAGCCGACCCTTGGGACAGTTTGTGTCCGCAACGATTGAGACAAAACACTGGCAAACATTGGAATGAATCCGCCGTTTTTTCCTAGATTCTTTTTCATCTAGTTTATCAAAAACGAGTCCTGGTGCAAGAAATTACGTTTTTGTTACTCACACTCATTCCTAATGTTTGAAACTGCCAAATTCTATTTTTTATTTGAATGAGTGTTCGCATCAAGAGGACTCGTTTTTGTTTTGAAAAAAAATTGGCCCTTTTGTTTTTTATTACATTGCCTAAGCGGGTGTTACCACTAAGCAATGTGTTTTCGGCTCCGCTGGCACCTCTACAGCTCGTTAGAATGGTTAGAAAATTGCGAGAACAAGTTGCACGAAAACATTGCCTAGATTTATAAAACATGTTGGTTTGTTAATTAGTGTAAACTATGATCCCGAAAAAATACATGTACTATGTTCGAAGATTTCCATTTTGCAGAACAATGAATTGTGTCCTCTATGTTTCTGATAAGTTCCTCGCGAAGCGAGGCCGAAGGCACTCGCGTTAGCGGGGTTTATAATTCTGTCCCCCAAGAGCTGACGCGAGAGCAATTCTCCAGTGTGGCCTTTACGGTCATATTTGTTTGTTTGTGGAGTTGGGGGATGACATGACGTCACACGGCTCGTGGCCTAATGGCTTAAGGCGCTAACTTTTAAATCTGATCTTCGGGATTGAGGGCGTGAGTTCAAATCCGACATGGTCCTTCTTTTTTTTTTTTTTTTTTTTTTTTTTTTTCGGTTCAAATCCAGGCCGTTCTTTTTTTTTAACCCCCTTTTCTTTGCTTTAATAACATTGACTTCGACGTAATCTTTGTACACGTAAATGTAGAAACAGGAACGGCTGCTGAAGAATAACAATTTTTACTCCAAGTTTGTTTATCGAACAAATTTATATACGGGTCATTTGTGAAAGAAACCCGGCTTTATTAAATCCATTATCAACAACAGGAAAAGGAAAGACGACTCAGGAATTTCTCAAAGTACGATCAACATATGGCTTAGTTTTCATTGTAGACGCGAAGGACTTGTGTCTAAAATAATTCGCCGATCCGATATTGCGAAGAAGATTTTTACCTACGAAAGCGAGGTGGTTTCAGATCATTCGGACGGAAAAGTGGGGAAAACAGTACAAGAGCGCTACAATTTATTACAGATATCGAGAGACGAGGCGAACTCCAATCGAAACCAAAATCCGGTGGCATAGCAAACATACGGCGTTTCCTCCGCGCGATTCTCAGAAACCTTGCAGCGATTCTTGGAAAACCTTGCAGATCAAATCGCAGGCGTGCCCGTTACTAGGCAACAAAAGCTTCGCGAGGGCCTGCGAGTCACGTATTACTAGTCATACAATTGAATTGAATGCAAAAATAAGTAATATATGCACAAATGTTGCGTGCTGTGAGACTAACTAAGTAAAGATATTTGATCATGATTTTGACAGTATCTTTTATTCGGAATTTGAATCTTCAACGCAAATCTATTAAATTTCATCAGTGACTCATCTGTCAACAATTACATGTAGCGATTCTACGCGCTTCGATCTACCAATTCTTCAACATCCAATGTTTTCGCGGAATGTCACGCATTGAAAGACACGATTGCGCATTTGAATATTGGCGAAAATGGGCAGAAAATCAGCAGAGATCCAGAACAAGTAGAGACACTTAAATCATAATGAATAGTAAATAATAGTTTCTTGAAACCTTTAAACAACTTGGCGCGGTAAACTACCCGGCCCCAGTTGTTCAAAGGGTGGATAACACTATTCACTGGATAAATCACTATCCAGTGGATAAGTGTTGCCAAAACAAACAACGCTATCCACTGAGTGATTTATCCTGTGGATAGCGTTATCCACCGGGCTTTGAATAACCACTGGAATAAACAAGCCTCATCTTATGA
Source organism: Desmophyllum pertusum (assembly GCA_029204205.1). NCBI lineage: Eukaryota > Metazoa > Cnidaria > Anthozoa > Scleractinia > Caryophylliidae > Desmophyllum > Desmophyllum pertusum. Next base: position 363,396 of record MU826878.1, on the reverse strand, counting down.
TCAAACTTTTCATACGTGTGTTATGTCTATTCAGTTCTCTCTTTCTACTAAGTGTGTCAAGCATTAATTCAAAGCTTCTGTTCTAGGAAGCCGAACTACGTACATGTACCTCATGAACAGGAAGAACTAAGCTTTTTAAGACTGCACATTTAGCTGCATTGACTGAATACATCAAAACATTTCTTACCTTAAGTTCAAAGAAAACTGCCGTAGTTAAGCACTCGTTTCTGGTACAAGATTTCGCAGACAAACGCAAACAACTCCCTCGCAGACAAGTTGAGACAACTCCCCGCTTCCTTGCCAGGTAGCTAAGCCGTTACCTGCGGGGGGGAGGGGAGGGAGAGGAGGGAGGGGAGGGAGAGGAGGGAGGGTGTAGTGTTAGGGTGTGGGTGTACTGTAGAGGTGTAGCTTGCAGTGTCGTCTTACTAAGACTGTTATCAAGTGACTCCTTTCTTTGCTTTAAGTGAATTATCAACATAGTAAAACACTCTCACTGTAACAAAGCCACTCGATCACTGCCCAGGCAAGGCTAAGATATGGAGGGAATATTTAGCCTGGGCAGAGGTTTGCACGACAGAGATATGCGAAATAGTAAGACGTCGCCGAGGGAGGTGGGTGGGTAAAAAACTATAAGTTGCGACGCGTAAACTTGGCGAAAGAGGCACAAAACCTGAATAAATGAGCTCAATTAAATATATAAGCGAGTCCCCTGGGGACTTGAGGGTCGTTAGGCTATATTCAATGGGGTGCTGGGAGCATCAGGGGCACCCAACGGATCGTTTCGGTGGAATATCTGTTCGGAAGGCCTATATTCGCCTCAGATATTCGGTTTAGGGAAATGTCATCTCGAACTTTCTTAATATGGGAAAATTAATGCCTTTTGTTTTCGGAGAGATAAAAATGTCGTTTTGGGTACAAAAACAGGCCAGCTAGGATTTCGGAAAAGGCAAAAGCAGCTCATAAATTCGGGAAATAAAATTTAAATCCTTAAAATTTTCTGAAGTTTGAAAGTGCAGCTAACGTATCCGAAAAGATACATTTTTCTTAGCGTTTAAAATAAGCCATAAACTGCACATGTTAGCATTGCGCGCGGGCTAGCTTAGTGGCTTTCTTACCAGTGAAAATAGTTCTGTCATATTTACATGTTATTGTGTGACGTCAAAGGGGGATAGAAAGCCGGCACTTTTCTTTGAGGACATAGCGGTGCCGGGCAACAGACCAAAAGTGCGAATCGTGTTTCAATCAAGCCGTTGATAAGAATGACGTCAACCAAACTTCATTGTTTTCTAACGCGGGAAACCGTGGTGGGACAATCCTCTTAGCAACTAGTTGAGTGCTACTGCGCACACTCGGTTGCCCGGCACCGCTATGTCCGTAATTATGCAAACCATTTATAACGAGTTTCTATCCCCCCCCACCCCCCCCCCCCCCCTCCCACCCCCCTCCTGAGTGAAGTAAACAGGGTAAATCTAAAGAAACGCAATTCAAATGAATTCTGACTGAAGAAACAATGTCTTTTTCCTAGCCTGTGTACATCCGCCTCCTCCCCTAAAAAAAAGCGGGAAGAGAGACCTCTCTCCCCAATTTTTCCCGGAGGGGGGAGATGACGGATGTGACATAGGCTACTTATTCCTGAATATTTGCAATCTTTATTTCCATCTTTTTGATCAATATTAATTAAATTTCTCAGAATTTAACAATGTAGAACAGCAGACTAACTGTGACAATTTACAATACAAAGCTGCCCGGACACAAGCTTTCACATGCTATCGCTATTGACGGCAGAAAGAAATCCTATGTTTGGTTGTTGAATTTATTGTTTGAACAAAAGAAAAACAAAACAGTACGTTTTATATGTAGGAATCTTTAAACAACATTAAAGCTTCGATAAACGGCTAAGCTGTTTTTCCGTTGCTTGGTACATTACATAAATTTCAGATGTTAGTATTATACCCCTCTCGTAACAATTAATTACAATTATATTCAGTTAAACAAGATTTACGCCCATGGTTAAAGTTATCTCCTACTTATGGTTTAATTACGGGAACGTTCAAGTCAATAATATTAAAGTATTATTAAAACGCCATTAAGCCAGCCACACTACATGAACAACAAAACAATTTTGAACCCGTGTGAAAAAATTTCAATAACAAGTTATAAATAAAGTTTCGTCGCCATTGTAAGCCGACTGCCAACACGTTCCCTGTAATTAAGTTTTACAGCGACAGAAATTGCGTCACACCGGTGAAAGAGGAGAAAGAAAGCCGAAAAAATTAAAATAAAAGCCAAGTACGGCAAAGTAATGCCATACGGTTGGTTAAAAATAAATACGATATGCCAATGGCAGAACTCTTATTGAAACCGGAGCAAAAAGCTATAGGTCCACTGTAATATGATCATTCTTTAAAATATAGACTGAAAGCTGCGCGCGCTCTGATCGATTGGACATAGAAAAGCGTGTTTTAGAAAACACTCGCCTGCGGCTCGTGTTTCTAAATTTCTCTCGTGTTCTCAAATTCCCGTCGTGTTTTATAACAATATAATGCATGGCTTTGGCTTTTTTTATTTGCTAAATATATCACAGAATCCGGAAGTAGAATCCGGTTTTAGCAGCTTCTCAGATCGCAACGGGTGGTGTCGCTACTTGCGTTGCTACTTTTAGTTCAGTGGATAGCCAAATCCTGTTAAAAACTGCTGAGTAACAACCTTACCAAATTTGTCATTTACCACTAAACTAATACACTGAAATAATTTAATTTTCTATTTTAAAAGCCCTGTAACATGTTCACGAACTTCGAGGCAAAGATGACGAACCATCCGCCAGGCTCTTCCCCTTGGGTTGGACAGCAATCGGAGGAATAGGACAGTTAGAGCAGCATGAGACTGGATGTGCAAACACGGCTTACTTACTTTAGCGCCCATGCGTTCACTTCTACACTGAGACGAGGGGAGGCTGGTCGCTACTTTCAGGCCGGTCGCTATTTGTGGAGGAGTCGCTACTTTCGAGAATTACAAGAAGGTTGCCGAAGTCGTTACTCGCGGCATTCTACAGTATTCTACTCACAGAGTTGTACAGTTATTCGTGAAGAACTGAAGTAAAGTAATACGCGCAAACAATAAACGCGCTCGCCTATTGTACAGGATAATATCATTGTTATGCATATACGTACTTTACGTTTTATTAGTTTTCGCCCCTTTTTATCTTTCTTTATTATTTGCAAATCCACAAAACTGCCCTAATAAATGATTTCACAAAAAGTGCAATAAAATGCGAACAATTTGCACAATATTAATTAATTTTGTGCGCGTGCTTCTTAAAAGTCTCTACGCCATACGCAGACAGCGTAGGAGGCTACCACGTACCACGAAGCGGTGTTGTTTTTTTTGTGTGTAAAAAAGAATAAGAACGTTTGCAAGACATTGTGCGAGGAGAATTTCGTGGTATTAATTATGTATAATCTGATAATGAGAGATTTAGGCCACAGACGACCCACACTAAGTGAATATAAAAAAGTAAAATAGAAATAGAAACTGAAGGGTATAAAAAAATTGGGGAATCTATCTGAATCAAAACAGGAAAGAGCAAGGGCATTTTAGTCTTCGTTAGCATTCGTAAATGAGAAATTGAGCTTATTAGCTGCCCTTTTCCTATTTTCTCGATAAGATTTTTTAACAGTATATTATACCCCAGGCCAGAACATGTTGTCTTCTTCAAAAGTAACTGACCCAAATGATGGATTCACTGGATGCCATAAAACGAGCATTCCTTGATGGTTAGTACACGTGCTCTCGCTTTTATTCACAACTCAGTTATAAGAGGTTTTGTGGTTCACTTTGTCTTGGTCTTCTTCTCTTCCAGCGTATGTTAATCAGTTTACCCAGGAAGATGTCCGGTATTGTTCAGTAGAAAGTCAGTCTAAAAGTGTTTTGGCGTCTTAATTTATAAAATCAGTTACCTCATCTTTGAAAGACACCGGTCTGGTTTAAAACATGGCGATTTTACAAACTCTGACCGAAAGATTTGCTATTTTACGTTGAACTGGCTGCACTGCGATGAAATATGACAACCATGCTTGTTCCGGCACAAAAGGTCGACATTCGAGCAGGCAAATTCGATTCCAAACAAAACCCAAGCCACGTTTATACATGTACCAGTAATCAATTTTTGGCTGCCAGTGTAAAAGTACCGCCTCGTCACACCTGGCCCGGAACAAACCCTCCATGAATTCCTGCCAGTAAAAACCTCTCAGTTTCATTAAAATCTCTGATAAAGGAAACCCTGATCGCAGGTTACCTTATTGATAGAGTTATTGCTATTGTTAAAGTTTCGCAGAGAGTATCATTACCTACTTGTATACAGAGCAGTGCATAACTTCATTGCTGTGTGACCTTTGGTGGTTTTCAGTACGTACGAGAAAGGCAATGAAAACAACACTTTGTTTGACTAAGGGCCTCCACAGACTAGAGAGATAGTTGTCGATCATAAAAAGTTGTCGATAACAAAACAGCCAGTGTGTGAAGCTAGTTATCGATAACTAAGGGCCTTTGTTATCGACAACTAGCTTCACACACTCGATAACTATCTCTCTAGTCTGTGGAGGCCCTAAAAAAAGCTACACACAGTGTAAATATAATGAGATAGCGGCCTAATAAAGACGTCAGTCCTGAGACGCAGCGAGCACCGACGAAATAACGCTGAAACAACTGAAACAAAATCACATCTTCGTTCGATTGATTGTGTCAGTTCTGTTCAGGGCCTCCACAGACAGACTAGAGAGATAGGGCCCTAAAGGCATTAGTTATCGATAACCAGCTTCACACGCTGGCTTTTTTGTTATCGACAACTTTTTATGATCGACAACTATCTCTCTAGTCTGTGGAGGCCTTTAGTTATCGATAACTAAGGGCCTTAGTTATCTATAACCAGCTTCACACACTGGCTTTTTTGTTATCGACAACTTTTTATGATCGACAACTAAATAGTTGTCGACAACTATTTCTCTAGTCTGTGGAGGCCCTCAGTTTTTCTTCAGTACTATTTATAAATTCAACTTAATTTTTTTGTAGTCATTTAAACGGCAGATACCAAAACTATCTTTTTATTATAATGTTAATAATGAATTTTCCACCACAGTTAGTGAAATGAAAAGAAAAACAATTGAATCAAAAGAATACTTTTCCATCACAATATGGTTCTTAGGTGTAACATTTAATTAAAGCGAAATTAAATATCGTTAATTAGCTATTGTGCTGATCTTGCTTGTCGATTGAAACGCAAGATCTTTTTAATTAGAATTACACGAATGCCTTTTCCAATCTTGTGTCGGGAACATCAAAGGCAGCCGGTTATAGTTTGTCACCCCTGACAACAGTGATAGCACGAATAACGCAATTGTGTCTGTGCAAAAATAAGAAACAAAAGGAAAATACAAGCTAACAATCAGTCATTGCCCTAAATCACATAATAAAATAGTTATATTTCAATTATTTGTATTTCAATTATTTGTATTTCTAACTACCGTAAAGTTCCGAAAGTAACGAGCCCCGTTACTTTCGGAATTAGCAGCCTTTGGGGCTCACTCCTTTAATTTCGGGGGTCGCTACTTTCGGGATTTATTAGCAGCCACAAAGTTTTGACGTTACTTTCTGGGGGATTCGCTACTTTCGGGGGGTTGCTACTTTCGGGATTCATTAGAGGCCACAAAGTTTTTGCGTTACTTTCGGGGAGTCGCTACTTTCGGGGGCTCGCCACTTTCGGAGTGCTGAGCGTATCTAAAGGGTCATCATGAGACAATAACCGCCAAACAACGAGTAACGTTTTCCAAAACGTACGACATCAAGAAGAGTTAAATATATTTGTCGTTAAATAGACCATTGTAAAAAAATTGTTGTTCATTGTCCAATTGTATAAAATGCTCTCGCTGTTCAACTCTATAGAACATTTAGGCCATTCATTATTATCTTCGTGATTCAACTCTTCTTGCTAAATACATTTTCGTTTTGTTTAAATGCACTTTAGATTTCTATAGTGTTTTCAATCCAACTTAGTTTAGAATATATTATATTTTTTGCTTTTAAATCGCTTTGCTTCAGTCTTCATTTCAGCTCCGTATGTGCTCTTTTGTTTTCCTGCGTGAACACGTGGTCCTCTCGGGGGGTGGGGAGGGAGTGGGGGAGGGGTTCCCTTACAAAAGGAATGGGGGTAACCGTCGTACCTGCTATGGGTTAAAATTCTTGGTTTGTTACCGCTAGGGTATTAAAAATCTAAAATGAGCACTGTTAGAGTTATCCCGGTACCTAAGCCGAAAGAACACGAACTAGTTTTGTCTTAAATTTATCACCTTTTAAGGGTGAAAATGAATTCGAGCCACAAAACGAAATTCTAGCTGGTACCTTTTAGTGGGTTCCTTTCAAAACTTCGACGATCACCCCCGTCAATTTTATATGGCTGGGAGTCCCCTCGGGGTTCCTTCCTGGGAGAAGGGGATTGATCGTCGTGTTTTCTCTCGCGCTCTCGTTGTCGCCCCTTTGCGGCTCACTGTTGCTCATCGATTGAGAAAGAGAAGAAAGAAAACCTCTGGGCCCAGGCTATCTGAGGTCAATTTCGTATAGATTTTTCCATTGCAAATTTTGAATCTACCCAGGTTTTTTAATGAACCTTTTTAAAAAATTTAATTTCTCTTTTGATTACTTGACCACCTATCACAAATTCAAAGCGTGACACATCCAAAGTAAGCAGGACTCTGCACCTTTAAACTCTGCACTATCCTTTGTGTTTCTGGGTTTGGAAAGTAAAGCGAGTCCGATTACTGGTCAACCAGATTGCGTGATAAACAGTCTTTAAAATTCCAAATACGTAACAATGAAAAATACTGACAACGGGCGCCATATATGAGGTCGAGGTCCATGAGTGCACTCACTGAGGTGTAAACAAAAATTCTGCTTCTCTGTGTATCGTTTACTAATAGATTATAACTGCGCTGCATTTTCGCCTTTCACAAACTTTTCACCTTTGTCGTTCGTAAAAAACCAGCGAGTCGATAAACTCGGTCACACACTGTTAAAACAGTTCGTGCTCAGCATTCGTTCGGAAATTTTGCTGCTGGGTCAGAAAGTCGATAAGTAGGTCACCTTCTGCAGTTGGCCCAGTCGTCTCCCGCCTTTCCTCCTTCCCATAACCCCTTGCGCTCCACTCGGCCGCGCTTCTCTCGTTAAATATTAATAGGAGACAAGAGAGACGACTGGGGACGAGTCAGCGTTTAAATCGTAAGTGACAGCCGACCATTTTTGGGAATTATAATTACCAACTGGATGAGTGCTTATAAACAAAGGAAATGTCCAGTTGGTAATTATTATTATAATATACTCAACAAAATATGCAGCTTCTGATTGGTCAATGACGAATGCATAAATAGGTTATAGAGTGCAATACGGAATTGTGATAAACGGTACCGGACAAGTAGAGACGTTTTTGCCGCTTAATGGCATTGAAATAAGCTTTCAAGTTAATGGTTAAATATTTTCTAAACTATAGTAGTACTGTAATTCTTTCAAAAAGTTCACGCTTGGTTTGCCTGCGCGTTCAAATAAAACATGTGAGCACTCTGGAAACTAGTGAAGCGTTTCGTGTTCAGAGTAACGCGATGGCCGCAGCAAAATTTTGTTGAGAATATTATAAACAAAAAATCGTATGAAACTGCTCGTGCAATTAGTGATTTATGGTCACTCGTGATGTTTTGAAAGTTCTCAAATTGCACTCGCCTAAAGGCTCGTGCAATTTTGAGAACTTTCAAAACATCACTCGTGCCCATAAATCACGAATTGCACTCGCGTTCATACGATTTCCTATACTTATTATTATAAGATAAGTTTTTTAATCTCTGTGGATGCGTGACCTGTACATTCGCGAACCTCTTTCGTGATAGGTAATAACTATTTAAAATTTACATATATCACAAACTTTATGCTAAAAGCTTTCGTAGGTGACCAGGTGACTCGCTCCAGTTACGACCACTTTTTCCAATTCCTGAGGTGGTCGCGTATGAGAGCTTCGACTGTACTTATATGGTATGTTCAGCAGCGTGCACCTTATATGGTATGTTCAGCAGCGTGCACCTTATTTCGGCGCATTCCTGTTCTTGACAGAACTCTTATATTAGCACTTCTCTGGAAAACGATCTGTATAAAGCCCCGGATGTGACGGGATGAAGCACAGGAACAACAAACCGGAGAAAAGTGGAAGCCAGATGAACCTGGCGTGGAAGTCTAACAACTGACTGTTTTGGAAATTCCAATTAACATCTTGATTATTGCAACAGGCATCCAAACTAGTAGGGCTTCCGTTATCAGTGCGAACAAAACTAGATTCGTTTTTTTCTCCTCTGCAATGATTCTCATGTCGATCAAGCTTCTTCTTTGCAACTGTAATGACGAACGAATGGAAGGCGTTATGTCTTCTGACAGCGCACCATGCCACGATTGAGAAAATAAGCAGCGTTATTTAAAGGACCATTGTAATCACTGTATGAGTTATGTTCAGTACAGTTTGGTTTTCATTGCTCAAGGACATAGAACAGAGTGATCTTTCTGGATAAAATTGAAAAGTGGTGGTAACAAATGTTACAGTTAATATCATGAGCAGCACAACAAGTGTCCAGATTGCCATAATCCTTCCAATAGATCGGTTGAGCGAGAACCATTTATTGTAAAAGGCCAAATTGGAGACTTTAAAATACCGGCTAGCTGCCATGTTTATCAGTGTCAGCAACGATACTGATGTTAAAACGAGGAAAGCGAATCCTTGAATGTCGCATAAAACGCGACCAAACGGCCATTTTTCCCGCCACCAGAGAGCCACCAGTGAACGGCATGACAAAACAGGCGGTGAACACGTGACACATGGCCAGGGACACAAATAACGTGTTTGTCGTTGTGTGAAAACGTGTCATTTTGTACATAACTAAACACATCAGTACATTTCCCGTAAATGCGGCGACATTTATTAGCAATATTAGCCCTCCTTCGATGGCCACAGTTAATTTATTTCTTGCATCCAAAATTGTGGGTCCGATCGGCTTTCGGCCATTATATAATGTTGCCCTGGTCAGAGAGAGAGAAAATTATTGTGAACGTTTCTGCGAGTGACGTGATCACTGCGGTTTGACCAATTGGACCAATAACCCTAGCTCTCTTCCCAGCTAAAATGCGGCCTACCTGTTAATTATTATGTAAACTGTATTTCCCTTTCAGTTAGAAGGCACTGGCTGTATTTCGTTTTTTCGACGATTGGCTGAAGTCATCCCAGTTTGTTGCAAATTTGGTTTTGCTGCCGTTTAATCGGAGATATGTGGTTCGCTGAATCCACTCATTCTTGTCCGGGGGTTTCGTGTTAACTCTTTTGTGTTTGATGTGCACTACCTACTTCTCAGTGTGAGCCGGCAAGAAATTGTAAAAACGTAAATTTCCGTAGTGATCTTTGCCGTCGGTCACATTGCTTACCAGAAACTACTAACTGACCCATGCAGTCGAATACCACCATCCTGTCTAGCTGCTGGTAGCAAAATGCCATGTCCAATTACTTTCGGAATAACTGTTTTCGTCATGCTTAACACGATACGTCATGATATAGGATTAGAGAAAAGTAAAATGTGGAGCTTTTCTTAAAGGAACCTGTCACGATATAAGTTTAAGTCATTTTTGTGAAGTGCAAAATCGCCTTCTAATTGAAGAAACCTCAAAATAATAGTTTGCTAAGGTAGAAAAACACCAAAGAGGTAATAATAAACCAAACAGGAACAAGGATGGTTGAGGATGGTGAAGATTAACACGGATTGGCGGATTGGCCAATTATTTCAAGATGCGCCATCCGTGACATATCCCATTAACACGGTACGTCATGATATAGGATTAGAGAGAATTAGAGAGATTTTAAAGCATCACGTTTGTTTCTCCCGCTTTTGTCTTCTTATGTCATTGTTTTGTCGTTTCTGTTGTATATTTGCACGTTTTTTGTCAACCAACATCTGATTTTTCCATTTTTCTGATTAATTAATTGATTGATTTACTTCACTGTTGGACTGAATGTAAAAAAAAAATCAATGGCTTAATCTCTCTATTGCATGACAGACTATGACACCACTTATAAGCATTGACGTCAAGAAGTTTTATTATCTAGCGCCGAGATAAGCCTTTGGGCGGACGTTGGGTGACAGCCCGGCAGGGGAGGGGGGAGGGGTACTCAGGTATACTATTGACGGGGAGGTGCGAATGAGGCCAAATTTTTAGACCCCCACCCTCCAACAAAAGAAAAAATCGAAAAAACAACTAGACCCCCAAAAAGTCTAACGGCCCAGGATGTAACCCAAAAAGTCCCTTCATTTCTCCGTACAAAAAATTAAAGTAAAATAACATCAAGAGAGTGCGAGATATTTATGCGTCCACGGGTCCATCATTATTCATTCCTTTATTTATTCCTTTAAAAAACTAACATTCATCCTGCATCTGTCACAAACTTTAGGCAGACTGCAGTCATTCTTTCAAAGTGGGGAGTGACGCATTTTTTAGTGTAACCACAAACGAGAACGTGTTGTCTCATTATATTACAAAATGAAGGCTTTATACAGCTACGAAAACGAAATACAGTAGAACCTCCATTAAGCGGCCACCCTCGGGGAAATGGCAAGCATCAGCTTAATAGGGGTTGGCCGCTTAACAGGGGTACGTCATAAATTAGCATAAGCCGTGGTAGAAAATCAAAAGATTGGTGACAACGGAATCACGTTTAAACGATAATAAGTGTGTGAATGTTTTAATCATTCGTCGCCTTCTAACAATTAAACATGTGGTAGGAGCTCTTCTTCCTGTTATAAGATTTTAATCCACAGGTGCGTGTAGAGAAAATGCAGGGTACTTGTGTGTATACTCTGTGTGTGTGTGTGTGTGTGTGTGTGGTGTGTGGGGGGGGGGGGGGGGGGGGGGGATGCGGGTCGTACACAAATTCTGACTGATTGGGAGGTTAGAGGGGGCAATAACTAAATTCACTCCTTTAGCAGGGGGGGGGGGGGGGAGGGGGTATTACCTAACATTTTCCTACATGAAGCCCATTTTCCAACTCCTGATAATTATTGCACAGTCCCTAAAATGCGGCGATCGTATGCGATCCTTGCGTTTGCGGCCCTACATATCCATACCTATAGTGCACTTTGCACTAAAAATACATTATTCATATAAACAACTTCTACGCACGCGCAGGTGATTAACCCGCTGGCAAATAGTTGTGATGATTACTTTCTCAAGTTGTGAGAGCATGGTTTCGATTCAATTTAAGATAATGTATGGGAAGTAGCTTCTCCCCCAAATCCCCCACCCACCCCCTCCCCTGGATTTCACTCATATATATCACTTCTCACTAAATAAATGTCTTTATTCATTTGATAAAAAATACATATCAAAAGTTACAATGGGTAAAAAATGATTAAAAAATCTATCTAAATGCGCTTTACAAGTTAAATAAAAAGTAAAAAATGGTTAAAAAGGTAAAAACAGTGGCTTATCTTTTCTATATTGCTTATTTATATTTAAAACGTAGCCTATTAATAAAAACTATTTTTAAACGCTCAGTGTTTATTTTATGCAGTAGACTACTGTTAGATCTAAGCCTAATTATATTCATCTTTAGTATAATTTTCAGAGGTGAATATGAGAATCCGATATTCTGATTGGTCGAGAAACTCGGCTTATGACGCTATAATCACCTCCCGCGAGGTGATTATAGAATTTATGGCGCGGTTGCTAAGCTAAGCCACATTTGCTATGCTTGCAAGTAAACATGGCGGCTGGTTTTTGAATGAAATTTTCGTTTATTCTGAAGACATCACTCAAACTCCTGTATCTTCAAAGTACTGGGAAGTTAGGAAAATGACCACGAAGGACTTTGGCCAAAACTCTTTTCAAGAAGTGGTTTTCAAGGCATTTAAAAATCGTAAACAGTGGTTTCGTAGATCGTCAGCGATGACAAACTCCCATTGCAGATCTAGTGACGGGCTGAAATTTACTATTCTTGGACCGAAGCTACTGATTTCCAGACGATACCTACAATTTCTCATGAAGTAACCAACGATAAAACAAAGGTACCCGATGAATGTCTTTTTCGTTATGTTTTAATGAATTTCACGGCTAAAATTGGTGTAAATTGATTCGCAATTGATGTAACCAGCAAACCAGTCGTACTCATGTGCGTTGTTTTCCATGTTTTAGCCCGTTATTTTGAAGTTCTTGATATTCACCTCTGAAAATTATACTAAAACAATTATTCGCCTCAGGCTCGTGAATATTGGTGAATGGTGAATATTTAACAATTATTCCATGAGCCCGCGTTGGATATGAGAGGATAAATAGCCAACGAGCGCGTAGCGCGAGTTGGCTATAATCCTCTCATATCCAACAAGGGCGAATGGAATAATTGTTTTATTAAAAACCTCACTAAACTAAACTTCGGTATTGCTTTATCAATGGACTGAGTGATTTTTCAGTTCAATCTAAATGAAGCATCATTTGTATGAAAACGGCGGCAAAAAAGTCTGGCGCGGTCTGCCAGTTCAGTTTATAGCACAGTGAATGAAAAGAGAGCAAAGCAGAATTTTAATCTTCGCTCTGTGTCTTCTAAAGTTTCGTATATTCTGGGAAATTGTGCAAATGGTTTAGCTTAAAATGGAAAGATCAGAAATAATTGTGGCGCTGAACATTATATTCATTTTACAAGTTGAATGAACAGCTGAACGGATTGTTTACGGCGAGCAAATCGTGTACGACTACAAAATCAATTGTGTTGAAACCAGCGAAACTGAGCCAGTTAAAATCAAGTTCACTGAAGTAAAAAAGCAATGGAAAGCGTCGATATCTACATGGATGGAGAGAAAAAGAGTGATCTTCGAAGATGACTTTCACTGTGAAGTGATATTTGATTGTACTTTACCATCACGAACGCTCGACGAACGGTCGTATGCTTCTTCTCCGATATTTAACTGAGATTGTGCTGATTTTAAAAGCTTAGTCCAGCTGGAATTGACAAGCTTCTTCGAAACACAAGGTAACTACTGAATAGGCTAAGCTTAAACTTGTGTTGTAAACAGGTTTTCATTTATTTTGAACGAATTTGTGCAGATTTGTATTGCGGGTTTTCGAATTTTACCGTAAATTGCTTCAGGCTGCGCTTCCTTTAGTGTGCGTTCAGTTGCATTTGTTGTACATTAATTACAGGCATTTCCCATTAAATTTTTCGTTCAAAACTTTGCTGCATTTTCTATCAGTTCTGTTACTTCGTCTTCAGTCAATTCTGCCGCGAAAACAATTTTCTCCGGCGGCCATTGTTCCTTGCGGAGAGGAAAACAAAAATCAGCTCTCTCTCTCACTGACGCGTTCATGTTTGTCGGAGCTGGTATATCAGCTGTTAGACTGTCTCCGTTTAACCAATCAAAAGGCTAGAAATCTAATATCCGTGGTCCAGTTTTTAATAATCACCAATATTCACTTCGCCTTTGGCGAATAATTGTTAAGTAATATACAATTACGGTTCCGACACTTCTGACACTAATACAAACTTGCTGCATATCTGCAAGTGAACTGTCACTTCTATATTTACATAAACTGACTGAGGGGAAAATATATCTTTTTATACAAAAGTAGAATTTAGATATATACATGTACTTCCATATTCTGAAAGTTTAGAATTAAAACACTTGCATGTATAAAGAGGTTCGCGACTTTTAATTTTTTTTTTGTTTCAACAATTTTACTCATCTAGTTTGCTTTGACGAAAACTTAGTAGCACGATATCGATACCGGCTAATTTTCTAGGAGAAAGCATTTTTCCGCTAAATCTTTACGATTTACAAATTCGTGGCACAAGGCGTCGCTTAACACCCGGAAAGTGGCATTTGAACCGTTTTCCTGTTTCCAGCACAATAACATTCGATATGCCTTTTCAGCTAAATCCGGCCATCTTGTATCAATTCCATCAAGATTTGCCTGAGTAATTTTCAGGCGACGCCCAAGTTTCATCCAAGACGTACTAATGGAGTTGGACAAACTTCTCCAGTTCATCATCAGACGGAGTGCCTTCTTTCACAGCTGTTCCTAAGGAAGGAATATGACATGTTTAAAAGAGTGTAATATTTTACCATGGAACAGCTTGGCACAATACAATCAAACAAACCTACCGTTCTCAGAAGACAAATGCCTAGCATCACATTCATCACTTGCTAGCTGTGGTATGCAATCAGGAAAGAGGAACAGTTAAAATAAGGTGTAATCTTTTACTGCATAAAATAAAAACAATCAGGAGCACAGCATATCTTGGAGCTACATATAACTACTTTGTAGTTTATTAGTTATTATACTGCATTAGTATAATTTTCAGAGGTGAACATGTGGTTATTGTTCATCGTGGTTCATTAAAGTGTATATGACAGATATTTTTTTATTTGCTTGATCGAATCTACATAGGATCCTGATACGAACATCGAAAACAAAAATTCCATATCGCTTTTCTTCACCGCGTTTTAGCCGTCTAAAGACGTGAAATTTCATTTCCGGTTAGGTAAAAAGCCGAGCGAGGTGGAGTCCTGGACCGAGTCGGTCGGTGACGTCAAAACCAGAACGCCTTCGACAACAACTCAAAGACAGCGAGGAGTTTCGTGGCTTGTAGCCGTGTATAACCAGATATATTTTAGTTCAAATTTTGTCTAGAACCGTCAAAACTTACACAAAGTTATGTCTACGGATGATTTTGAGTTTGGGAGCGATTCAGAGCGATCAGACGCATAATTCAGAGTTTCTTCGACTGTTGATGAAGTTGAGTGCGATAGTTTTAATATACAGGTTTATAGAAGCAGCAACAGACAACTCAGACCCAGAAGGTCCTTATGATGAGTGGCTTCAAGAGAACATGTATACCGCTAGCAGATAACGACAGCGATATAATTTCTCATTCTGAAAGAACGTGAATTTCGGAGCCCGGACATGCAGGAAATGCGTGTGTATGTTACTACGCCGTAAAAATAACATTGTTTGTTTACACAATTGCGCTGTTTGAATCGAAATGAGTTGAACCGATTTGTAATAAGCTTTTTAAAATTCGCTTGTAGTTCTCGTTAGTTTATCTTGAGTTTTTCCCTTTTCGAGGACTGTTCGTGAGGGGCGAAGCGAGAGCAACTCGCGAAGCGGCGAGCGACTTTGAAATCAAATGGATTTTTAGCACGAAGATCGCGGCCCCGCTCCAAATGTAAATAGTGTCACAGAAGCGGTCACGACTAAACAAGAGGGTTTTTTCCTTTTTTCGCTCCTAAAGGTATTTTGTTTTGAATTTTGATTTCAGTGTCTGTTGTCCTTGCGGAAGAAGCAACAAATGCAACTGCACAATCTTCGGTAGAGGCAGACCAATGTGTACAATGTGATATGTGGATAAATAAAGTTACTATCGCGAGCCCATCATGCAGCGTCGAAAAATTATTCAGAACTGAGCGAAAACGTTACCGGACAAAAAATGGTTCTGAATCACAACTCCGGTTTTCTTAAAGATAAATTATTCCTCTGCCTCCCAAAGTAAACCACTGTTGACTGAGAAACTACTAGTGAGAGCTTATGAAAAGCGATTCAGGCCAAGTCATCACAACAGCGCATTGAATGAAAATCACGCAGCTGTTGTTTCTGACTTGTCTGGGACTCCGGGACATAATTGCTCCATGAAACATTCTTTTCTGAAGATGAATAAGAAACTCTATCAAATTCAATGACCATTTTCCTTAAATACCTTTAGGAGCGAAAAGAAGGAAAAAAACCTTGTTTAGTCGTGACCGCTTCTGTGACACTCGCTCGCCGCTTCGCGAGTTGCTGCCCCTTCGCCCCTCATGAACAGTCCTCGAAAAGAGAAAAACTCAAGATAAACTACAAGCGAATTTTAAAAAAGCTTATTACAAATCGGTTCAACTCATTTCGATTCAAACAGCGCAATTGTGTAAACAAACAATGTTATTTTTACGGCGTAGTTATACACACGCATTTCCAGCATGTCCGGGCTCCGAAATTCACGTTCTTTCAGAATGAGAAATTACATCGCTGTCGTTATCTGCTAGCGGTATACATGTACTCTTGAAGCCACTCATCGTAAGGACCTTCTGGGTCTGAGTTGTCTGTTGCTGCTTCTATAAACCTGTATATTAAAAACTATCGCACTCAACTTCATCAACAGTCGAAGAAACACTGAATTATGCGTCTGATCGCTCTGAATCGCTCCCAAACTCAAAATCATCCATAGACTTAACTTTGTGTAAGTTTTGACGGTTCTAGACAAAATTTGAACTAAAATATATCTGGTTATACACGGCTACAAGCCACGAAACTCCTCGCTGTCTTTGAGTTGTTGTCGAAGGCGTTCTGGTTTTGACGTCACGACCGACTCGGTCCAGGACTCCACCTCGCTCGGCTTTTTACCTAACCGGAAATGAAATTTCACGTCTTTAGACGGCTAAAACGCGGCGAAGAAAAGTGATATGGAATTTTTTTTTTTTCGATGTTCATATCAGGATCCTATGTAGATTCGATCAAGCAAATAAAAAAATATCTGTCATATACACTTTAAATAGATGTAGATGAACGTTTAATCCTTTGTCTCACGATGGAGGCACTTTGAGATGTTGATCGCGACGTTTCGACTGCTTAACTGCTAGTGTTCATCAGGCGATGAGGTCAATTGTTTGTGCCCGCTATATGTATCACCTTGGTTCGCTGCTATTGGTGCATTTCCATCCTCATTATTATTCCGACTAGAGGTTGTTCCCTCAGTGGGCTAACTAGGTGTTGTTCCCTCAGTGGGCTGACTGTGTTGTTCCCTCAGTGGGCTGGCTAGATGTTGTTCTCTCAGCGGTCTGCTCCGCTATCGATCGGCAGTTGTGTTTCTTGATCGTAGGCATCCATGCTTGAGGAATTTCGATTCCACCATCCCTATTTATGTTGTTTGGATGGAGTCTTATATGTATGGCCTCTTTAACCTTTCGAGTGTACCAATGAGGATCTCTGTCAATAAACTTTACCTCGTTCCAAATAGGAAAGTGCACAGTCTCGTTGGCATGTTCCGAAACTGCGGAGCTCTGAGTACGAGCAAGCCGTATAATTATTCTTTCACGCATCGATCTCCCTGTTTCACCGATATATACTTCGCCCGCATATTCACATGGAATCTTATAGAGAACACCGTCTTGTTGAGATGGCTCAAGGGCGTCTTTAGGTAGTACTAAGTGTGATTTGAATGTCTGGTGAATGTCTTTTTCGTAGTGTTCTCTTGCTGTGTATTTTACTGCTTAAATTGATGTGTAAATGATGTAACTACGGTATACATGTATGCGAGCATTTGCGTGTGTTGTTTTTCATGTTTTAGCTCGTAATTTTATAGTTAACAAATAAAGAAGCCAAAACCATGTATTATACTGTCATAAAAACACGACGGGAATTTGAGAACACGAGAGAAATTTAGAAAAACACGAGCCGCAGGCGAGTGTTTTCTAAATTTCTCGAGTGTTCTCAAATTCCCGTCGTGTTTTATGACAGTATAATACATGGTTTTGGCTTCTTTATGTGCTTTAAAATATAGATTTACGCGCGCGAAACGATAAAACACGCTTTTCTATGTTTTATACTCTGATAAAAACATGGTTTTAACCAATCAGAGCGCGCGGAAATTTTCAGTTTATATTTTAATTCTTGATATTCACCTCTGAAAATTATACTAAAACAATTATTCGCCTCAGGATTAGTGAATATTGGTGAATATTTACCTGGACTTTGCTTAAAACACGGTAAGTGGCGGTTTGAACCATTTTCCTGTTTCCAGCACAATAACATTCGATATGCCTTTTCAGCTAATCCCCACCGTCTTTCATCAATTTCATCAAGTTTTGCCTGAGTAATTTTAGGCAACGCCCAAACTTCATCCAAGACGTACTAATGGAGTTGGACAACTTCTCCAGTTCATCATCAGACGGAGTGTCTTCTTTCACAGCTGTTCATAAGGAAGGAATATAACATGTTAAGAGATCTAGATTTCACGTGGGAGAAGCGGTGGCCTGATGGTTAGGGTTCGAGCGCTGGCCAGGGGTCTTTTTGTTGTGTTCGTGAGCAAGACACTTTACTCTCACAGTGCCTCTCTCCACCCAGGAGTATAAATGGGTACCAGCGAAATGTCAGGACAACCTGACAAAAATGCTGGGGGTAACCTAGCGTTCACCGCCGTCAAACGCACGAGCATGCGCAAAGGCGTAAATTCTGATCGCCCGCGCGCCAATTTCCCGCGCAAACTTTTGTAGGAAAACCATTGCAACAACCCGAAATCAAAACCTTGATAGTAATTTGCGAAAGGAAACCAAAGTAGGTAAAAGGAAAAGTTTAGACTTTTCAAACACAAAGTTCAGTATATTTCCAGCATTCTGTTGATTTACCATTTTTTTGGACGTTTACCAAAAAAGTTAGACGTGTTTAAAACATGGTGTTATTTATGATGAGGTTTGTCGGCGTAGTTTATTTTTGTTTGACGTTTGACCGCGGTGGAAACCTAGCGATAACTAGTCGCTTCATGTTATGGCGGAAACGGGAGTAAAGCGCCGGCCTGATTGTAGACAAGAGATGTCACAATGCTTGATTGATAATTTGTAGTAATGTATGGTAATAAATAACCATTACCGTAAACAAAATCATTTTAAGTTCAGTTTGCTATGATTTTCGGAGAAAATTTCTCAAATATTTTGCAACTGAATGCAGTTGTGCCCGATATATGGCATCATCTCTGCATACTCACGTGACTAAGATTTTAACCGATATATAGCCTGACTGTGGTTATAAATGATATGTGATGCATGTAATCGATAATCTTGACCGAAATAAATGAGATGTTACCTGTACGTGCCACTTTCGCGGAAACAGTTGATTGCATATCCTGGTTGGGCCATTGTCTCTTGGAACCCACAATAGAGGTCTGCACTTTGTCACGGACCTCTGAAAAACAAACTGAACAACAAGATCATAGTTAATAAAGGGAAATGGTTATGAAGCCCGTCAAACTTCAAAGGAGCAAACAAAGAGGCCAATATTTATGTTGGAAGGTCCATGACCGTGCACATCTTTTGTTTTGAGCTCATACACTATGCATGAATTACGTAATTGCAACGTTTCTATTGTTTAGTTGCTTGAACACACGTAACCACCTATTGTATTTTGTCAAGTTTTGTGCACGGTCAACCCCTAAAATAGCCAACAAAAACCTATAACAAAGAACTTTGCCGGGCTTCATAACCATTTCCCTTTATTAACTATGACAATATCTACTTTAAGGTGGCTGGTAACGGTTTACAGCCCTTGCGCTTTGATTGATCGATACTACCATCTTATATCAGTTGATGTTAAAATAAAGGTATCAAAACAATTGCCCAATCATCGGTGAACAAGTTATGATAATATTTGTGACATAATAGGTTACCATAGCAACATTATTACCTGTCAAAAAACACCCTTATTTTTAGCTTTAAGTGCTTATAACTAAAAAACGAGCCCGGTGACCCCCATTTTTTATAATTGAATAATGATCAGCATGTTAAGATACAACTTTTTGCAAAGTTTAAAAAACATTCTGCGGAGGGAATTCAGAGCCACCTTAAATTTTCGGGGGCTTGTAATGGTTTAATGGTTTAGAGAGTTGGGATGAGTGAAAGAGGGAGCGGAGGAAGAGGGCGGGGTAGGGGGTGGGGAGAGGTATTTTTTACCCCTCTCACCTCCCTCGCCT
Organism: Desmophyllum pertusum; assembly: GCA_029204205.1. Classification (NCBI taxonomy): domain Eukaryota; kingdom Metazoa; phylum Cnidaria; class Anthozoa; order Scleractinia; family Caryophylliidae; genus Desmophyllum; species Desmophyllum pertusum. The sequence continues at coordinate 343,571 of MU826878.1, read as the reverse complement.
TTCTGCCTGACTCCCAATCCCTTCGCCGTTCTTTTGCACTCGCCCCAAGCCTCCAATGTTTTCCTAATCCAAGATGGCGGTATCACAGTGATTTGGGTACCCCCCTGTTTTGGGTACCCCCAGACCCAAATCCCTAGTGATATGAAACACTGATACAACAGACTGGGGCAAGTGAGGTCATTCAAAGTTTTACTCATTTACGTACGAGACATTTTATTATTCATTACGTGATAGAAAAAACAATACGTGTCTGAAAATAGTCACAAATACAGACTACATTCGATGGAATATTCAGCGCTCGTTCTCCCAAAATACGCCTGCAATGCAGGCTATATAGTATTTGAATTTCAACTAGGAAAACAGTTGGTACCCTCATTTCTTGATGATGGCTTCACTTTGGTACTTTTTAATTTTTTTAATTTGCAGATGATTTGTTCACATCTTAGCGACTCTGAATCAACTGATGTCTTTAACCGAAGGTCCGCCATTTGTAGATTTGTTGCGTGACACATTTTTGACCAGATCTTGAGATTCTAAGTGGACCCCACAAGGGCTCAGAACACGCAGGAAGGAAAAGGCCAAGGTTAACAGTTTCTTGTCATGACTTATTCGTGATAAAATGGGACGAAGAAAGCAAGAAGAGTAAAAGAGAAAGGCTGCAGGGTCCTGCAGCAAAATCCTGTCAATCGATGGATACCTTTGTCCGTAAATTGTAAATTACATGTCACTTAAAGTTTCTGTTTGTCAAAAATACAATATTGAAATTAAAATATTTATGTTTGTACGTTCGCTTTTGGTTGCCTAGTTTCATATCAAACTGTCTTCAAAACGCATGAAAACCTAGTAATTTTTCAAAATTTCCAGAGGGAGGATGCCCAGAATCCCCCCACCAACTTGCGCCACCGGCGCTCGAAAATACCAAATCTTCGGCGCTCTTACGCACACGCCTCCCCCCCCATCTTAAATCCTGACTAAGGGCCTAGGAACAGCCAAGATCTAGGGGCAATCACACAAAATCTCGATCAAAATGGCTGCCTGAGATGGAATGGCACCCTTATGGAGAGAGTACTATTAACCCTTGATGCAAGTGGTTCAAAAACAGCATAATTTTCTGTACATGTTCATAAATAAGGACCTGCATGAATCGTTGCTGGCATGGAACAGCTTGGCACAATACAATCAAACAAACCTACCGTCCTCAGAAGACAAATGCCTAGCATCACATTCATCACTTGCTAGCTGTGGTATACAATCAGGAAAGAGGAACAGTTAAAATAAGGTGTAATCTTTTACTGCATGTCCTCATAAAATAATAACAATCAGGAGCATAGCATATCTTGGAGCTACATATAACTACTTTGTAATTTTCAGAGGTGAATCGCGCTACGGGGTGAATATAGGATTTCAAGGCGTGGCTACTAAGCTAAGCCACATTTCTTGTGCAAGTAAACATGGCGACTCGTTTTTGAATGAAATTTTCGTTTATTTTAAAAACATCACTTCAAGTTCGGGATATTTAAAGCATTGGGAATTTATGTAAGTGACTACCAAGACGTTTGATTTAAACGCATTTAAAACTTGTAAACAAAGGTTTTGGTGATGGCCAATAACCAGGGCGGTTGTTTATGTTGGATCAGAAATTTGCTTCTCTTCAGACCTGAGCTTCTCATTTCAGGACGATAATTACAGCTGCTCATGAAGTCAGCAACGATTAAACAAATGTACCTGATGAATGTCTTTTTCGTATTGTTCTTTTTGTGTATTTTACTGCTTAAATTAAAGTGTGAATGATGTAACTACGGTATATGCGAGCACTTGCGTGTGTTGTTTTTCATGTTTTAGCTCGTAATTGTATAGATAAACAATAGTCTCCATTTGGCGAGGAAATATATAAACAATAGCCTCCATTTGGCGCGAAAATATGCACGGATATTTGTCCGCGGGCATTATCTGTTCCGAGAAGCGAACAGTTTTCCGAGAGCGAAGCTCGAGGAAAACTGTGAGCTTCGAGGAACAGATAATGTCTAAGGACAAATATCCGAGCATATTTTTGAAGCCAAATGGAGGCTATTGTAGTTATTATCCTTAAAATATTTTTTCACAAAGCCGCTCTCATCGGTTTGCCATGGAAGATCTCGGCCAAGCTGTTTAACATAAAAATAATTCTGTTGGCGTCCAAAAATGTTTCTAATATGTTTAAAACAATCAGTTCTACTAAACTTAGCAATTTATTTGAGACGAAAACTGAACTTGCAAACTGGGGAATATCACTTGGGGAATATTTGGCTGCGTCACGTGACGTGCTTAGACCAATCGCGCGAGAGAAAAATATTTGATGGATTATAAGCTCGGATATTTGTCCTTGGACATTATCTGTTCCGAGAAGCGAACAGTTTTCCGAGAGCGAAGCTCGAGGAAAACTGTGAGCTTCGAGGAACAGATAATGTCCAAGGACAAATATCCGAGCATATTTTTGAAGACAAATGGAGGCTATTGTAGTTATTATCCTTCAAATATTTTTTTTCCTAAGGCCGCTCTGTTTGCCGTGGAAGATCTCGGTCCGCCAAGCTGTTAAACATCATAATTATATTGGCGTTCAAAAATATTTCTAGTCTGTTCAAAACAATCAGTTTCTATTTAATTTAGCAATTCACTTGAGACGAAAACTGAACTTGCGAACGTGAAACGCAAATTTTAAAAACTGGGGAATATCACTTGGGGAATATCACTTGGGGAATATCACCGGATATTCCCGTTTTGGTTGCGTCACGTGACGTGTTTAGACCAATCGCGCGCGAGAAAAATATTTGATGGATTCTCATTCTTGATATTCACCTCTGAAAATTATACTAAAACAATTATTCGCCTCAGAATCAGTGAATATTGGTGAATATTTACCTCGACTTTGTCTCGGTAAATATTCCTCGCAATATTCACTTCGCTTCGGCAAATAATTGGGATTCTGCGCGCACACTGATTAGACTGATTAGTTAAAAAAATGTTTTATCACAGTGGAAAACATAGAAAAGCCGTGTCTGATCGTTTCGCGCGTGTTAAATGGTCTTAAATCTATATCATAAAGCAGTAAAGAAGCCAAAGCCATGTATTATTTACCTAATAGAAGATGGTTTTATATGTTCTATATACCAAGTAGAAAACGTTACTTTTCCGGGTTTCCATAGAGTTATGGTAACACAAATGAAGTTTGGGAGAACGAGAAATGCTGTGGAAAAACGAGCCGCAGGCGAGTGTTTTCACAGCAATTTCGAGTTCTCCCAAACTTTCACGAGTGTCACCATTACTCTATGGAAACACAGGGACTGAAACGTTTTCTATTGTATTTAAGCACAAAGCAATTTTCCATTTTCCATAGAGTTGTGGTAAATGGTTTTGAGCCAATCAGAACGTGCATAGTATCTTGTTTATTTTATAAAAGAAAATGGCAAGCGTGATTGAGGTCTAGAAAAGCATCTAGTGATCAGTCGCCTTCGATGATGCTGTTTCACTTCGTTTTCAATACTGGTCAAACTCATAATATATTCAACTAATTAGTCCGATAAAAAAGTCAAGAAAATCTACAGGTTCAGCTCTGAAAATCAAGATTAAACTAAGCGTGGCGAACATACGGGGCATGCGTGCTGTATTGCTTCAGCCGTACATCTATTAAGGGAATAGTAAACGCGCCCGAGTGCCACATGCCACATGTATCGGCAAGTTATGGTATGGCTTTTCACAGGTAATACAATTTAACTGACCACTATTCAAATGTATTCCGGAGTTACAACTTGACTTTGTCCTACAACAGCTTAACACAACCCCTTACATGTACTAAACGCGCCCGAGTGCCACATGCCACATGTATCGGCAAGTTATGGTATGGCTTTACACAGGTAATACAATTTAACTGACCACTATTCAAATATATTCCGGAGTTTACAACTTGACCTTGTCCTACAACAGCTTAACACAACCCCTTACATGTACTAACTGTAGGCAACGTAACAGCGATGGCCACTTCTTGTAAAGGCAGATCATTTTATATATAAATCACACAATAGAACGATTTGACATCTCACAATGTTTAAGAACACAAGACCTGGACCAAAGACCATCACTTAGATTTTATATTTATTTAAACATGAATCATACCTGGCTTGTTCTCTTCAACAACCATTTCCCCAGTCCACGGACAGTAAGTACTTTATCACAGGGTTTCCTCATACAGATCAGTTGTTGGTCTTGTTTTATTTCAAGGAGGTGGAAGCAATCATCGTGTGTGCATGAGATTGTGCCGTGGCATGAACACGCTTGACCAACCTCTTCTGTCTCTTGATGACAGTACGGGCATGCAACACAGAACTTATACTGCAGTCCACTCAGGTATGGCAGCTCCTGTGACAAATCTTGTAAGGTTCCTTCCACAAACTCACGCACCAGTGTAGCTAGTTCTTCTGACTTCTCTCTTTGCCTAAGGACAATCTTGATGAATCTCGTCTTGCAAACGAGAACAAGATCGTGAATTTGCTTTCCAATAACAAACCATGCTCCATTTTGGTACAGTTTGGGATGCACATCTGTGGGCCAAGTCTCACAACACCAACTAATCGACCGCGAGACAAGCAGCGGGAAGAGACCATGAGGTACAAACTCATGCACAAAGTGGAGATACAACGGACAAGGATCAGTGGGCGATGGCTCCATTTTACAAATGCTATCAGGTGACGACTTAAGTTGAGCTGGTACAAAGTACTTGACATCAGCTGGGGAGGGTGAGAACTTGGCGATCAAACCGAACCGCTCCATCATGTCCAAGATGTCTTCTTTGATAATGCCTTGGTGAATAAATCGTTCGAAAACGTGATCAACAAGTTCCATGTTAAGGATACCGTTTCTCTCCAGTTCCCGCCAGTACTTAGCATGTATAGGATCCTGAAAATATAAATATAACAATAATAACAACTACATTAATTTCATTCCCAGCTAGAACCAAAACTCCTGAACTAAGTAATCACAACTTTACATGCAAGATAGTCCCCTTTAATGGAGAATTGTTTTATTTCATATCCGTGAAAATGCAAATTCTGGTACATCCCTTTACTTTAATTAATCACAGACCAACAGATGGTCTCCTACAGACTTCCCCAGAAGATGGTAAGCTTACCAAAGCTTCCAAAAACGATATCTGTCACCTAAACCAGAACTCATTACAAGGAAAATGTACAATGCGGCTCACAACACGTCAGACCGATGATGCGTATAAGAATGTTTAATGTAAACCAGTGAAGTATTTAGCAATAAGCATGACGTAAAACCTGTTCCCATGGCAACGTGAAAAGAGGGCAAACTTACCTTACTTTTGACGTTTTCAGGCTAATGGAGGTTCAGAGCCACATAAAATTGTCTGTATTGTCGTTTACACGTTTATATGCACATTACTGATGTAACAGTTGTAGTTTCATATTTTTCAGGTACACAGAGACAGTAAGTTAATTACAAGGAATACATTAAAGTAGCCTATGAGTAGGCTCCGCGGTGGGGAAGGGGTGAAAAGAAAACTGCGAGCGAAAACGAGCCGCGCAAAGCCTAGGAGAAAGAGAAAGGGGCGACGGAGCCTATAGACATTCCTTTGAAGCCGCCATTCCGCCCCCTTGTAATCAACCTGTTAATGAGCTGTCCGCAAGATGTGATTATCTTGGTCGGATGCATTGGAATGTAAATAGCCGGCGCACGTACGTTCAAAAGAGGTTTGAGAGGGTTTTTTATTATAATAATTTCGGCTAGATGTGTTTTATGTACAAAAATAGATTGCAGATCGGTAAAGCTGCCCGCTTCAAATGTGTGGCCAACTGCTCCAGGAGGGGGCATTGGGACCTATTAGAAACCGGAAAACCGCTCAACATTTCCGTCAAAACAGAAAAACCGCAATAAAAATCGCTTAAAACCGAAAAACCGCAAATGATAATGATCAAAACCGCAAATTCACAAACCTCAATCCCCCAACCCTTGATACAACAGCGAAATATAGCTGTTATTTTTGGCGCATACTTTAGTAAATTAAATAAAGGCGTTTAATTTAGTTTTCCTTTTTCAGAGGGATGAAGACATTTTATTCGAAATCATTGGCCGTTTTCACACTAGAGACGGGAAACTCGTCCGAGACGAATAACCCGTATCAGACGAGTTTTCCGTCTCTAACGTGCCTTTAAAAACTACATCGAGCCCACCTCTTCATCGCTGCTTTCATCGAATTCGTTGTCTTCATAATTGTCAACAGATTCACTGACATCTTCACTTTGGTTAGGTTCGTTGGCATCTTCATTGTTTCACGAAGAAACTATTTACAGCACCAAAGGCGCACCCCACTAGGGGGGTTTGGGCATGCCTCCCCAGAGAATTTTGAAATTTAGGCTCTCGGATCGGAAATGCCATTTCCTGCATTTTCCACAGGACATTTTCAATAAATACTTGTTACTTCAACACATCACATTAGTAAAACAAAACTAAAAACAGATATCATCCGGGCCATAATGGGCTCCTGTCCGGGCCAATCAAAATATGAAACGAAATGATTGTTTTATTGAATCAAAGGAGACGCATCACGTGAACCTACAGGGATTGACCGAGGTGAAATAAAGAGGCCTAGAAACTAGGCAAACGAATAACCAAAACGGAAAAACCACTTTTCTTGCCTATTCCTGTTATAAAATAGGATGACCCACCCCCATGGGTAGCTGAAAATTGAACGACCCACCCCTTACTAAGGGCTCAAAAACTAATGACCCACCCCCTCTCTGCTCCGGCCCACCCCACCCTATACTTTTTGACCAGTCCCTAACTCATCCGGTTTGTAAAACTAGTAGGATATCAACTCTAGCAGTCATGAGAGGATTTTCCGACTTGTATCATAGTCCTTGTATGATTTGCAAATATGAGGCAGTTTCGGTGCATAAACAAGCCGCTGCAATAAGCCCGCTTTGAATGAATTACAATGACAGGCGTTTCTAAGATCTGTAGCGCTTCACTGGCCGGCTGGAATAACACATTCGGCGAAGCGAAACACAAAATATGCAAAGACTCCCGGAGAAAACGGCTCGCTCAGCTCAATCGGTGAACAAATACAGTCAAAAATTGAAGTGAAGGTTGTTATCTTGCGATTTCTGCAACGCATTTCACGCCACGCGAGGGCTAATTTCTTTCTCCGATTCTTCTTCACCTAAAATGATGTCAAATGCTTCCAGTACTGTCAATGTCGATCTCTTCCACTTCCTTCATGATTGAAATCAACAGCGTTCCGATTTTGAGATACGATCAGCCTGAGTAGTTTGCCGTTTCGTTGCAAATACGATTTCATGACCCGCCGCGTGAGGTCGCGTCGGCAAAATCGGGATATCAATCAAACTTGTCAACAATCAGTGATCTGACCAATCGGAGCTTGCATCAGAATCTGGTATATGGAATGGCGGCTTCAAAGGAATGTCCATAGGCTCCGTTGCCCCTTTCTCTCTCCCAGGTTCGCGCGGCTCGCTTCCCCAACGCGGCGCCTATTCATAGGCTAACATTAAAGTTGAAGATCTCAGGGCCCGCGTAGCACTTTTTTGAGTGAGGGGGCTAATGCGAACGCGCCAGCGTGAGCCATCTAGGGGGGTCCCCCGGGAAAATTGTGAATTTAAGTCCCCTGAAATGGCTGGAAATGCATCTAAAATTGGGTGGGGGCTAAAGCCCCCCAGCCTGTCCCCCTGCACGGTCCCTGGATCTAATACCCTTAAGGTAGCTATCGGAGAAAACACTTTTGATATGAGATATTTCTTCCTACCGCTTTATTAAAATGTGGAATGGTTATCAGCAGCTTGAAAAGGTCAATCAACCACTGAGCCTTTAGAACAACTATGTTGCGGTGCTTGATAATCATGCCAAGGCCATGGTAGAAACTGATCATGGCGGCAAACTGCTCTGCATCTTCCACAAAGCAATATGTCTTGGCATAGGTTTGGAGTTGTTGCAGATTTCTGTGATAAATCTGTTTAGCTACCAAAGCTTCAATCACCTTTTCAAACAGAAACCATCTAGAGTTCAAAGAAAATATCACATGACAATTTGAACCACCATTTCATGCTCGTTAACAAATAAATGTTTGCAAAGTTGGTATCTTCTAATAATTAACACTGAAAAATTCTAGACGCGATTGTTTTAACTAACCAGGATTAAGCTTAAATCCAAGTCCTGGAACTTGGCTTAATCCTGCTTTAAACAATCACATCTACAACACATCCTTAGGATCTGTGTTAATTTCCAAAATTCTGTTTGAGTTATGAATAACGATTTCAGTGACTAACTTCAAACTGTTTCTTAAGTTGGCAACAAAAACACTATGTCACACATTTGGTGGCCTAATCTGGTTTAGCGCCCTGGACTCTGGATTGAGTGGTCCAGGTGCGAACCCTGTGTTGTGTCTGAGCAAGACACTAAACTCTCACATTGCTCCTCTCCACCCAGGAGTACAAATGGATACTGGGGAACTGTTTGGGAAACCTGTCAAAATGCTGAGGGGTAACCTGCAGTAGACTAGCATCCCATCCTACCTAGTCGCTTCATGCTCTAACAGTCGTGGGCCACTTTTGCTGACCAAACAAATTCTGGCATATTGTATCAATTGGCACTATAAGGACAGAATCCTGTATACCACACGAAGGACACACAAATGGCGTTGTATTTTAGAACACAGAAAGCATGGTGTCATTTATTAAGTACAACCCGCTATCCCAATATAACACTATTAAAAAACATGACTTATACATTTACCGGACTGGTATTTTCTCCCCCATGTATGGCTCCTGTCTCAACACCTCCATGATTTTGTTCCGCAGAGCTTGAATTCCATCTGTGTTGTCCTCTTGATCTTCAAATACATCACAACGAGTAATTAACCCATGTCTACACACAACTGATTTACTTGCAATGTACATACAGGGCTCATATATTGTCAACATGTCCAGTTACCTAGAGGCGGCTAATTAATCACCATAATTATGATCTCAGTCGACATGACAGGTTTTTCTTAAAATCAATGCTAGGACTGATGTATTGATAATTACTGGAATGACATGCTTCTCTCTTTGAGAGAGTCCACAACTTTTTGAGCAAAGACTTTAATCCATGAACTTGTCAGCTTCTTAATTTTTTTGTTTTGTCAGTTGGGTAGTACAGGAATTACTTTCCTGTTTTGGGAGTTCTTCCCTAATCACCTGTCTCTGCTGCTGTACATTAATGTACTGGTAATATAATATAAAAATAAAGTAAAGCCGAATGGAATGTAAAGTAATGTTAAGTAATGTAAATGAGGTTTAATTGAGTCTGACAGCAGAGCAGGGCCTGCATGCTCGCAGATCTTGTAGTGATATCAATGCTGAAGAACGGTCGGACATGCATGTCATATTACTTACCAGAAAATCTCTCTTGTGTTTGTTTTTTCATCTCTGCGATGTCTTCACCTGGTTTGGTGTTATCAATGCTGAAGAACGGTCGGACAACATGCATTCCATATTCCTTACCAGAAATGCTCTCTTGTATTTGTTTTGTCATCACTGCGATGTCTTCAACTGGTTTGTCAGCATGTGTTCCTACAATGAATACTGGGGGTTGCAGATAGGGCAGCTTCCTTTGTGCACTGTCATCTGTTTCTTCATTCATTGGTTTGAAACTGTGAATTGTAGCAAGCCAGGAAAGCAAATTTTCCATATTTGTTTCATCATTTGGATTTTCCAACTTAATATCAAGAGTTCCTTGTCTAACACAGGGCTGAGCTGGGGCATTTAATCGCTTGCTGAGATTGTGAACCAAGATATACACTGCGCGTGATGATAGGAACACCGGATGGGATGCATAGTATAAGTGTTGTCCAGCGAAATCCCACAGATCTATACTTACAACAGATTCTTCTTTGGTCATACCACTGTTACCTCTAGCATACTCCAACAACTGATGAACATGTTTTGTGATGTCATCTGGAGGTGAAGTAGCATTGATCATTTCATAAGGCTCATCTGGTGTGTTTTCACTCCTGTAACCATGTAAACATTCACCCACACTGCTGTCCTGCTGTGTCGCTTCTTTGGCTTTCCTTGTTGGTGTGGAAATGTCTGACTTATTAAGGTCACCTACATTCTCCTCAACCTACAGAATAGAGTATCAAAAACAAACAAAAAAAGAACAATAATCAAGACTATAGTAGCTTCCAGGGGTCAAACCCAATGAACAGTTCCAGACTTTAGTTACTAAAAGAAGAAATGAGCTAAAACTAGGAATCTAAAATCACCCAAAATGATATAAAATGATCTAAAATGACCTAAAATTATATCTACAAACGACCTAAAACGAGCTACAACCCACAGTAAAATGACTTTCAGCAATCTAAAACTACATGTACTTACAAATTATCACTTTGTTATACTTTATGTTGGTCAGTGCACAGCCATTAAACTTATGGATCATCACGCAACATTTTTCTCCAGCAGCATTGCATGCCGACCAAAATAATGGCTGTAAAGCAAACTAATGTCACACCGGTAATCTTCTAAATAGGAACCGTGTTTCACCCTTTATACTGCTAATCATTCTGGACTTCTTCATCCATTGGTAATTTGTTTTAGATCACTAAAAGTTGTTTTACTGGATGGTAGGTCATTAAAACGTCATTCTATTACTGGCTGTAACTAGGTCATGATTGTTGTGTTACTGGTCCTAGGTACCTATTTAAAAGCATTTAAAGTCATTTTAGATATCATTTCACGTCATTTTACACAATTCCTTCTTTTAGTAACTACGGTTCCAGATAAGCTGCGAGTCAGATGAAAATGTTCTCTGATAACGTTCCTTAATTGTATTAAAACACAACGTGAAAGTATAGACTAGTAACAATTATATATTACTTTGTAGCTTTAAAAAAAAATCATTTTTATCACAAGGGTAGTCGGTGTGACCAGGACAACTAGACGATGATTTTCACTGGTCGCCGGGGCTTCTGAAGAACCAATAGAGATACAGAAGATTTGCTCACTTACACATTGGGAAAGTGACCACTTACATGTGGACGATCACCTGCATTTAACATTAATTTAACTCATTTTTCACTGCTCTCTCGTGTCCAGCCTACGCATGCTCCTCCAGTCTCAGGGTTTGGGTGCAGATTCATTATTGCCAAGTACAGCTTGGAATCAAGCTTCACACAGCATGGTTTCACTTTCGATCTTTTTGTTTCATGTGAACGTTTATTTGAGACCACAGGTATCCTAGGCTCTGCATGTATACGAATAATTCGTATACAGTAACAGAGCCTGGGACACATGTGGTCTCAAATGTAGCAAAACGTTCACATGAAACATAACGATCGAAATTAATTTCAATCTTTTTAGTGCTACAAGATGTACATGGCATTCTATTACGGGTGGTATTGTGTGACAATGTCAGCCGTTAGTGGCGATTGGAATATTTAAAGACAATGTATGAGAAAGCACAAAATATATTCTAAATGCATATTTATATAATAATCTATTAACTGACTTTCCTCGTGTCTGTGTTATGTTATTTTGATGTTTGTGTGATCCAGTGGAGCCTGTACGTTGAAAGCCATTTTGACGAGTTATGCTTTTTGGTTTGACCTTTGACTACCAAGAAAGGGAAGGCAGGTGACCCTCAAACCATTGGATCAACAGATGCAAATAGTCCACATTGAACGCTCGATAAATTCATAAAAATGCTTCTTGCTTCTGTTCGTTACTGATAGGGTTCCAAGGTTTATCTTAATTACTGCTTGAGAAACACTCATTTTCAAGCTCTTGATTTTCATATATTTTACTTATTCCTGAAGCCTGGCCGGACCAGCCTCCGAGACTACTAAGATTTAAAATTCTTTTTTCGTGTATGCGTCAATGGAGAGGCAGGGTGTGTTCAAGCGCCTGACATTCAAGTAGGAATTCCGTAGTGAGGTGCTAATAGACCCATACGTCTATGTCACTGTTGTACGTCGCTCTAAAAAGAAAGTTTAAAGCCTGAATAAAGCACCTCACTACGGAATTCTTCTTCTTGATGGAAGGTCAAACCGAATAGCTTAATAACTCGACAAAATGGCTTTAAACTAGCTGGCTACTGGAACTCATAAACATCAAAATAACACAACACAGACACAAGGTAAGCCAGTTTTACATTGTATATTTAGATTTGTTTCGCAAATGTAGCATTTAGAACATATTTAATTTCATGCTTTCTCGTTATTCTAATTGCCACTCTAACGGTTGACATTTTGTCACACAATTTATACCACCCACAACAGAATGTCACGTACATCTCGTAACACTAAAAATATTGAAATTAATGGTCATTAATTCGCAAATGGAGCCTGTGCCACCTGTGTTGTGTTGAGACTATACCCATCCCTCTATAGTATGGGTAAATAAATTACATGCACATGTTCGCTCAAAACATTAACCAATGACTATGTCAAACCTGCTTCATGTGGGAAACATTTCCATCTTTATCTACCAAGTCCACCTTTTCTCTATCGGAATTCTCAAAAGACATTTCTTCAGGTAGTTCTTCCACTGATGCTTCTTCAGAATCTTCTTCTTCAGGATCTTTAGTATTGCACAGTAGTTTGTCTGCTACCATCCTTGCTATATCTTTAGTATATTCCACCAATCCTGGTTTGTTCTCAATGGCAGAGTTCCATTTCTTGACTTGCTTGACTTCAATTTCACACTTTGAAGGATCCACTTCAATTCCTTCAGTACTCTGTTCTTTAGGGTCAAATGGCAGGCCTAAGAGACTCTTCTTCAGACTGGTTTTACCAGCACGATCCTGACCAATTAGTAATATTCGGGCACGGTAAACATTGACATATCCGTCTCTTAGAGCCAGTTCATAAGCCTTTTGTGCTCTTGGTCCCTCTGCTCTTTGTTCATCTACATGATCTATTAATAAAATGTAACAAGGATATTTTTGACAATAATTATTAATAGTAAATAGAAAGTGTAGTTAATTTTTTTAGCTCCATGTATATGCGACTCATCATGTATTATATACATGTATGGTGTAAAAATGTATGAGAAACAATGCAACACAAACAACAAGACATTCATTGCGTGGCAGTTCAGTTAAACTTTATTCACTCTAATTAATTTTATGTGAGAGCCCTGTGCATATATAGGTAATTTGAACGGCTGATACTTCACTGTCAGAGCTCCATCTGGTAAACTACTTCACCCAATTACTAACTCAGAGTCCCAAAGGGCAGCACAGAGTGACGTCTGCCCGAAAGCCCTGGTCAAACGGCACATGATAGTCGATGTCCATGATAGTGAAGCTCGCGCTCCCGTTTGACCACAAACTATCATTCACTTTGAACATGTTCAAATTCTCCATGATAGTCGATGATAGTTTTTCCCATTTGACCACGCGGCGCATGATACCTCGTGATAGTTGATGGTAGTTTATAGGTGAGTTAAACTATCATCGACTATCATGCGCCGTTTCGACCAGGGCTTAACATTCCATCCCAACCTAAAGTGGTGGTGAGAGTACAAACCCTGAATGTGTGGTTCCAGCAAATAATCATACCCCCATCACGACGGGAATTGTTCCAGAGAGGTGGGGGTTAAAGGCCCAGGCAACCCGAAAGATTTAAAGAAAATATTACTTTCTTCTTTCACAAAAAGCAATTTAAAACTTAAACCTACAATCAGCGTCAATAGTAGTTGAGACAGTTCAGTTATAAGCGTGATTAGTGGATATATTTCGTTTCTATCATAGAAAATGTTGTGTATATATACTTTTCAACGCACCCCCTCCCCCGTTCCAATGTTGTACCTATCCTGCACTCTGTGAGGTGTAGATTTCAACATTGTTAGGGGGGAGGGGGTTAGTATATGGGAAAAGACCTGTGAAAGATGTAAAAAAAACAATTAAAAAAAAGTGTCTCAACACTATTGTCGCTGATTGTCTACGCGCAGTATGACGAATTAATTAACAAACACAATAAGTCACATCACGGTATCACGCAACAAATATTTGTTTCAGGGTGATTTAATAATTTACACGAGAAAATATAATATTATTTGTTTTTAAATATGTTTTTCATTCAAAAAAGCTGTTTATACCATTCATTAGACAAACATGAAACATATCCAACAGATGAATAACCACGTACTAAACGATATAGTGGGCGCACTTGTCATATTGCGAAATGTTCCAAAATCTCTGTTTGTTTCTGAAACGGTCTTTAAATATGGACTTCATCAAAGGGTATAATTCAGATGATTCTTTCCTTGAAGACGAATTTCAAAGCGATTGTGGTGAGACTCCTTCCTGTAGCAATGAAGAACTGGACACAAGATCAGTTCGAAAAGTCTACTTAATCACATACAGTCAAGCTGAGTTGGCGCGATTTCCGACAAGGAGATCCTTTGTTGATGCGGTTCTGTACTCATTCCACGATACGCCGGCCAATGTAGTTCAATGGAGTTGTTCCCTGGAACAGCATGCAATGTCTGGAGTTCATTACCATATGGCCATAAAGCTCGACAAAAGTCAACGGTGGCTTGCAAGCAAGAGAATTTTGTTGGACAGGTGTGGTATTTCTGTTCATTTCTCAAGCATCCACAGAAATTATTACAGTGCGTGGCAGTATGTCACTAAAGAAGACGAAGAGTTTCTCGAGAGTTTAGGCCACCCAGATTTGGGGAATTTGAAACCGCTTAAAACTACAATGGCATCTATTGCAAATAAAGCAGGAAAACGAAAGCGTGATTTATCAGATGACACAGTAGAGGTCACAGCAGATAGTGATGAAGATGATCTTGAGCAACCTTCCGTTAAAAATCAAACAAAGGGAAAAGGCCGAGGGAAAAAAGCGTATTACAGCGTACGAATTGTCCGAAATTATCGTGGCTAAGAAAATCAAATCTCGTACGGAACTGCTAGCTCTTGCTAGAGAACAGAAAAACGAAGGTAAAACAGATATTGCCGAATTCATTGTAAACAGAGGAAAGAAAGTTGTTGCAGAAGTTTTGGAGACTGCATGGGAAATGAAGAAATCAACGGAGGACTTAGAGAGACAGACGAAAACCAGGATAGAGGTTCTTCAAGAGTTTAAAAACCAGGACTGTGTGGAAAACTGTTCGGGGCAGTGGCTTGAATGCGCCAAAGAAGTATTGGAGAAAAATGGAGTGTCTGTTCCGTTTTATTCTCGCACTGTTTTTGAAATGTTGGATAAAGGACGAGGAAAATATATAAATTTAATGATTGTCGGTCCAGCCAATTGTGGGAAAACTTTTTTATTTAATCCACTTAATGTCATTTACAAAACTTTTTGTAATCCAGCATGCACAAGTTTTGCGTGGGTTGGTGCTGAGAAGTCCGAATGTATATTTTTAAATGATTTTAGATGATGTCCAGCCATTATTCAATGGAGCGTTTTTCTTCTTTTACTTGAAGCCGGTCAACTGGTACACTTGCCTGCTCCAAAATCACACTATGCGAAAGACATAGTCTTCAACTCGGATACTCCAATATTCGCGACAGGAAAGAATCCGATAATGTTTATCAAGAATGGAGCAATCGACGAGAGAGAGAGTGAGGTGATGTCGGTGAGGTGGGTAACGATAACCTTCCACGCGCAGATTCCACAGGCCAAGCAGAAGGAAATTCCACCCTGTGGAAAGTGCTTTGCACGCCTCGTACTTGATGATCAAATCGAAGATGTTTAGAAATTTAAAATACCACGAGTAACCACGAGTAACCATATCAAATTGAAGAGTATTAGATCATTCTTTCTCTCAAGAATTCTTTGGTGACTCGTGGTTACTCGTCCGCTGACTTGTTGTTTCACGAAAACAAAGATAGATATTAGTCCCCCCTATTTTCGTAAATAACCACAAACTGTTGGAAGTTAAACAATTTATTTTGAATGTTTTGTAAATTATAGGAGAACATTTCGAAATCACAGCAGATGTCAAGCTTTGTACGAATGTCACGTTATAATGAACTGCGTTACTAAAAAATGTCACGCAAACATATAAAAGAAACAAGAATGTAATTGTCACGGAATAAACATTTATTCTGCATGAAATAACAATGTTCAACATATTAATATTTCGTTCTACCTCCATTCAAGGAAATTATTAAATCCATCCTTTTGTTCATACTTTCGATTGTCTTGTCAATAATGTTCTTATCTAAGCTTTTTATAGTAACAGCTACACGGCGCAAAAACTCTTCAAAAGTGTCATATGTGATGTTTTTCTTTATGGCATCCTCTTCCAAAATCCGTTTGATTATGTTAAAACAATTTTCGATTGGGTTGACGTCAGGACTTCTTGGTGGAATTGCGAGAAGCTTAGCCCTGATTTTAAACCACGCCGAACGAGCCAAAGCACTATTTTGGCTTGGATCGCCATCTTGAACCCATGTTTTTTAACCACCCTTGTTAGTCTTATTGAACATTTGGACGAACTCTCTTTCTATTAGATTCTTGAAGTAGGCACCGTTTAATTGTTCGTAATTCTCACATAGTATCACTCCCTCTCGGTAACTGATGGCAACCATGAATTTTGCTACTCTTCCTCCTGACCCGCAATGCGATACATACATACATACATACATACATGCATACATACTTTATTGAAGCTCCCTAAGTGGATTTTTCAGCATCAAATACAAATTTAAATTAATTAAGAATATAAATACAATAATATAGTAATTACAATAAATATATTAAAAATATTACAAATGTAGGAAATTAATCTAATAACAAATTAGCAAGGTGACGCTTAAAATTCTTAGGACATTTTAAAGACTTAATATTACTGTTTAAGGAATTCCAGAGTTTTGCCCCTCTGTAGGCAAAAGAGCGCTGACCAGCTGTTGATAGGCGGAAAAAGGGTATGTCCAGGGTACTAAACGATCGAGTTTGTCTGTCATGGACGTGGGAACGTAATTTGAACTTATTTGCAAGGTAGTCTGGGACAAAAATGTTGATGCACTTGTGCATCATAGTTGCATCATTCAATGAGTCTCTCTTTAATAGGAAGCCAGATCAATGATCGCAGCCCTTCAGAAATATGATCATACTTTCTAAGGCCTAGAATAATTCGTCCAGCGAAGTTTTGGACTTTTTGTAACTTATCGATATTGCTGTTACTGGTATTACTCCAAACAGTTGAACAGTACAGTAGTTTACTAAAAACAAAGGAATTCATTACTAACAAAAGCGTTTTTCTATCCAGCAGATGCTTAATTCTGTTAATTTGTTTCAGTTTAAATAGACAATTTGAAACGGTTTTAGTGATATGTTCGTTGTAATCGAGGCTTGCGTCGAGGTGAATACCTAAATCTTTAACAACAGGCACAGGTGTTATTTCTTTGTCAAACAATGTTATACTGAATGATGACAGTTTCTGCAAGAGTTGTGGTACTCCAACGGCTAGAACTTTGGTTTTATCCGGATTAATCAAAAGGGAATTTTTACAGCACCACTGACATATTCTCATAAGATCTTCGTTCAAGGCAAAGATAGATGTGGTTTAATTCAGCAGGTGGGAAGGACAAATACAGTTTGCAGTCATCAACATAAGAGGCAGATATACAACGTTCAGGAACAGAGAGAAGGTCATTAACGTAAATGGTAAACAGAACTGGACCTAAAATAGAGCCTTGTGGAACGCCAAACTCAAGTGGGAGTACTTTATAAACTGCATCACCTATTCGGACGCACTGATGTCGGTCGGAAAGGTAACTCTGGAACCAATCAAACGCACCCTGGGAAAAGCCGAGACTTTGTAGCTTGGATAATAAGATATCGTGTCGAATACTGTCAAATGCTTTAGACATATCTAGCAAAACCATGGTCGAGACTTTTTTGCCGTCCATAGCCTGGAGTAACTGATCCGTAACGTACAGCAGAGCTGTTTCTGTCGAGTGAAGTTTTTCCGCTCTGATTTACTGCCAATTTATTGTTCCTAGTTAGGTACTCCATAAGTTGTCCATGTGCCAATCTTTCAGTAATTTTTGAAATTATTGGCAATAATGAAACAGGGCGGTAATTGTTAGGGACTTCTGGGTTACCGCATTTAAGAATAGGTATGACTTCAGCCGTTTTCCATGCACGTGCGAACGTATTGGTGATAAAAGAGTTGTTCACAATGCGGGTAATTGTTGTCAGTGTAGTAGGTAGACTGTCTTTTAAGATTCTAGGATATATTTTTTCCATTCCTGAAGCCTTGTTGGATGGTAATCTTCTGATAACATTTTCTACCTGTCTTTCGGTGACTTGGTGGAGCTTAAATGATTTTGGGCTATCGTTGGAGGATATAGGTAAAGGAATTGGCACTTCCAAATTTAAATTAAGGCCATGATGTAAAGCCAAGTCACCTGCTTTTTGAGCAGTCATACTGCCGACAGAAGTGAAGAATTCGTTTAATTTGTTAGCTAACCCAGTGGGGTCTTCAGAAGCCATATAACTATCTTGATGTTTACGTGGTAGACATCGGTTAATGATTTTCCAAATCGAGTTAGAATTGCCATTACTATCCAGGATTTGAGCCCTGACGTGAACTTTTTCGGCCAAACGGATCTCCCTTTTCACTTCTTGACGAAAAAATCTATATCCGTTCCAATGAAGAGGATCTTTTGTTTTTACCGCAAGTTTGTGCCATTGGTCGCGTGTTCTCATCAGTTGACGAATTTCTGGTGTGATGAAAGGGTTAGGTTTGGATCTAATTTTGACCCTCTTAACTGGAGCGTGTGGATTGAGTACTTCCAAGAACAGGTCGTTAAATGCATCGACCTGATCGTTAAAATCATCAAATAGACTAATTATGTGGAAAGGCGTAAGTGACAAATCATGCAAGTAGTTATCAGCGCTGTAATTAGTATAGCTTCTGATAGTTACGTAAGAGGGCTTGATTCTTGGCTTTTTGAGCTTCAGCGTTATATATACAAGGTTGTGATCGCTAATAGTTGACATCAGGACGTCATTTGAGGCAATTAATTCTTCATTTGTGGTCATTACAACGTCAATTAAGGATTCGTGATTCTCTGTAACTCTGGTTGGTTTGTTGATTAATTGTGTGAGGTTAAAGGTTGAACAAAAATCCTTAAAAGCACGAGACTCTGTATTATCTTGAAGAAGGTTGCAATTGAGATCACCCAGTATAATGACATCAAGTCCTGACAGGAGTGATTCCATAAGACTTACGGGATCATCCATGAAATTTAATGGGTACTCGGTGGTCGATAAGCTGTACAAATGACGAATGATTTATAGCAACGACTTTGCACTTTTAACCACAATTGCTGGAAGCCATTATCAGAGACTGAGGATATATTCTCCATTGGTGATACTTTCGCAGTGCAACCACGCGTGGCTTTCTCCAAATTCGCCCTTTTGGAGCGCGCGCTTGATCGGCGGGATTATATTTATGTACAAAACTAACGCCATCCAAATAGAAAGAAATTTTCTCCGTCCAAACTATTATCGTAGTCCTTCTTTATCTTTCGTGCAAATTGAAGCCTTCTCAGTTGGTCTGCTTCTGTAAGCACTCCCTTTTTCCTGGCTTGTAGGTATTGAAAACCTTTTGTTCATAGAAATCATTGCAGTTCTGCAAGACAGTCTTAGGATTTATTCCAGCGGCATACATTAACCGTTTTACTGTAAAATGTCCCTCTTCTTTCCTTAAAATTGGAATATTTTGGAGTAGTAGTCGCTCATCGCGTGCAGATAATTTTCGGCGGACGCCCCATGGTGTTTTTTTTTTCTTTCGCTTCCGTCTTGTTAACTTTCGTCTTATCCTTTTTAAGGATACGATATAAAGATGCACGGGAGATGTTACATTTCTTCATAATATCTTTGGCCCTCATACCTTTCAATTGACTTGCAAATTGGACGTAAGCCCGTTTTTCAGGATCAATTTTCGCCTTGAATACCATTTTGCGTGGGTTTTTTTTACTACTCAAACTTTGTTTATTGCGTCATAATTAATAACCTAATTATACGTCAATCACGTAAGTGTAATGAAATGCGTAAAAGTGTAAATTAATATAATTTAGGGGCATAAATAAGTCTCATAACACCTAGTTTTTTGACCAAAATGTACTTTTGTCGTTCGGACAATCAGCGTCAATAGTAGTTGAGACAGTTCAGTTATAAGCGTGATTAGAGGATATATTTCGTTTCTATCATAGAAAATGTCGTGTATATATACTTTTCAATGCACCCCCTCCCCCCGTTCCAATGTTGTACCTATCCTGCACTCTGTGAGGTGTAGATTTCAACATTGTTAGGGGGGAGGGGGTTAGTATATGGGAAAAGACCTGTGAAAGATGTAAAAAAAACAATTTAAAAAAAAGTGTCTCAACACTATTGTCGCTGATTGTAGCAAAAAAAGTCAGCGAACACACGCATGAAAGGTTTCGTCTGCTGTTTGTTTATTTTCCACGAGATTGTAATCAGTGCGTAAAATACATCATTTTATAAGACGTTTGAATGTTGCAACAAGGAAAAAACGAACATTAAAAAGACATTTTGGGGCTAAAGCTATAGTTGTCCGTTCACGCTTTTAGCAGCCACTCAGCATGTCGATTTTTTTTCGCAATCTGTTCATTTTAGATTATAAATTTGGTGGCCTAAACAATACAGTTGAACCTCTCTGATACGGACACCGAAGGGACGGAGCAAAGTGTCCGTATTAGAGAGGTATCCGTATTATAGAGGTCATGAATATGACGTCACTTGACATGCTCCACTGACGATAAGAAATCTCCATGATAAACGGGACCAAATGGCAATAGCATTTCGATAAACTGATTGAAAACAAATGCTACTTTTATTTTATGGGCAATGGGACACTTGATTAACTTTGATCTGTAACCACAAAGAAATTGTATTGAATAGGAACTATTATCACTGGAGTGTACGTAATACTTACTTACTTAATCCTCTTCGTGCTTGGAGCACATAAGGAGGTTAAATTTGTATGAATTTGCTCTCTGGGGCCGATATTTAGTGTCTGTTGTCCGTATTAGAGGGTCCGTATTATAGAGGTTTTCTTTATAGAGAATATATGGGCATTATGCCGGGACCAAGAAAACTGTCTGTAATAGAGAAGTGTACGTATTAGAGAGGTGTCCGTAAGGAGAGGTTCAACTGTACATATATAGCTGGGCAAGTTGTGTTGTCTTCACAGAATATATGATTTTATTTGTGCAAGATACCGATGAGGTTAGGATTCCTAATATAAGTTGATCAATCAAGTGTTAAGTTCATCTTTTGTAGCGAGTATAACATTTAACAACGGAGGATATGATATAGAACGTGTTCTCTGTTCATTCTTTTATTTCACAATACCGAGCACGAGGGAGTGATTACCCACAATGCATTTCTAATACAGCAATAGATTAATGACGTAATAAAAACATAACTCAACACCCCCACTTGTTTTTATCACCTAAAGTGGGATGAAATTATAACTCAGATTAATCATAATAGCTACTCTGACATCCAAACAGGAATCTCTGGAACTTATTCATTTTAACCTTTGTTGCGGGTTTGGTGAAAATGTCAGCTACCATATTCTCAGTCGGGCAATATACAATATCTATTTTACCATCCAAAAGTACATCACGTAAGAAATGATGTCTGATGTCGATGTGCTTAGACCTCTGTCTGTTGACTGGGTTTTTACTTAGGGCTATGGCCCCTTGGTTATCCCCATACATCTTGGTACACTCATATGATCCTATTCCCATGTTGTTTAACAACTGAGTTGCTGCTAACCCTATATACTCAGCCTCACAAGTGGAAAGAGCAACAGTAGGTTGCCTCCTGGATTTCCATGATATAAGGGGGCCATCCTTGGACAAACTAAAACAGTACCCTGTGGTACTCGGTCTGTCTTCCAGTGATGATGCCCAATCTGAGTCACTATAAGCAATCAGGTTCAAATCTTCATCACATTTCTCAAAGCATAGTTCATAATCTATTGTGCCTTTTAAATATCTTAAAACATGCTTAGCAGCTACCATGTATTCTACTTTGGGGCAAGACAGTTTCTGTGAAAGTTTACTGACAATCCAACTGATATCTGGTCTGGTACATGACATTGCATAGATTAAACTTCCTACAATCTCACGGTATTTCTTTTGGTCAGTTAACTCACTTCCACTTCCCCCCCAGTTCTGTTCGCATGGAGTTGTTCTGGGTTTACAATTTGTCATTCCAAATCTATCAAGCATCTTGGTTATGTACCTCTTCTGGTTCATCTTGATCACCCCATCAGTTTGGTCAAAATCTATACCCAGGAAATAAGAAATTTTGCCCAAATCCTTCATTCTGAATTTGTGTTTCATGCTTTCCTTGAAGTGGTTCATTTGGTCCACATTATTTGAGGCTATGATTAAGTCATCAACCCAAACAATCACGATGATTCTAATGGGTTTCTGTCAAAACCATCCCCTATCAGATGCTCATGTAATATCTTATTCCAGTTCCTGCCTGACTGTTTAAGACCATAAAGGGATTTCTTTAATTTGTACACCATTCTCTCTCCATTCTCCGACATCCTTTCGAAGCCCTCTGGCTGGTCCATGAATATTTCATGGTCTATAGGCGCATGTAAATATGCAGTTTTAACGTCCATCTGGTGGACTTCAAGGTCATACTGTGCTGCCAGTTGTATAAGGACTCTCACTGAGGAAATGCTAGCCGTTGGTGCGAAAGTCTCTTGATAGTCTATTCCCTCTACCTGACTATATCCATTTGCAACATATCTGGCCTTAAATGTTTCGGAGACCTCTGCACTTTCTTTTATGGTATATACCCATTTCCCCCCCACTACATTTTTACCCTCCGGTAGTGTGGTTAATTCAAAGGTATCATTCTCTTCAAGTGACTCGATTTCTTCTTTCATTGCCTGTTTCCACTTTACAGTTTGAGGTGAGTTCATGGCCTCGGTATAAGTCTGTGGTATTTCCCTAACCCTATAGCAGTAATCAATACTGGTAGAGGTTGAATCGTCAGCCTCGTTTTGGTCAGTAATGAAATCCTCTAGGTATTTGGGGGTTTTCCTTTCCCTTTGGGGGTACCTTTTTGTCTGGCCGTGATTATCTCTAACCTGTTCCTCACTCTCCTGATTTGTTTCACTTCTCTCATCTTGGTAATTGTTTTCATTACCTATTGAATTTTCTGTGCTGGCTTGGTTTTGGCTCAATCCATTTGTTTCAGCCTCAGTTTCAGGTTTTCTATAGAGGCCCAAGTCCTCCATTGGTATGTCAGTCTGGGTTTGTTGTTCTGCACTATCCTTTCTTATCACTTTGATAAGTCTGTGTTTCATGACTTTGCCACTATCTGGGTGATAAACCAGATATGCAGGGCTGTTCTTATCATATCCTACAAACACTCCCTTTGTGCACTTTGAGTCCAGCTTCTTTCGATTATGTTGGTATGTGTGACATTCTAATCCGAACACCAACATTTTGGAGAGATCTGGTTTTTGACCAGTTAACATGAAAAAAGGCGTGTTCTCTAACCTATTATTATAGCACCTATTGCGAATGTGGGCAGCAGTCTGAATGGCATATGGCCATGTAGCTTTGGGTAACTCGGTTTCAATTAACAGACATCTACCCATCTTAAACAGGGTCCTCCAGTGCCTTTCGGCTGTGCCGTTCTGATGAGGGGAGTAAGGGCAGGATGTTTCATGTTTTATGCCTCTCTCTCTAAGGAGAGTCTGAAAGACATTACTCATAAATTCAGATCCATTGTCGGATCTCATGCACTTAACTTGGCCATACGGGGAACAGTCAGCCAGGAACTTCTCTGTTGCTAGTGCAGTATCGCTCTTATTTTTGAGAAAATAAACAAATACTGCCCCAGAGAAATCGTCAGTAAAAGCAATGCTATACTTAAAACCCTCTCTTGACACTGGGTCAATAGGACCTGCTAAGTCGGTGTGCACCATTTCTAAAGGCTTGGTAGCTCTAGCATCTGGTCCCTTATTCCTATTGTTTACAAACTTGCCCTCTGTACACGTGTTACATTCTAACTTAGTTTTATCAAATTTTCCCGAGATATTCATCCCATCTACTACATTCTGTGATTTTACGATATCTTCGACGTTACAATGACCTAATATTTCATGCCATGTTTGAATATCATGCGAGACGCTTACCTTATCACTACTGTTTTCACATTGCTCAAAAGTGTTCAAATAATACAACTGACCATGTTCCTCGATGGTGAAAGTGGTACCATCCTTATGAACAAGTTCACTATGACCTTGGTGGAATTTAAGTTCAGCTCCATTTGATGTGGCAGCTTTCACAGAGAAAATATATTGAGGGTATGATGGCATGTAGAGTGCATCTTTCAGTACAGTCTTTACTTGCTTCCCATTCACATCCTTCAGTATTACCTCTGCATCTCCTCGTTTGACTGCTATATTCTTAGTCTTCGTTCCATCCGCCAATTCCATGGAATGTTCTGCCGGGTTAAAAGTTCCGTCGACTCGCTTCAGCGTGTCGGTTGTAACAATATGGGATGTAGCTCCTGTATCAACTAGCAATCCTTTGGGATTATTGCGTCGGGTTAATTGTGATATCATATATTCCAAAAGCGAAAGAATGTTCGCCTTCGGTGGTTTCACTTTGATCACTGAAAGTGGCTTGTTTTGTTTTGTCCTTTCGTTGTTGGTGCCTTCTGCATTCATCGTCACTGTGTGTTGTGCTCTTGTGAAAATTGCACCACTTTGTTGCTTCAGCTTTCTCGGGGCAATCTCTAATAACGTGGCCTTTTTGTCTACAACGGTAACACGTTGGATATGTTGGGAATCCAACACTCATCACTTGATCTGCCTTCGATTTTGCATTGAATTTTTCAGTTTCTTCGAAGCTTCTTAGCTGGCGTTTGAACTCGGTGAAGGTTATTTCACTAGTGCTCTGGGTAATATGAATTGCCAAAGGCTTATAAGATTCAGGCAGTCCTTTTAGAATCATGGCTACGGTCAATCCATCACTGAGCGTTTCCTTGGCGGTTCGTAGGGCCGTGATTGTCCTTTCAGCTCTTATCAAGTACTCTGTGATTGTCTCGCTCACTCCTTTTTCAAGTGATGTCAGCTCGGTGTAGAGTGTTATGATTCTCGGCTTACTCTGGCTAGCATAATGCTCTCGTAAGATCTTCAGGGCCTTTCTACCATCGTCGGTGGCATCCCTCATTACCAATGACAGACTTTTATCGTCCAAGAGCTGTATTAGTTCTGCGTAACACTCCTCATTTTTGGCTTCGTTGGGTTCTTCATCCGACGGTAGAATTGTGTCTTTCAGTTTCAGTATTCTCATATGTCCAAGAAATTTTGCCTCCCATAACTCGTAGTCGTTTTCATCTCCGGTAAATGTCAACCTTTGCCATCTTGACTCTCTGCTGGGCCCATAACCTGTTAAGTTCATCTTTTGTAGCGAGTATAACATTTAACAACGGAGGATATGATATAGAACGTGTTCTCTGTTCATTCTTTTATTTCACAATACCGAGCACGAGGGAGTGATTACCCACAATGCATTTCTAATACAGCAATAGATTAATGACGTAATAAAAACATAACTCAACATCAAGACAAACATCTTCAAAAACTAGCTGAAATTTGCTCAAAATATTAAAACCAGAAATGACCAGTTCTTATCTCTTGGTCTTATCTATTTCCGGTGTTCCTTCAGTTTGAAAGGCCCGAGGATTTCAACTAGAGTTTTGTTATTTGTGGAACGTTAACACCTATCTTTAAAACTACACTAGCAAACAAATACTTATTACATACGAATATTTTCAACAACTGTGTGTTCTACGCTTCTCTTTTCCCCCAAAGTAAAGTTAGCGTATCGTAACGTATGATGCAATAAAATAAAACGCAAGCGCCAGTCACGCATTATTGTTTTGATGTCACTCGGTTCAGAATGGTTTTTATCTGATTCAAAGTAATGTTTTTTTTTTATCAGTTCTGTTTCGTGATTTAATATCAACACTCGGTTCTGAATGTTCACGGCTCGATTCAGAAATTATTTGTTTACCACTTGTCAACAAAGGTACAGAATCCTGTGAAGTAATAATTTCACGTCGGGAAACAGTCATTTATATCGCAAAGACTTCACGCCGCCAGCTCACTCTCGGTTCTTCAGAAAAAATATTACGAAGAAATTATTCCACTTATTAGTTCAGAATGTTACGTGACACAATCAAATTGGAAACTTTCCCTCGCATGACTCATGTTTTAAAAAAGTAAACTTTGCTTGGTTTTCCAACCCCGTGTCTTTAGACATGTGTTATTTTCGAAGTTTTCCGTGTCAAGGCAAGAAAGATTTGTGATACCGGATCATCGAAAATGACGTGAAATTTGACTACGGTAGTTTCAGAATTTGCATATTTTAAGACTGACAAATTACAAGCGCCTTTCCTTCGAAAAACGTTTTCAATGCATAGTCTATTTCACTCATAGAACCCGAAAGATTAAAAGAAAAGAATACTTTCTTCTTTCACGAAAAGCAATTTACCTTTAAATAAAACTTAAACAAGCAACAAAAAGTCTTCGAATGTACGTGCGCGAAAGGTTTCGTCAGCGGTTTGTTTACATTCCGCAAGATTGTAATCAGTGCGTATGGAACTTCGATTTCTCGAACCTTCGGTTTCTCGAACCTCCCGATAACTCGACCCTTGGATTTGCTTGCCGCTTGTCAACAAAGGTACAGAATCCTGTGAAGTAATAATATCACGTCGAGAAACAGAAAATTCCTTTAGCACTTTGAAAGAAGGAAATTAGTAATTATAAAGGTATACCGCAAAGACTTCACGTCGCCAGCTCACTCTCGTCTGGATGTCTCACCGTTAGAAAATAAACTTTAATAGCTACTTAGTTCTTCAGACAAAAAATATTTCGAGGAAATTATTCCACTTATTAGTTCAGAGCTATAAAAGAGTTTTCATTCACTGGGCATGAATATACTTGCAAATGTTCAATGCGTGACAGACATAATGTTACGTGACAATCAAATTGGAAACTTTCGCTCGCATAACTCATGTTTTGAAAAAGAAAACTTTACTTGGTTTTCCAACCCCGTGTCTTTAGACATGTGTTATTTTAGAAGTTTTCCCTGTCAAGACAAGAAAGATTTGCGATACCCAGATGATCGAAAATGACGCGAAATTTGACTACGGCAGTTTCTTAATTTGCATATTTTAAAATTACGCAGCGAAGACTGACAATACAAGCGCCTTTCCTTCGAAAAACGTTTTCAATGCATAGTCCATTTCACTCATAGAACCCGAAAGATTAAAAGAAAAGAATACTTTCTTCTTTCACGAAAAGCAATTTACCTTTAAATAAAACTTAAACCAGCAAAAAAGTCCGCCAACACGCGCGTTAAAGTTTGTTTACATTCCACAAGATTGTAATCAGTGCGTAAAATAGTGGAACTTCGATTTCTCGAACCCTCTGTTTGTCAAACCTCCCGATAACTCGAACCAAAAGCCGTTTCCCTTGCATTTGCTTCACTCAAACCCTATAATTTTACTCCCGATTTCTCGAAACTCCCGCAAACTCGAACCAATTCATGGCTTGATTAATCAATATCGATTGATTATCGATTAGTTTACACCATAGATACCATATAGACATATTGCCATATGGCCATATTGCCTTAGTGAAGGTGATCTCCCTAAACCATTCGAATACCACAGAGTTACACTTCGTTTACACTCTGTGCTAAAAATTGAATGAACTTTCCAAAAAAGTAGGTTTGATTGGGATTGGTGTTACCATAGCAATGCAGTGACGATGTTATGGATTTTACATATCACCAATTTTCTCGACATCCAGACCTAAACTTTTAAAACGACCTAATTTAAGACTTTCCAAAAATTATATGAGAGCGTTTTCAAAAAATATTGGGTTGAATATTTTCCTTTTATTGTCAATAACAATATTTTCCAGACTGATTGAGTCCATGTTTTTACCACATGTTATACCTGTGGCGTAGGACTGCTTTCTATTAGAATTTGAACCAATTCACTTCGTTCGATTTCAGTTGATGTAGTCAGAAGTAATGCCGGCCTGCAAGATGCTCATTTTACTCAACGTAGTAACGTCTTTGTTACAGAAGTTATAATAGCGCTGCGCCTTATTACTAAAAATAGGTTTTGTCACATGAGACCACATGAGACCCCCCGCACGGACTCAGACAAACATTGCGATCTGTGAAAGGCAAATGTATGTGCGAGAGCGGCGACAGTGAAACAAAAAAACGAAAAAATTGGTGAAATCGTGGGCTTTGCTTTCCAGAAGGACGAGGAATGGTTAGTACCAAACACTGCTGTTGGGGAGAGTGCAAAACGGACTCCAGATATCCAGATAAGTGGCCGAAATCCCTCAAAGAAGTGCAGGAATCGGGGAAGAAAGCCTTCATACCGTTTCCAAAACCGTCGCAAGACATTGCGAAGTGTAGACGTTGGCTACTGGCTTGTTCGCGGGAATCATTTACCGAGAAAAGCATTTCCAGAAACACCTACATTTGTGCTCTTCACTGGCCCGGAGAAAAAGGCCCTACGGCCGAATTTCCTGATCCGCTGAAGGCAAATTTTACTCCAGCACAAGCGAGACGAGCATGTGCTCCGAAGAGAAAGGCCCCAAAATCAAGAGCGGAGCCAGTGGAAAAGAAAGCAAATGTAGTCGTCGAGAACTGTGGCGAACAATCGAACGACTTACCAACTGACGAGGACGAGTTAGTCGAATCTAGAACGGTACAGTCGTTGAATGTGATGTGACGCATTATAAAGTTGTGACAGGCCTACACGACTCCCGCTGTTCGCAAATGTATTGTCTTAGCCTTTACAGTTTGGCTCTCACGAGTATGTCTTTCAGTGATTTACCTCTTTTGTACGAGACAATGGGAGGCTCTTTATATATCTCCCTCAGTAAAGGCTGATTCTGTATTAAATGCCATTTATCCATCAAGACTTTCTTTAAATTAGGCACCGCTGGGTGGTATTGTGTGACAAAAGGTAGCATTTTCTTGTGCGCTTTTTCCTTCCTTTTTCCAGCCGGTCGACGGAATAAACGGAAGCGAAATAAAGGAAGGATTTGCTTGTAACTGAGAACTTTCTTTGATTACCTTTGCGGCGAACCATTTGCCATTATCGATGCTCAGGTCAAGCGTGTGGTGATTCCCACTTTGTATACTGTCGCTCACACGTTTCACAAGCTCATCGCGTTTACTGCTCAACTTTAGCCCCTGCACTTTAACCACCGTTTCAACTGGTCCACAGTGTATTCCTCCGGTTCTCTTTCAAATTTAGAGCCAGGAACGTCGTCGTCGTCGGTAAGAACTGTTAAAGATCGAAGCGAACCGCTCGCCATTCACATGATTTCCCTTACAACTCTTACAGAAGAGGACTTTGTTTGTCTGAGTCACGGCGGGAACTCAAATTTTGTGACGTCATTAGGGCGCAGCGCTCAAATCTTTTGATCTGAAGTTCAACATATCGGGGAATCATAAATTTCCATAATAATTGTAAGTCATGGTAAAAAATCAAAAGATTAGTGACACACAACGTAATCACATCACGGATGATAAAAAACGTGTGTTTGAATGTTTTTATCAGTCGTCACCTTCTATTTATTTGACTCTTATCTATCATCAGCATTTTCAAAACAAGGCCAAACTACGTGCATTAAATTCTTGGTGGCCGCTTAATAGGGGTAAAAAAATCGGAGAACCCTCATCGGGACATTCAATAGGTGTCTGTGGCCACTTAATATACCGCAGAATTCCGAAAGTAACGATCCCCCCGATTAACATTAATAATACATTAATATTACTGTTGTGTGGGGGGCATGCGTGCGCACCACGCAAAACATGGAGCATCTTCTATCTGTGTTATTACCACTTGTACTTAGGCCAAAATATATTTTATTATTTTCAGATGGCGCTTTGCTTTCCTTTCCGTGATAGCTTTCTTTCTAAGGTGCTCAGATTTTACCCATGCGCTGTTAAAGATCTGTAGTGCATATCATTACTAACAACAAGTATGGTAGATATAATTGAATTATTTCTTGCATGCAATGTAAATAAAAGATAAAACTTTGAGATAGAAAGGAAGTTATCATTTATCTCCAATGTCCTGAAGGTTTTTAATCGTTTGCATTAATGAGCAGTTCTAAAAAATATACAGGTAGAGTTCAAACCATCTATTAATTAATCGTTTCAATAATCCGCTCTTCAAATGAAGAATTGAACATGCAAAACAAGACTCAATCCAATACTCGAATATTGATTTCATTAATGGAAAAATATATCTTTCCATCCCTGTGAGAGAGGTGATAGTAAATCTGGAAAACAAAGCGGAAATTTGAGTGATTTGATATTCATATTTTGATCAAATTTAATTTGATCAAAATATGAAAACCAGTTTGATTTTATTTTAGCCAAAGATGTCTCATTTTCAGTTAAAAAAAAAAAAAGGACTGGACCATTACAAAGGACTGGGGCTTGGGGTCCCTCAGGGAGCAAACTGAAAATCCAGCGCCAGTTTTGTAGAGTGGAAGGATGACATTATACCAGGAGGACAGCAGAATTTTAACCAGTCTGTTGCATTTTGAGAGGATTAGTTAACAAAATATCCGTTTTAAGGGTTGCAAATACCTCAAAAAATACATTTTTGGGCATGTCTCTCCCCCCCCCCCCCCCCCTGATCCCAAGTCTAGATTAGTGCAGGAAGTGAAACAAATATCACCATAAATGCTTTCACCCCAAGGACTTACTACACACAAAATATGAAGAAGGGAAGTTTATTTTGACCATTTCCAATTTGGCTCAATCCTTAGCGACATTTGTTCTTAAGTCCTTTAAGTCAGTCAATAAAATGGGAACAAATTAAAACACATTTCAAGAACCATGCAACTGGAACATTTATGTGAATACATTTACAGTAATGAAATATATCCGGGGGGGGGGGGGGGGGCTTAAAACCGGAATATTTTTTTGTTAGTGGGGAGATGGGCCTATAACCGGAGTGGGGTGGGGATGGGGTGCTTATAAGAATTGCTTGCCATATACTAATATCTGATATTTCATCTGAAATTTTGTCGAATTTAGTTTATATTTATTTACTTTTGCACAATATTGTAAACCCACGAGCTACATGGCGCCGAACAGTGGAGGGAGAATTGAGGGAATTAGAAGTGAACCGGGGACAGGCTACATGTACCTTGAAAGATAGGGATCGTCCAGAGTGGAAGAAGCTTTTTGCCACCTTATGTGCCACTAGGCACGCATAATGGATCAACACACAATATTGTAAACAGTAACCACAATTTGGTGCGAAATATGTAAAAGTTCTAACTAAAATATTTTTTTCCTGTGGATATTAATAAAGAAGCATCGTGTACTGAGAGCTAATGGAGGAACAGCGGACAAATACCGGGACCGTAGCTGTGCATTACATGTATACAATCATGTACATGTGTATTTTGTTTATTATCCTAAGCTTACTCGTCTTTTGTATTTGTATAAATACAGCAAGACTCACAGTGATACTAAACACTAAAATGTCTAATAAGATATATTTATTATACTTCAATTAATATTTTCACACAAGGACACTCAATCTGTTTGGAAATTCTGGTAAGCAAAATAATATGCGTCAGTCAATACCTAGTGCCCATCCTCCCACCCCTGGGCCTTTTTGTACATGCTGTAATCACGGGGGGGGGGGGGGGGGGGGCATTAGCCTACCAGTCAGTTAACCAGGGCTTCAGCCTCGCAGTTTCAGACAACTCAAACATGGCATCATTCACTGATTTTATTGGCAAGAATGATGATTTTGTTGCGGAATGGCCAGCCAGCTTGGGTTGTGATTATTTTTAAAGGATGCTTGTCTATTTTATCACTAAATTATGTCTGGGCACTGGCTATTTATTTTGCTGTGTCTTGAATATTTGCATTTATTTTAAACATGAACAGTATGAGTTGGGGCTTGGTCTGCCTGTGGGGAATTTGAATGGCTTGCTTGTCCCCACTTTAAAAAAGCTAATTTCCGGGGGTTGGCCTGGGGGGAAGGAGCAATGCTGGAATTGACTGACACATACACTGTAAGTCAGAAGGTTTTATACATGTTCCTTGATATTTGTGGAAATATTTTTTGTTACTGAACAGTAATGGGGAATGCCTAAAACACATGAAACTGCATGAACTAATTGCATGTCTTATATATAATGACATTAATATTCTTCTCATGATTTAATAGGCACAATTTCCGCCGCTCTTGTCCAGTCTTCCTTACAAGGGCTCATATTTCTGAACACACTGGGCGAAAAATTAGATTTGACACGAGATGTATGTAGTGTAAATATGATTCAAATATGACATTTGTCATATTTGTCAATATTTAATTGAGAGACAAATATGATATTTGTCCTCAAGACAAATAGGATGATGCATTCGCTCTGGTGACAAATATGATGTAAATGCAAGACAAATATCATATTTGTTCCGTTCAAATGCAGACAAATGTGTTTAAAGATAACATTTGATAGGACAAATGTGGATCTAATGTCATCTTTACCAGGGACATAAATATTTGGGTTTGTCAAAAATTCCCCCCCCCCCTTTTTTTTTTTTTTTTTTTTTTTTTTAATTCTGCTCTTTCTTATTAAAGTAGTTGTTTCATTTCATCATATAGATCTGATCTTGATTCTGTCAATTGTGGCTTATATTGTAATATTAATTTTTTCACCTAATCAAAATTATTTTTGATTCACAGTTGTAACATAAGTGTAATAAATAAGTGGTAGATTTGATAGACAAGTCAAAAAGAAATTCAACTCATCAAGTAGGTTAACAACTGTTTTATTAAATTCTTGCATTTATTGTACAATGCTTGTTATAATAAAACTACCAGCTTAAAATATTGTTTCTGTAACAATAATAATAAATTATAAGTCTTCTTTAAAACTTGTGAAGCTACAATGTACAAATATACAAAATAATTTAATTTATCTATTACTCTAGTTTAAAAAAAGGAAGGGTTTTTCCAAAATACTTGAGGCTACAATAGGTCTTTACAACTCTAGCTAGTTATTAAACCTTCCTTAATTTATTTAATTCTACAGTGATTAAGTCCTCCTTTCTTTTTTGAAAAATAGACTTAAGAACTTTTTTGGACTGATCAACAAAACCTGCATTTAAGCAAATGAAACACAGCAATCTTAGCCAAATTCACACTTGGCAAATATATTAAAAAAACTGAAACTTGCTTCAAATGGACTTTGGGCAAGATCGAGGGAGATCGATCAGGCTACTTTACGATGCTTACTTATCGGTCAAAGCTTATGATTAGTTTCCAGGATATATAGTATAATTTAAAATGCAACTTCAAGCAGTTTTGGACTGACAATTTGGTACCTTCCCTCAAAATTAATTTTGCACTCAATTTGTTTTTTTAAGAGCTACCAGTCCTCCAATAAAAGACCAGTCCTCAAACTACAATATGGTCTAATTTGAGTCTGATTGATTAACGGGTTGAACTTTATGATCCGTACCTGACCAGTTGCCAATAAATAATGCACATTTTGAAAAAGAACTTCAGTGGACCAAAACTGCTTGAAGTTGCATGTCTAATATTCTGGCGACTGGCAAAATTTGAACTCATAAAACTGCTCTCACGAACACTCTTCAACATATTGTTACATGTCCTTCCTTAAAGATACACAGGTTTAAATACATTGTTTTTAGGAAGTGTAATGTTTGTATGTAGCAATAGACTAAGAAATTTAAAATTCATAGTAACCAGTGACCAAACAAATAGATAATGGTAAGCCTATATGGCTGATATACAAACAAACAAACAAGACTGTGGGCTAGCATCATAATGCACTTCACAGTTCCCATACATGTATCAGTGTTCCAGATAAGAGAGGGGTCTCAGGTCAAACACCCGATGAGGGACATCTGACGATATTTGGTGAGGTCCATATCTATAGTGACCAATTACAAAATTCCTCATTGACACCTTGCCGTTAAAACTTATCTGGAACAAGACCCTGCATATCCTAACATATTTTCAGTGAGTCCAATTTGGTCTGTAATCATACAAGCAATAAACAGAATCAGACGTGCTGTGCCTTTCAATAATGATTGATGGCAGTGAAAACTACAATATTGCAAGTTGGCTTTTCAATTCAGAGTCTGAATGTTATTGAAAGTCACAGTTAAAATCATAAGAATGACTACAGATCAAATTAGATGACATGATGAAGTCCCATTACCACTAAAATATTAATCATAACTCATAACAAAATTCAAAGAAGAAAATTTAATTTGGACCAAGGGAAGTCTGCTAACAATATTAATCATCTCCATAACAAAATTTGAGGAAAAAGTCATTTTAGGAATAATATAAAGAAGGTATATTTAGTCATAAGAAGAAACCCAGTTGCATCACACTCGCGTTTTTCTTATTGGACACCGCGTTATAGAAACATAAGCTGCTCATGCTCAGCGAAAAAATACATGCAAGGTGTGCTTAGAAATCATATTTTACTTTTGAGAATTTTGTCAAGTTGTTATGATTAATACATGTACATATTATTTATAGTTAAGATTGTAAGTCTACACATAGGGCCCAAGCTGGTGCAGACCTTGGATGGGAATGGAGGTTATTTTCTAGATAACCTCCTTCCTCACGCTTAATCGTCATCCTCGTACCCCGCTCACTCCTTCTTCGGTCGGCTTTCCTGTCCAGGCTTCTAAATTCTCTTGTCAATTCCTCTGACCGCCACTCAAACCATCTGACAACCAGTTTCGTCATTCTACGTTCTCCTTCAGAATTTGTGTCGTTTGAACTTTCCTCTCGTGACATATAGTCAACTGAAAGTACCTCCTAGTTTGCTTTTTTTTGCTTCTGAGTAAGGTGACTGTCTCAGCGCTCCTCGACGAGACTTGAGTTTCTGCAAGGAAAACAATAATATCCAAATAAATAAAACAGCTACAAGAATGGTAGTTGCATGGCAATCACCAGAAAAACACTAAGGTTAAACATGAATTGAGCACTATATAATAATTTATAGAACATTATCTAAAATTACTGCATGCCTCTATTCAATGGCCGTTTTCACACTAGAGACGGAAAACTCATCTGACGGGTAAAATCAGACAAGTTACCCATCTAAAATTATACCATCCTGTTTTCATGCTAGGACGGAAAAATTGTCTGAGACGGGTTATCCGTCTCAGACGATTTTCCCGTCTCTAGTATTGGTCTATTAAGCAAATTGCTACAACTGGTTCCCGTAGCATAAAGTGAACAGGAATACCACAGTGGTCAAAACTAGTGGTTATCCGGTCAGACGACTAAAAAGTGTTTCGTTCAACCATTTTTCACCAAAATGAACTATTTTAACTAATTTTGATTTACAAGTCGTGTCTCGAATGAAATGCATTTCATACATGTATGTTTTTTGTACGCAGTTTCTTCGAAATAATGCAAAAATGTAAATGTAAATATTTCTGATTGTGATAAGTACACCATTATTCACTTACATTATGACTCTGTTGGTTCCTCCTAGAGATCACCACACTCTCATCTTGCTTATTTCCCACTTGGGGCAGCCCTTCTCTCCTCACGCATGTAGACACTCGCTTCGATTTTGCCTTCAGTGTCTTAAAGTAAGTTTTTATGGCACCTGTGATAGAAGCAATAATTACAAATACCAATATTATTATTATAGACCTACAATGTAATAAATGGGATAAGAAAAATATATATTAAAAGTATAAAGGTCTGAATGTTATCATACTGTAATTATCATACTTACGTTCTAATAAAACAGGATCAGCTTCTTTGAAAGCTGATGTTGCCAGGACACCTCTCTCAATTGCTTGGGTGACCTCAAGATTAGTGTCATCATTAAAACTGAAAAGCAAAAATAATTTATTATTTTCAGTACTTGATACATGTTATAACCCAAATTACTACAGTCTGTACATGTAGAAACACTCATACACTGAAGAAGTTTGGGAGAACTAGAAATATGTTGCGTAAAAACTTGCATACAAGTCATACATGTTGTACAATAGAGAGATTAAGCTTCACGTTTGTTTTTCCCGTAAACGGCAAAAATCCAACTTTTGCCGTCTGGCGTTTGCCGTTTGTACGTCAAAGAGAGTAGTTTCGCGTTTATCGTGAACGTGTGAATTATTTTCGATTTTTCTGATGGATTTATTTAACGATTGGAGGAAAAGTAAAGAAAATCGAGTGCAAGCTGACGTTTGCCGTTTGCCGTAGAACGTGGTGCTTAATCTCTCTAATGTAGCCCATGTTTACACACAATAATATTCACATTCCAGTCCAGCAGTTGAACATTATTACCAGGAATTCATTTCGAAATGTTGGGTAAAATCAAATCCACAGAACACAAAATATTTTGGTTGTACTAGTTGAGTATTTGCAATCTGAAATTTGCATATAAAACAAAAATTACATGCACTACATGTAGCTTGTACACATTCACAGGTTACATGTATGCTTCGTCTTTTCACCTGTGATCCGGTTCAAAAGTCCACTCAGTAGGCGGGTCTTTCTCTTTTAACTTTGCCACAACCTTGTGCACACATGCCTGAATTAAATACAAGACATACAAAATGTATCAGATGCAACATACATTTTACAGTGTTACCATAGAATCCAAAACACAGGCAGCCCACGCTCACAATAATATTAACCCCGGATGATTGTGGACAATAACTTTTTCACCTCACATCATGCACCGCTGGTTTCATTCTGCAGTGTCACATACATGTACAGTGTGCGACAAAATAGTACCATCTAAATGAACGACGAATGATATCACGAATGGTGGGAAAACATGTGCGGGCCCTAGCCTGCTCCAACAAATCTCATTGCCATCTTAAAACAGACAAAATGTTTCATCAAACTGGAAATATTCCGTGGAAATTCAATGGATCAATTAATACGAATTTTAAATGGACTGTTCAAGCTTGGCTAGAACTTGGAGGCAAAAACATGTATGGTGGACTTTTAGCTCATTGTGAACAGAATCCGAGAAATTAGGGCAGGATTATCATTTGCCGTGAAGTGACTTGCAGTACAAATAATTCAGATTGTTTTCCCTCATATCAGGAAGGAATACCACAGGTTAGGCCTAGTTCAGACGCCGTACTTCACTTGGGTTGGCCTAAATTCAAATTCAATTTGGCTCATGTGAAGTACATGTACGGCGTCTGAACTGGGCCTTAGTTTCTAAATATCTGTTTTTCGAAACATTCGCTGAGTTGAGCTGTAGTTTAAGCCGTTGAGTTTTCACAAAGTTTTATTTGCGTGCATGAAAACACTGCATTTGACGTCATCTGTACTCTATTTAACAAATAGATTTTGTTTTATATTATTTTGAGATATTCGCTTTGTATTCTCACTTGAATGTATGCTAAATCAGCCAATGGCTGCAGTTTAGGCCACAGTGTTTTCATGCATCCAAAAAAACTAAAACGGCTTGAAATAAACTACAGCTAAACTCAGCGAATGTTTCGAAAAACAGATATTTAGAAACTAACCCCTATTCCTTCCTGATATGAGGAAAAACAATCTGAATTATTTTCACAGCAAGTCGCTTGAATCCTACCAATTTTGAGCTTGTTAGCTGCAAAAAATGTCATCCACTGGATATCAGGCACCACATAAGCTTAATTTTATGGAAACTAATTTTTTGAAGTGCTATTTAACCAAAAGGCCGCCATGAAATCAGCACCAAAAACTTTAAAAGCTTAAAAATACTCACCACCATATCTCGTGGAAGGTTTTCACTCCTCCTCCTTTCAGCCACAGCGGGTGCTGATCCTTGTAAGTTGTCGATTTTTTCTGTCAGAGCAGCAAGCTTTCTTTGAAGAGCGTCAAACTGCCTCTCGTGGTTGCAACAACTCGCTCCAACACGGACATGAGATAGTGGCGTGACTGGCGTTGATCGACTGCTGGCTGAAGATGGCGGAACTGAAGGCAACCGAGTGTAGGCGACTGGAGGGTAAGTTGGAGAGGTTTCATCTTCGGGACCACTGCCAAGTAAATCACGACGGATTGGACGAGATCTCTCGATAGAAATCTGTGGTCGGTCTGGCCCTCGAGGAACAACTGCAGTTGTCCCCGGAGTTGTCTATAAAAATGAGAAAAATTAGAGATAAAAAGTCCAACCTCGTCCCCAGGGCCATCTCCGCTTTCAAGATGGCGGGTGGGCGCGAAGAAGATCCTGGCGAAGAGCAGGTCACATGACCACAAAATTAGCCAATCGCGAGCCCACCGCCATTTTGAAACAATCAAAATCTCCAATATTTTTGGAGACACGTGACCTGCTCTTCGCCAGGGTCTTCTTTGCGCCCCGCCATCTTGAAAGCGGAGATGGCCCTGTGGACGAGGTTGTAAAAAGTCAGCACTTTGACGACATCCAACATCTTTAGTATTACAGCGCGGACACTCGAACCGTGAACGCTTTGGCTTTATTTTGACTTTATTTTGTCTTTATTTTGACTTATTTTGTACTTATTTCAGAACTAGCCAATCACAGCCCAGATTCGAAGTAAAGGCCAAGACATTGACAAAATAAAGACAAAATAAAGACAATAATAATAATAATTAAAATAAAGCCAAAATAAAGCCAAAGCGTTCACGGTTCGAGTGTCCGCGCTGTAAAGTCACATTCAAAACTTACCGTTCGACGTTCAGTTCTGTAGGGAGTTAGGGCTGCAGTATGAGTCGGCGAGGTTTCTTCATCTGCAGATGGTTCACTGCCATGTACAATATCACGTACCGGTACACGGTTTTCTGCCGGGCGAGATCGAGATCTATCGACGGGAATCCGTGGTCGATCTTGACCTCGAGGAACAACTGGAGTTGTCTAAATAATAAAGAGCAAAATGAGAGAGAAAAAAGTCAGCAATCTGCTGACATCTAACACCGTTTTATAGCAAGTCACGTTTAAAGCTTACCGTTCGACGGTGATGCCTTGAATGGGGCTCCGAGTGATCGGAAAAACTGTTCGATCTGCTTCTATGAGCCATATTACACAGCAGATAAACCTTTTGGACGAATATAAACTCCAATGAAGACCTCACGATATAAAATACCAGTGAAGACGTGGCCAGCGCAGATCAAGGATCAGGACGAAGACGCTGTCAGTGTGAAGTGACGCTAAAAATCCCGCCGATTATGCAAAACAATGTCCTGGAGTCCCGTCGGCTTCTCTGTCGGTCTGTCAACTCTCAATGGCCGTTTTAGATTGGAGGAAAGGCGTCACGTGAGTGCTCATCATACTGATTAGCATATTTTGTTTGACTGGTGATCGTGACGGAGTGTTGTAAAATTCTCGTCCTTTCTTTTACTTTATATTAGCTTAGTACCTTTCCTGTAAATGGGGAAAAAGAGGTATTACTGCAGTCACTGTGATGACTTTGTCAGTCGAGGAACGCGATCGAGACATCTCAAACAAATTGCAGAGAGAAAGGAAATTGCCTCTGAAAGTGACAACAATAGCGACGACATCGATCGCGAGACAGATTCTGAAGTTCACTGCTTGGAAACTCACGATAGTTTTATGGATCATGAGGAATGCCTCAGTTCAGATTTAGCCGGTGGTGATTAT
The DNA here is from genome assembly GCA_029204205.1 of Desmophyllum pertusum. Lineage (NCBI taxonomy): Eukaryota > Metazoa > Cnidaria > Anthozoa > Scleractinia > Caryophylliidae > Desmophyllum > Desmophyllum pertusum. Next base: position 303,846 of record MU826878.1, on the reverse strand, counting down.
ACTGTTTCTGAAGGTAAGTCGTAAGACTTCTGCATCAAGAAATAAATCATGTAAGCTTAAGCTTATGCACTAGTCAATCCACCGTAGGAAAAAAGATGGCGACTGGTACATTTACCCATAATTCTTAGCGCACAAAAACCCTAAAAATGCTCATAAAAACACACAGAAAAGTTCTAAAAACTTCAAACCTAGCATACACAATGTTGTTAGTACAGGGACGAATTGGCTTAAAAAATATGGCTTTCTATGTGCCTATTGGCTGTGTTAGGTTCGCAAGGTATTGTGGTAAAATGTACCGCCGCCATCTTTTTTCCTACGGTGGATTGAAAATAAAATTCATATCTTCAAGCCACCGTGTAATATTATTTTTATTATATACATGTAGACAAAAGCACAAACTTTATCGCGAACTGACTTGCAGCTCGGTGGCTGGACTTTCCGAATTTCTCTCCTTTCGTCTTCACTTGCAAGGAACTTCTTGAATAATTTTAAGTCATACATTGTATGAAGTTTTCTTCTTCGTGTAACTAACATTTTCCTACTCCTCGGTGAACGATTTCATGTCGGCTTCAGTGAATTTCATGAATCTATCGCTCGCATTTTTCAACCGGTGTTTGGCAGCTTTGCACAAAGCGGGAAATGACGTCATCGATATCCTCACTAGTGAGGATATGGAAAATACGCCACTAGGGTCCCGGATGTAGTTTCGTATGAATTTTACGAGTGGTCTATTTTCCAGTAAAACACTCGTGTCTATATAATAACAGGCAATATTCCGTGTGATTTCGCAGGATAATTGTTAAATATTACACTCGTCTTAGTCTCCCTGACCGCACGCTATGGAAAACACTATTGAAAGCTTATATTTTAGGAAATAATTGTCGTATAATAAACAATTTATTCAGCGGAAATTTGTGTAATATGGCTGAGCATTTTTACTCGAAAAAATAAAAACTGACTCGTAAAAATACCCAGCCACATTTCACAATTTTCCGCTGAATAACCTCTGTATTGGATATCAACATAAACTGTAGTTTCAGATTTCAGCTATGGACAATAATATATATTTCTCACTTCAATAAATTGCAGATGACAGTAATGAGAATCCGGAGTCCTACTTTGCAAACCTAGATGAAGAAGATAGGAGGTTATTTGATGAAGCATTTATTCATCAGTCTATTGGGGAACCAGACGATCTAGAAGGTTTATACCATGAACAATCACATAATGCAGGTCAAGAGATATGGGATGATTTATTAGAAGAAGATGTTCTGAAGGACCTCGATGAATCAAACTTTCCTGGAGCAGTTGAGGCCAATCATGAGTCATTCAACAGGAATATCCTTATCAACTGGCTGCTTCTTTTCATTTGTTACTGGTGGACATACTATAACATTGCTGACAGAGGAATAGAACTCTTGCTTGAGTTCTTGCATGCATTCTTTTCTGTTCTGTCTCAGCGCATCTTATGGATGGCATTATTTGCAGCATCATTTCCATCAAGTTTGTATATGTTGAAGAAATATTTTGGGCTTCATAAGGACAGTTTTCAAAAGTTTGTTGTTTGTCCAAAGTGTAACTCTCTGTATAATTATGACTCTGCTTATGAAACAGTAGGCAGCAGGAGACTGTCAAAGAAATGCTCCTTTGTGGAATTTCCAAATCACAGACACAGAGCACATCGGAAACCATGCAATGAAGTTCTTTTGAAGGAGGTCAAGCTTCAAGATGGAAAACTTAAACTGTATCCCAAAAAGGTGTACTGCTACAATAGCATTGTTGAGACATTAAAACTTTTTCTCCAACGTCCTGGTTTTACATCACGGTGCGAACTCTGGAGGGAAAGAGAAAGGACCAGCATACCAAATTTATTGAGCGATGTGATCCATGGTACCGTCTGGAGAGATTTCAAGGGCCCAGATGGTTCACGCTTTATGAGCCATCAACGGAACGTGGCTTTAATGATGAACGTGGATTGGTTCCAGCCATTTAAACATTCACCATACAGTGTAGGAGTCATTTACCTTGCCTTGATGAACTTACCTCGTGGGGAGAGATTCAAAAGAGAAAACATTATTGTTGTTGGAATTATCCCTGGTCCTCGTGAACCTTCAAGTCTAAATCCTTATTTAGTTCCCCTTGTTTCAGAACTAAAAGAGCTGTGGGAAGATGGAATTCAAGTTTGCCATTCTGGCTCACCTACGGTACCTGAGACATTCTTTGCTGCTGTGATATTAGTAGCCTGTGATATCCCTGCAGCAAGAAAGTTGTGTGGTTTTTTGGGACATGGTGCCAGAAGAGGATGCTCAAAATGCAAAAAACAATTCATTCCAGGTGAACATTTGGCAATAAGATGAACTTTGGTGGATTTGAAAATTGCATGCCTCGTACAAATATAGAGCATCGCTGTGAAGCCCAAGAAATACTTGCTGAAGACACGTATCAAGCACGAGAAAATAAGCAATCAAAATATGGTACACGATACACTGAACTCATGCAACTGGAGTACTTTGATTGCATCAGATTTACCATAATTGACCCTATGCACAATTTATTCCTTGGAACAGCCAAGCATCTGATGAAAAATGTTTGGCTTCCAAATAAAATTTTGAAGCAGAATGATTTAAGGTACCCGCCCAGGCAAATTTAGGTTTTTTTTCCTTTAAAATATTTCTTACCAAATGTCTCAAACTATTCAAGATACTTTACAGAATGAATCATCAATATATATAACACTTGAAAATTCACCTGTTTTTTGTGCAGCAGACCCCCTACGGGGGTACTTGGATTAAATATTAACCTATGTCTGAGACAAAGATTTGCGTTTTTTGTTAGAACTGACCCAAGAAACCAAAATATGAAAACAGAAATGCTGAAATATAAATAAAAGGAATAAATCTGTGGTTGGGTTTCAGTGAAATGTTCAAAAATCTGAAGTTATTACAGCAAGCCTGAAAGTGAACTTTGCACACCAAGAAAATGGTATATATTTACTTTCCCCGGCCACTTAACCACAGATTTGTTCGATAGATACTTGTGAAACATCATGCCAAGTTTTGTAGAAAAAATCCCTTTGGTTGTTTCAAAAAACGAAATTTTGTAGTTGTAAATCCTTCATGTAAGCACTACCACTTGAATTGAAGGTTCCAATATTAAGAAATCCAGGCAAATTTGGCAAAAGGATCGAAGCCATTGTCTTGTGCTGCCATTTTAAATCAATTTCCGCTGTTCAACTGCTCTGTGGACGCGATTTTGACCCGTTTTACCCCAACCCATCCCTACTGAGTCTTGTTTTGTTTACCCGTTGCTAGGTGGATCAGCTTTCTTCCATTCACAGCATGCGCTAAATTTGGTAGCATGTCGGGGTTAAAAATCCACATGCATGTTTCAGAAATGAATTGTTTTGCTCTAACATCTTCTAGTTCTTCATTATTTAGAAGGTTTGATGTTCAGAAGAGCCTGGTAAACGTTGATTTTTTCTAAGAAGAGTATCTCTGCAGGAGCTCCTGTGGCGTGGCGTTTGACATCAGTTAAATTTGATCCCTTTGAACATGATGTCTGTTATTACTTTAGTCAGTGTTTAGTTGGTTTTCACGCTTTATTACAGCTACCCAGTGGCACATAAAAGCTTGCTTTCACTCAGTTCTATTTTGTGAAAGGTTTAGCCTACCTAATTTGACCGGCTTGTGGACAAATGGATAAGTTTGCTGCTGCCGTGAAAGATGTTGTTGGTATGTTCTCTTGCGATTTTTGTCATGCTGCGCCGTGCTGTTAATTATTGCAAGATGCAAAGTTAGTCCTTTCTTTTTTGGTCGCTCCTAAACCAAACTTTTATCGTAGAATGCATCTATGGACTGTTTTCTTCCATGTGTTTCTCTTAATTGTTTTAGTTTTACCGGGACTGCTAAGATTCCATGATCGTCAAGCAATGGACCTTGCCACCTACGGGCACTTTTCTTAGTAACGGAAGTGAAACACACAGCTCAATTTCCGGTAAATATTACAACTTCGGAAACAATTTTCTTCAACTTGGTGCAAGAATATCCTAAAAATAAATGAATTTTGAGAAATTAGGTGTAATTTACTTCATGTATACAAATTTTGAGCGCTTTTAAAAATTCAAAGTTTTTGCCTGGGCGGGTACCTTAAAGTCTATCCAAGAATTGATTGATAACATGAAAGTACCATCCAATATGGGAAGGATTCCAAACAAGATTGCGACAAATTTTGCTAGCTTCACATCTGACCAGTGGAAGTTGTGGACTGTTGTTTACTCAGAATTTGCTTTGAAAAAGTATCTTCCTTCTGATGACTACAAACTATGGCTCTTGTTTGTGAATGCTTGCCGCATATTAACTGCTCCTATTATAACTTTTCGCTCCCTTGCTTCAGCCCATTCATCACTAATGCAATTCTGCAAGAAATTTGAGACTAAATATGGACAGTTGGAAGTCACTCCTAACATGCATTTGCATTCTCACTTAATCAACTGTGTTGTGGATTATGGACCAGTGCATAATTTCTGGCTATTTTCCTTTGAACGATTCAATGGTGTTCTAGGAGACTTCAAGACCAATCAGAGAGCAGTTGAAATACAATTAATGCGAAAGTTTTTACGGGATCAAGACATCAGGGACCTTCCATTTCCAAGTCTTTATAAGGATCAACTTGGACCTGTGTTCAGTGAAATGAATAATTCTGTTGTGGATCCTATACATGATGTTAGTTCTGCTGTGGAACACTTATCCCTATCACAGGGTCCAGTAACAAAGACAAACCTTTGATGTGACACTGCATCATTTCCTTGTATATCTCCACACAGAATGGACTATCTTGACGATGATGAACTGAATTGTCTTATGCATTCATACGCAGTGTTTCTCGAAGGAGTCGAATTCCAAAGTGGAACTGCCATATTTGACCGTTATGCAGGGGTTGAATTTTTGGGGGAGCGTTACGGTTCACTTGACTCTAGAAGCGAGCGGTCTTCCTACATCATTGCTCCCTGGGTTGGAGTAAATGGAAACATTGATCCAACCACATGTAATGCAAGGCCTGGGGTAGTGAGCTACTATGTGAAGCAGAATGTTTTTCTTGATGGAGAATGGAGAACTCTTATTATGGCCAGAGTTGCCTGGTTTCAGGAACATCCTGAAAGACACATGCATCAGAGTGGCACTACAGAGATATGGTGTAAGGACATCTTCGAGCCATTAGGTCCAGCTTCATTTATTCCTATTCAAAGGATTCAGTGCAAATTTGCCGGAACTGTGCAAAAATGGAAGAGGGAAAATGTTCTTTTTGTATTGCCACTTGAAAGGAACATTTACTTGTGATAACCTCTCTATACATGTAGTATGAAAACATACAAATGTAATTATGTGTACATGTACCAAGTTTAAATGAAGGACTAAGGGGCATATCTATCCTTTGGGACTGTTGGGTTCTCATTTGGCACGTTAGTGAAGTACACTGTATGCACAGATTAGGTGCACAATTACTATCCATACGCAACTGTGTTTTTAGCTGTCTAATTAATTTGTCCAATTATTGGACTCAAGAATTTTATTGAACTGGGTTTACCGTAGCATGATGTTGTTACTGTCTTTAAAAATTATCCAGCAAAATTATTTTTTTTTCTCAATACTTTGCTGACAAGGCAGTAGGTCAAATTGGCTACATGTAGATTCGCGAGGCAATATTTTGCAAGATTGAGTTCATTTTCCTGGTAATTCCAATATTTTTATTATTCAGCACATTGATAACAAATCGCTGTTTTACTTGTCCAAGAATAAGATGCTCAATTTCTACAGATTATAATGATGAGACCAGTGAATCCCTGGGGTGTCTAATCGACCGTTCGGTAATCAAACTCAATCGATCACCAATAGTTCGATAATCGAACATAATCGAACCCACAATAAAAACTTGTCAATCGAATACAATCAAACGTTCGATTGCTGAACAGCTGGCAATCGAACTCAGTTGAACCAAAATGGAATGTTCAATTACCTGCTTACAATGACATCTTTTATATATATTTTTTCTGTTTTTTCCATTATAATAAATAAATGAAAAGGTTGATTACTCCTGTGAATCTGAACAAAATTGAACTGGATTTGGTTCGATAATTGAACTCGCACAAAATTAAATGTTCGATTGCTGAACCCAATCAAACACCAATCGTTCGATTGAGTTCGATTGGTTTCCAGTTCGATTTTGGTCGATTTGACACCCCGGGGAATCCAGAGCCAAGTGCCAATTGCATTTGATTAATAACAACACATTACTTCTTTAATTTTTTATTCGATTTACCATTCTTGATAATCTATAAATGTACAGTATACGATTTCCAGGGAAATCGTTTTAAAAGAAATAAATATTGTGGAAACAAATTTATACTTGTCTCCTACCCTTAATTATTCTATGTTAGTTTATGTGGGACACTTACATGACCTTACTTGATTACTTGGGTTTTACTACCACAGACGTTTATAGAGGTCTTTAAAGTCTGTTTAGGCAGATAGGCTCGCACCAACTCACATAATTGCTTGTACGAAAGTAATAAAATTTTGTGAGTTAGTTTAATAAACTCATGATCAGGCCCCATCATTAATACAAACAAAAATTGCCCAAATCTCGAGCTAGAAGTATAGATTATAAAGTATGGAAACTGAACAGACCATACATACAAGCGGGAACGCTTTTAAAAATTTATCTGCGGATAAAGAGACAGATTCATAGAAGATTAATGGCTCTCATATTGCCAAACACATTTGTCTGTTTTTGCTCATATTTGTCCTTTTGCTAAATATGGCTTCCTATTCAAACCGTATTTGTCTTGCATTTATCGGGGACAAATATGATAACATATTTGTCACACATTTGTCATCTTCACAACCAGGACAAATATGACATCAGATTTGTCTCATATTTATCCCAGAGTCAAATATGATCATCAAATCCATTATTTCATCCAGTGACAGTGGCTGGTAAATATACCCTATCTCATGATCAGTCTAACAGCTTTAACAATAATGGCGAGGAGTATGCAGTACATGACTACATACCACAGTACTGGGAAGTAAAATTTGTTTAAAGTGTACTTGATAACAAATGGGAATGTTTTATGCTCACCTGAAAAGAAATACAAGCCAAAGGATTTCTTCATCTTTTCCTCTAGCTTCAAAAGCCTTCTCACTTCTTCAACTGTTAGAGGATTATCACTCACAACCAGCATCTCCAGCAGCTCCATTACCCCCAGCTCACCAATATCATCAGGCAATGACGTCAGCTGGTTATCTGCCATGTCCAGCTCTCGGAGTTTCTTCAAATGTGTAAAACCTGCTGGTAAAACTGACAGCAGATTGTTACTCACATCCAGCCACCCCAGCTCCACCAGCTCACCAATATCATCAGGCAATGAAGTCAGCCGGTTATCTGCCAAGTACAGCTGTTGGAGTTCCTTCAAATGAGTAAAACTTGCTGGTAAAACTGACAGCAGATTGTTACTCACAGCCAGCCACGTCAGCTCCACCAGCTCACCAATATCATCAGGCAATGACATCAGCTGGTTATCTGCCAAGTTCAGCCATTGGAGTTTCTTCAGATTTTGAATATTTGGTGGTAAAACTGACAGCTGGTTGTTTCCCACTGAAAGCTCAGTCAGATTAATCAGTTCACCAATTGTTTCAGGTAGTTCACTCAGCTGGTTGTTGTCTAATTTCAGTACTTCAAGAGCTTTCAGCTTGTTAATGCTTGTTGGTAATTCTGTCAAGTGATTGTTTGACAGGTCAAGTACATGCACCTCACTCACTTTAATGACGGTAATAACAGCTTCAGGAACTGTGAACAACAATTTATGTCTCAGATCTAAAACCCTTTGCCCTTCATCATTTGTAAAAATTAACTTGCTGATGTTCTCCATCTTTGACATGTTCCTGTTTGAATGGAAATTATTTATCATATTATTTATTTTCAATTGGTGAAGTATAGTCAATGTATGGGTAAAAGAGTGGTTCAAGATATGGTATGTATAAGCTACAGTGGTGTACATGCACATGTAAGATCAAACCTGGAATTTACTGGTAGCCTGAAATCAATACCAAAATTAAATGGTGCTTTAATTAGCCTGTAAACACAATTTGTAATTTTTGATTATTAAAACATGTTCACCTTTTCAGACTGACTTTACACAATAATTATTATACTAGTATAACCAATGGTTAGGGAGTGCGGGCGATATCGATGGTTGGAGTTCCAGGATTAACAAGAGCCAGAATGGCTTTGAGCTAGCTCGGGCAAATTGCAGGATGTGAGTGGTTGCAAAAGCGTTGTGATGCAAAAACATGATGTCAGTCGGGTATCATGGGTTACATGATGATGTTCAGCGGCTGTGGAACTGGCGATAAATAAAATTTTAGCTCACAGCCGTGATCCGTTAATTAAAAGTATTTTTAACTAGAATAAATTGAACCCTTTTTTATAGAAAATGAATTGTTAAGATATTCATGAAACTCAAACGTTTGCATTTGTAAGCGAGATGAAAGTGAACGATACAGTACAGAAAATGTATTTTCGGCAAACCAGACTGAGCCGTCACAGAGATTGCGTGACGAGCCCAAACAGCCAGACCCCGTGACGCCTGCTCCGTGCTAAATATAAAATTCCACAGAGTTTTATTGAGATTTTTAGCCACTCGAAGCTATTTTTGCCTCGGTAATAATTATCCATCGATTATTTTGTTATTTTCAAAACGTTTGTGTTGTCTGAGCTTCGCATGCAATAAATTATATTACCAGAAAGAATGAAACAAACACTTTACAAAGTAAACTTACAACGTAAACATCAGTCGCCGAGTTTTGTAACATCCGAATATGGTACGGTAGCAAATTGCTGCAAATCGTATGACCTTCCCTGTGATCGCGAAGAACTCGGGACACCTTCGTGACAGTTTATTAGACTTTGAAACCCGCAACTCCAGTACAGTTACAACAGTATAATTTTGCTTTACCTCTCATGACAGTTTTGTATTAACTCGTATGCAAATTTTGCCAAGTTTCCCAATGTCATGCTTGGATGAGTACAACCGTGTTTCCTTCCAGTTTTGCTCTTTGATTAAAGATGTTCTGAATCAGTTTTACAATGTAAACGTCAGTGTGGAATCCCGTGTGGAATAGCATTATAGCCGAAGACAAAGTCCGACGTGTTGAATAATTTGACCTCCCATATTTGGAACGTTTCATGTGATCGAAGGTCAAAACACTCGTGATCACATTCCATTCATTCTTGGTGGAAGATTCATTAGGAATGTGCCAAGTTCTGGGTACTAACATGCCGCGCATGCGTAATAGCAACATTGAGATTAGGATTGCGGGCTTCTCTGGGCGCCTGCAATTACTGGTAAAATTCTGAAATTTATTTTTAAAATGGTTAAGGTTACCGTAGACCTTCAAGGGATGATTTTTTGCGATTTTATTTTTTCAGGCCAAACTAAACATTACGATTTTAGCTACATTTTCCAAAAAAATATATTTTAAAATCTTGAAACGCGCGCGAGTTATCCACAAAAACGTGTTTTCAAATACAATTCTATAACCCGCTAGAGTGTCATAAGCCAATTAGAATGTGTCAACGGCAGGGCTTCCCGTGACGTCCCAAAACAACATCCGGAAACGAACATTCTGCGTTTTCTGGGCCAACTTCTTTGTTCTACAATAGCATATTTAGTCTCCTACGCAGCCGTTACAAATAACGGCTGCGTAGGAGACTATAGCATATTGCGCTCAAGACTTTTTTCCGCCCGGCATATCACAAAGAAATCCTGAACTATAGTCACGCACTCAACAAGTATCTTGCGCAGAGTCTCTGGGGACTCCGCAGGCGGCGTTTTCTGCATCTCAATTGGCTGTCGGCATCTGCGGTATCCACAGTGTTGACATATCACGCAGCAAAGGCGTGAAATGCTTATATAAACCTTTAGAAGCGAAAAAAACTGACTTCGTTTTTACGCGAGTGGTTCCCCTTTGAACGAATTTATAGGGTATGAGAATTTAACGGATTGCCTTGAAATTTGGCCCGAAGATTCCCAAGACATCAAACAAAAATACCGTGTGAGGGATTTCCGTTTTTCAAAATTGGTCTCCGGCAATGGCCTTCATTGTAACACGTATCGGTAAATTTTTGATAAGCAAACTTGACAGAAAAATTGCAAAGCAACCAATAGGAATTTCGAGAAAGCCTCACACGGTTTTGAAGATTGACGCCTTGTGATTGATATAATGCAGTTGTTTTGTTTGTGTGCTCGAATTCGATATACGATAAATTCGCTCAAAGAGACGTCAGTCGTTTTGGGCTTTTGGGGCGCACTCTTCTTACGGTTAAATAAAATTAAAGCCAAACAATTTTTACCGGATAGTGCATTTCATAACCTTTACATTGATATATAGTTTATGGTAGTTGCGTTTAAAACAGCGCGCCTATAATTTTTTACCCGAAGGACACCCGCGAAGGTCTACGGTAACCTCAACACATTTTTAGAAATGTGTGAATATTACATTTTTCAAAGGAAAATATTCAACCCAATTTATTTCAAAAACGCTCTTGTATAATTTTCTTTTTTTCGGAAGGAATTTATGTTCCAAAAACGTTTCGGTTTACATATGGAAGAAAAACATGAAACACAAATGATACTGCAGCCTAGAGTTGTTAAATGAACATCACAAGTATCTGAGCATACTGTAACGACATAACCGCGTAAAATTACAACAATGAGCCCTGGACACTTATATTTTGTTCAAAGCCCTTTTTGGGCTTACCGTAAATCCTCTATTAAGCCCCCCCCCCCCCCACCTCTCTAATAGCCCCCCCTTTTTGGAGCAAGAAATTTCTTAAGCCCCCCCCCCCCCCCCAATCAAAACAATAAACAACAGACTGTATTACCGGTGCATTTTTACCGTGCCAATCCGGGCACTAATTCACATACAGTACTTGCGAGCTTTGGCCGGGAAATATTACTGGCACTTACATGTATACTCATATAAATAATCAAATATAACACTTAATTGGTCAAAGTATGGTTTATGGACGTTTATCCACGTACCGGCGTTTCACTAAATTAAATAAGCCTCCCTCTCTATTAAGCCCCCCTCCATTAAGCCTCCCCTCAAATGTGCCCTACAATAGGGTGCTTACTGTAAAGTTCCAAAAGTAACGACCCCTCCCCCCAAAAGTAGTGACCCCCCGAAAGTAGCGAGGTATTATACATATTTTTTCCAATCAATAGTCAAATATACATTAAGTATAAATATCTTTGTACAGTATAATAAGGCACTTTACTACAAGGAAAGCTAGCTATTGCTTATGCCATAAAAATTATGTCTCATTTTTCAACAGTAATATTGTTTTTGTGAATTTCGGTCTTTTATTTTGGAAAGAGAGCTCGCACCAGCTTCAGTTAATATTTAACGGTTTTTGTTCCCCGAAAGTAACGACCTACCGAAAGTAGCGACCCCCCCCCCGAAAGTAGCGAGCCTAATTCCAAAAGTGACAACCCTCGTTACTTTCGGAACTTTACGGTATATAATCGGAAGAAGTTATATCTTAACAATAATTTTCAGGGAAATTAAAACCGGGCACTTAAAATTGATCTACTTGTTGCTTGAACGGCAGCAAAAACCTCAAGAAAATACTGGCAGTATAGTCACGCCAGTCACGCTAAAGTCTACAGTTCTTACGTGATTCAGCAACAACTGGAAGCCAAAATCTGGAAAACAGACCTTGTTAGAATAATGCGCTAAGGTCAAATTCACTGCCAGATTTAAGCACACTATTTTGCAACAACATGTTCCCTGATGACTGCTGTGGTAAATTCATCTCAATTTCCAAATATTTAATTTTCGATGTGATTCCTTTAATAAACTATTGATAAACTTCAGGAATTATTCCAGCTTGTACAGCATAGAAAATACTTTTAATGAAAGATCGACAAATTATTTCTCTATACTGATATCAATGTATTAAAGTCTCGCTTGCAAGGCCCTGAGAACATTGATCACCGATACTATAAATGTCTTAATCAAAACATATATATAAAATCCATTATTAAAGAATACTAGTTTGTATTTTATTTACATTAAAAACAAGGCTTACAGGCTTAATACCCTATTCATATTATTTCAAATTTCTGTATGAATAAAGTCCACTTATTTTAACTGAATCAGTTCATAAACACAACACATTCATCATTAACCTCTGTTTCACATACATTGTACTTATGAACTGTCCGTAATATTTGTACTAAGAAGCCTAACACGTATTTCGTTTGGCACACAAGCACAAGCACAAGAGTCCATTTAAACCTGACAAGCACAGTAAAGGGATCAAAATATTTTGATTGTTCTGCTTGATGCATTTCTCAGTGTTTGTACAGACTCCAGCCTTTAATGTTACCCTCCAAAATCTTTACACTTTAAGCTATACAATTATTATCCTTAATTATACATGTAAGCCTCTTCAGGGCTGTTGTAGAGTTGCAATTAAATGTAATGCACCTATCATTGTTACGCTTGAGAGAGAGGTGGGGGGGGGGGGGGGGGGGGGGAGGAGAGGGGGGCTTTTGACTTTCCAGATGAAATTTTTATGAAAATCCCTACCCTAGAGCCCAAACAATAGGTCAAATGAGACCGAATTCCCCAACCTTCGGCAAATTATATCCCTTTAGTTTAGTATACTTGGTTGTGTATTTATGATTTCATTGATTGGCGAGTCTCTAAGTCCAATTCCTGAGGGTGGGGATGGCAATGAAGGCCAAATGCCCCACACCCCACATGGTAAAGGTCACTAAATGCTGGTAATCTGCCCGCTTACCACATGTTACCCAGCCTGCGTGGTAGGCGTAAAAAGGGGAAGAATGAGGGGAGTTCTACTGTAGTTCAAGCACGAAGCTCAAGGAACGAGGGTGAAGTGCGATTGGCAGGGATGGGACGGGAACGCCTGCAATGATGGTATTGTTTTTATCATTTTTTACGTTTACATTCTGGATGTAAAATTCATGATTGGTTAGAATTAATTAAATGTCAATAAAGTAGTAAATCAATTGTTCTGATTGGTCAGTTATATGTCATTTAAGTATTAGAGTGATTCCAGGTTGTTATCAATTTACACTGGTTTGGAATCGAAATGTTTTGATTCCCAAATCAGCGTGTCACTTTCTTTATTGGAAGAAGATGGCTCTAACCTTGAATTAAAAGTGGAGCAGAGGAAAGGGTCATGACACACGATCTTCCACGACTAAAGAACAAATCACGTTGTAACATCACGGTGGGAAAGAAAGTTATTCACCACACTGGTCAAGACTCTCGTCAGAATGTCTCACAGTCAAAGACAACCTTTCGCCACTTAGTTCTTTGGAGAAATTTTGACAGTTCATAGGGCTATAAAGGAAGTTTTCATTCACTGAAAGCGAAGACTTTCGGTCTGTTGAATTTTAGGAACATGACCAAACGTCTCACCACTTAATTATTGAAAACTTTAGCTTTCATGTTGAAATTATAAAACTTTACTCGCCTACTCCATCCCAGTCTTTTTGTGTTTATTGTTGAGAAGTACATTATATGTATTTCTGTCATAGTGAAAGACAAGAAAGATTTCAAAGATACATTGTATCAAGTGTATATTAATTTGGAAAACAGTTTTGCAAAATTTTAGTTTCTTTTAAAACGATCAGTTTTCGTTCCTGCGAAAATACATGTAAGGCCCAGTTCAGACGCCGTACTTCACATGATCCGAATCGAATTCTAATTTAGGCCGACCCAAATTAATTTAGATCGACTGAATTGATACAGACGCCAAGCTTAATTCAGCCGAACTTAAATTAATAGGGGAAAATTGCTGTTATATTGAAAAATACATTATAATAATTCATGCATTTGTTTCGGCTCATGTGAAGTTCGGCGTCTGAATCAAAGCCGGTCCACAGCCGTTATTCCCGGCTGAGCCAGGCGGGAAGAACGGCTGAGCCGATCCGAATTCATTCAGCCGTTCTGAATTGATTCAGACGCCGTACTTCACATGAACTTAATTCATCGAATTCGATTCGGCTCATGTGAAGTACGGCGTCTGAACTGGGCCTAAGTAACAATAAGGTATTTGTTTTTACCAAAATGAATGCTTTAGTTCTCATTAATTCAGTTTTTATTTTTTCATTTATTTTTTTATTATTTTTATTATTTCCGCCGTCCGCTTTCCGCCGTCCATCGTCCATTTCCTCACTTTACATAGTCCCATTTCAGTTATAGAAACTGAATAATTAAAAGAAAAGAATACTTTCTTCTTTCATGAAAAGCAATTTACTTTTTAAAAAAACTTATGAAAACCAAGCAAAAATAAGCCGTAAACACATGAAAAGTTTTGTTGTCTGTTTATTTAAATTTCACAAGATTATAATCGATCAGTGAGCGTAAAATTATAAAATATAGGAACTGACGGAAAGTATTCGGCAGTCAGTGACGATGTTCGTTGTATGTTTTTAAATTATAAACAGTGAACAGGTTGTAATTGCAGATGCATGAATTCCGCAGCACACGAACTGTAGAAATATAATTTCTGTCACGTTGTTGACCGCAATGTAAATAAATACTTTTGCTTGAGAAATCACAAGTGAACCTGGCACGCACAAGTATCATTGCAAGCAAACTCGGACGACCTTTATATATCACAGCAAAAAATTGGCAAAAAAAAATTGTCCTGGAGCTGGACAAACCACATTCCCACGCACCGGGTGACTCCAGATAACAATACTTTCCTGATTAATCATTGTGTTTTTCTCTGAGAATAACAAATTTGCATTTTGCAGAACATGTTCACATGTATTTTATTCAAATTTACCGCGGCCTTCAGCACTGAGTGCATTACCACATTGTTTACGCCACCAAAACTGGATTTACAATATGTGAATAACAATGCATTGTGTTATACAGTGTATATTCGATTTTTTCTATAATTTTCTGTGGTAATCGTCACAGGTCGAGCCAACTTCTTGATTAATAAGGTTGTGAAGGACAAAGCTGTTCTCCCCAAAGCCCATAATTTGGTTATTTCACGTCGTTGTTTTGCAGAAGACAGCTGAGAAATGTATCAGCAAGTCTATAGCATGTGAAAAGCTATTGTTCTTGTTGCTAAACCTTTTGTTATTCTACAAGATGTCTCTGACAAAATATCCAGACATTTTCTTTTGAAAATGTTGGGACATTTCAAAATTTGTCCGCAAGTGCGACCCGGACCTAAGCGTGTTGTTGCACGCTAGCTTTTGTTTTCTAAGTTTAACACGCTTCTTTGTTTGACTGCATTGTTCGTATGCGCACGCTTTATTGTTCTTAGTGTGTCCTACGAAACAAATGAGTTTACTATATTTAGTTTACTATGTAGTTTTTATATCCACTCGAGCTGTTTTCGACGAAAGCGAGGGATTTTTCGATTGTTATAAGGTAAAGCCTGAAAATAGCTGCCTACAAAGTTTCTCGAAATCTTGGAAAACAAATTAGGAATACCTGTATTAATTAAAATTTTAAGCAAACATTTCAGTATTGTGTGGCATTTTGCAGATTTTAAGGAATTGTGCGGGTTTGACCGAGTTGTGCGGTCCCGCACCCTGCCAGAAGCCCTGTACAGGACTTTCAGTGACAATAAAAAATTGTCATAAAATTTAAAATTATCATAAAAATTACAATCGCTTATGATAAAAATCGGAGTTGTAATAAAAAATACTGGAAATTTGTAATAGTTGTGCAGCATAATAGAAGATGAGTAATCAATGAGTAATAAATGAGTAATCAATGAATAAAGCCCCTTCCACACGAGCAAGTTTTCCTTGGCAAGTTTTCCTTGCTCATGTGGATAAACAACAAATTTCATTTGACAAGTTTTTCCTTGACAAATTTTATTTGCTCGTGTGGACGATAAACAATTTTTCTTTGACAATTTTTCTTTGTAACAACAATAATATTGTACAGCGGATTATCGTCTTTGATAGGATCCAGGTTGCGAGCTGCAAGATAAGGACGCTGGCCACCAGGGATTCTTTGTCAAGTTTTCCTTGTTGCACGTCCACACAAACAAGTTTCGCAACTTGGCAATTTTTCCTTGACAAGTGTCCTTGTTCAAAAACTGGCACGCTTGTTTTTGAACAAGGACACTTGTCAAGGAAAAAATTGCCAAATTTCCATTTCCACACGAGCAAGGAAAACTTGTCAAGGAAAACTTGCACGTGTGGAAGGGGCTTAATCGATGATTAGTATAGGTAATCGCATGGGGCCGAGTAAAATTAAGGATTAATATCACGCGTGTTTTCAGAAGTTGCAGAAATTGCCCGAGTCGCGCAGCGACAAGGGCAATTTCTGCAACTTCTGAAAACACAAGTGATATTAATCCTTAATTTTACGAGGAAACATGCGATTTCTTGTTTTTGACATAGAGGGCAAAATTTTCGGAAAACCTTCAAAGCGCCGCGAAGCTAAATTCAGCCGCGGCGGAACGAACTGATATTCCTTCCAAAAATCACACAATCACAGAAAGATCAAGCAAACCCTTACGTTCCGAACAGGGTAACGTTGACTGTTATGTAAATCTTAAGAGAAAATTGTAAGTCGTGAAAATAAAAAAATAACAAGCTTGCAATCAAGCCAAGTAAAACGTAATTTTATTCACCTGTTTGCATGTTTTGAAGCCGGCTTTCCGCTGCGAGCTGCTTGACATGTCAATCCTACATCGATAAAACCGTGAGCAAACGACGAGTCCAAACAAACTTGTAGAGGTAATTTATCCGGTTTAATTTGACCTTCTTCTTTCTTTGAACAAACTCTGTGATCTTTTATACTCTGGGTTGCACGTGATGAAGCCCGTATTTAACAGAGGTGAAGCGAAGAAGTCAGTTGGCAGCCATGAATGAATTTCGTCGCAAACTCGCCAAGTGTCTAGCTGATGCAAGTTTTCTAGTTTTCAACTGAAATAATCTTCTGTTGCTTCGAGTGAAACACTGAGATTCAGCTTTCGGAATTTCGTTTCAAGCTATCACACGGTTTCCGTTCCTTTTTCATCAAATAACTCGGGAAACTGAAGTCAAACGCCGAAGCGACGTACAAACGAGCGCTGTGTTTGAAAATTCTGCTAAAAATCCCGCCGTCAAGAAGCCAACTGAGTGCAGCGCGCTCAGCCAATTAGGAACGAGGAATTTTGCCGCTCGACCAATCAGGATCAAGTAATTTTGCCCCGGGCAAACCAAAATTAATGAAAAATGCCCTCTGTCTCAGCCAATCAGCATTCAGTAATTTTGCCCTCTATGTTATAAAATCAATAACATCAATGAATAATCTCAATGGCATCGATGAGTATTTTTTGACATTGATTAGTCATTGATTACTCATTGATCATTGGCGATACTGGATGACTAATCAGTTGATTACTCATTGATTACCCATCGATTATTCAAATTGATTCCATCGATCATCGATTTATTACGTCTGGATATAAATGAGAAGCTGCGAGCAGTGACAGGATCAAGCTCAACATGATCAGTGAAAACATTTAGTTGCTTTGATTCACGATTCGATCGATCACTGCTTCCAGTGTGCACACTTTTACATCTTCAAAACAGCAAACTGATAAAAATCACTCCAAACCAGTGTGTTAAACTCTTTGTTGTCCAGGCAAAAAACAGTCAAAATTAAGCACTTTTGTTCTTTATTTATTTTCTCACCAGGTATTTACAATTGAGTGGAAAGCTATACCTCCTTTGAAAGAGTAGTAAATAAGCTTTCAAAAAAATACATTTTTGTCCAAAACAACCCATAATATGCGTGCATATATTAATTACATTATCATAAATTTGCATAAATTAACCACAAAATGTGGACAAAAAGCAACAAACTTCAGAATGGTGTAAGGTTATAAGGAAAAGTTGAAAGCAAAAATGTTCCTTGTTATGTTGGCAACATATCCAGCAATTTTGGTTGCAAAAGAATGAATATAGAATTTATTAGAATTTATTAGGTATATATGTTGACAGACATGAAACAGACATGGCTATACAAATACTATAAAGCAAAATTCCAATCGATGTTTTTCCTGTTGTCCCAAAAACACTTTTCCTCCAAATATATCGATCTTCCTATACTCAAATATAAATCCAGACATTTATTCGAAGCAATAACGAACGTAAAAGCAATATTCGAACGTAAAAAGCAAAGATAAATAACATTTCACTGCATTTCAGACCATGTGCGTGCTTACGCAATAACATACGCAGTACTGTTTATTCAACTCTTACCTCGATTCGCCGCTTGAATTTCGTAGCTGACGATCTAAATCACTTTCCTCGTCACTTGACATCCCATCATTGCTCTCATCTTCTAGTTCTAAAAGCTCCAAAACCCTTTCTGCGCTAGCAGCAACGGTTCGCGACCGTTTTGGTACCGACGCCATGTTGACAGAAAAACGCTGATAGAGAAAGACGTCGTGTAGGCCACATTCAAGTGTATTAGCTCAAATTTGCGGGGGGACTGGGTAATTCTGCTGTCACGCTTTCTACCAAATCTTGTGGAAATCGCATGTAACGCAAAATTTTGGCATTTTTTTCTGTCATCACTCATCAAGTGGTGATATTGACAGATTCGGACAACAAAGAGTTTTAGCTTATTACTGTCAATCGTAAAAGATAGATAAGATTGACATGAGAACATTTACGACATTTTATTTTTAGAATGACATCGTCACAACCCTCTCGAAATAAACAAGCCTCAAATAAGCATGCAAGCCTCAACTTATGATCAAACTTTTCATACGTGTGTTATATGTGTAATTCTCTCTTTATACTAAGGTGTCAAACATCAATTCAAAGCTTCTGTTCTAGGAAACCGAACTACATGTACAGTGTACCTTGCATCATGAAGACCTACACTGTATTAGCTTTTATAAGATAAGCTTATAATTGCACATTTGGCGGCATTGACTGAATACAGTTGAATACATCAAACATTTCTTACCTTAAGTTCAAAGAAAAACTGCGGTATACACAGCTATAAAGCACACGTTTCTGGGACACGTCTACCAGATCAAGTATTTCAAGATTTCGTACAGACAACTCCCTCGCAAAATAACATTCCTTGGTTTCATTTTACATGCCAGGTAGCTAAGCCGTTACCTGGGGGGTGGGGGTGGTGTAGGGGTGTAGCGTGGGCTGAAAGACTAGTGTCGTTAAACTTACTTAGACTAGTGTGACTCCGGAACCTTTCATTGAAGTGAACTGAATTTTATTGACTGATCAACACAGTATATTCACAGTGCACGACTAGCAATCAATAATTCGACTTTTACTTTAGCCTGCGAATGCTGCGATCAGGCCAACATGTCACGCTTCCTTGTTCTCTTTACGGGGATCGCGCGAAAAAATGGGCGTAATTGTTTTTGTGCGACCACGTATAAAGACGAAGAGTAAATGAGAGCGCAGAAAAATTCGCCAGATCGCTGGTTACTTTTACTTAGGAGGAAGTACATGTAGCGTGACAATAGTGACGCTTACATAACGCAATACACTACACTGGGCACCTCGGATGACTCTGGGCTGTGCCGTAATAAAAATTATTTTTAGCAGTCCGTCCCAGATTTTCTGCGATGGTCGGCGATTGCGATATATTTAGCTCTAGCCTGAGAAAACAGACGTCGTTTCGCGGAGCTCCCAGTGGTTGCGACGCGAAACGGAGTCTGTTTTCTCAGGCTAATTCAGCTCAATAACAAACGTCACAAACGTTTCTGCTCCATGTCATGTCTCCAAACAAGCTCGTATATATGTTAGGAAAACTTTTGGTAACTAGTTTTTGTGGCAACGTTCCGGTTACGGCCAACTAAAGAATCTAGATAAACTGGTTTTATTGACCTTGCAGGGGGCGGGCGTAACAGGAATTTCCGTGAGTTTATTTTTCAGTAACCAAACGGCCGTAATTTCTTCTACTGTTTCTTTGCTCACTGATCCTTACCAGATTTGGGCCTTGTGCTGATCATAGTTCCTTGCTGCAAACGTCGAGCTTTTGTAAAACGTTGTTTAGTGTAACCTTTTGCCCTCCTCAGTAGTCTCGTTGATCTTAACTTAGGCAATCACGACGGCGACGCTTAAGACAACTTGGAATGAGAAATGAATTTATATTCGCAATTATACAGATTTATTCCGTTTGATAGGCTTATTTTCCTTTTTCTCAGGGTGGCCGTATTTCAACTGGGTACCAAGGGAAGTGTTTGTCGTGGTACGCGTTTCCCGTTATGGGGAGGGCATGGGTAGTAATTTCGACGCCGTATTCACGTTTTTTTTTTTTTTAATATGCATAATTGTCCCAGTCGGTGGTACAGGAAATGCTTTTTTAGGGCAAAATTCGAGAGGAATTTGTCGGTCCAAAACTGCTCGAAAAGGCATGCCTTGTTGGAGTATTAGTATTCTAAAAGCGAGTAAAAACTTTGAAGTCCGAAAACTGCTCTCGCGCGCATTAAATCACCGCAAAAACCGCTTCAAAGCAAAGTTAAACAACGTCCAAACATTTGGACTTTATTTTATTAAATATAGACAGTCCTAAATAGCAATTTTAGGAAGATTAATGTTCACAATAACAATTCTATTGTACTAAGAAAACAGAGGATGTTAAGCCTGTGGATCGACCAGCCAGACTAGCTCTCTTGCGCTCAATCTCAAGGGGATGGCAATAACTCAATCGTTTAGATATGAATTAGTTAGAGAAATATTCATTCGTGGCACGGCGCATGCATGACATTCAGTATGGTAAATATATTTAGCATTCGCTTTCAAACTGTGTAACCTTTTGCCCTTAGCGCTTTCAATTCTTGTCATTTTATGCTTACTGACTTGTACTTTTCTCACAGGATAACTAAACCTTCTTCCTGTCACGTGCATTGCAGACGCGTGAGCATCGCGCTACGCGAGCGGACAAGTCACGACGGTTAATCATCCGCGCTTCAGTTCACTGACTACCTCAAGGAACTTCAAGATTAGGGGAGAGAAACCTTTTGGCTCAAGAGAACACTTTACATTATGGGTAACCAAATGACTTTATTTCTCGAGAGCTTGGTAATGTTCAAGGAACTTCATGAGTAGAGTCCAGCTTCAAGCAGGGACAGCTTTGGGTGAAAACAGCCAGACTAGGTAAAACTCACTGGCACGCGAACACCTGCTCTTTATAACATTTTAATGGTGTATTGGTCTGGAGACAGAAATTGTTTACGTTTTCGTATTCACTGTTTAGGTGCAAAATAAAACAATAGGCCATTTCCGAGTTGCCCTTTGCCTCTGTTTCAAAACGAGTCCCGATGCACAACCTCTGTTATGGTAGCCTGTTCCAGGCTCTCGGATAGTGGGGACGAAGCGAAAAGGCGAACGGCCGCGCGAAGGTAGTCTGGGAGAGAGTTTAGGCAGCGGCTAAACTCTCTCCCAGACTACCTTCGCGCGGCCGTTCGCCTTTTCGCTTCGTCCCCACTATCCGAGAGCCTGGAACAGGCTACTGTTATGGAAATTAGTTTGATTTGCATGAGTATAAACGTGCAGGCAAAACTAATTTCCACAACAAAGGTTGTGCACCAGGACCCGTTTTGAAACATGGGCAAAAGGCAACTCGGGGATGCTACGCATGCAAGACAAATTTAAACGCATCACAAGATTTTACAATATATAGTTTTTCAGTTGCTGATTTTCAGTTGCTGGTTTCCAGTTGATGTTTTTTTGCGCTCGTGGATTTCCAGAATTTAACCGTGGATTGTTTGCGCTCGGATTTCCATTCTAGAATTATTTTCATATGAATATTTTTGCGCTCGTAAATTTAGTTGTGACAAAGTGGTGACAAAGTCGTCAAAAAGATAATTTTTATGACAACCTTGGAGTCAAAATTGTCCGCGAAAATAAACCTTTTGACGGTCATATGACAAACGCATGACCTGAAAACAATAGGAATCGATTATGCATTTCCTGGGAAAGTCCCTGTTGTATGACATCATTTCCGACCCCTGCATGATGTTTTTTTTTACCAAAACCAACTATGGGTCAATTTGAGATTGGTTAGTAGAATCATACGATCATATGACGAGCCGCAGAAGACTAATCCCATTCAGAGAGTGATCGACGGTTGCTAACGAAAAAAAATCATCGCTCACGGTAATCTGTCAGCAATAAGGGGTCAATTTCAGTCAGCGTGACTGTAATCGTATCCCGTCATGTCTAAGACTCATGACTTGCTTTCGAAGAATCGAAGAGAGCAGTCTTGTCTTCTGGCGGAGCCACATTTCTACTTCTTTGAACTGTTTAATACGGACAGTTAGATAGAAAAAGTCCTCCGATGCTTTTTTAAGGACCTGACTATGCATCGACCGTCGAAAACGGAAAATTGCGGTTTAACTGAAGGTTTTCGTTTTTTCGCGCCAATAATAAATTTATGGCGCGCTAAATCGGCGGGCTTGACCGCGATCTCGATGTGGCATTATTCTCCGGCAAACTTATTTTCTGCAGCATAACGAATAAATGATTGATGTAGTGGAATTCATCCTTCTCACCTCCGCAAGGTAAGTGCGATTTTCATGTTCATATAGCTTACTGCTTGCTACCTATGCCTCGGATATCGATCAATGCATCAAAACTGAAGAATCAGTATAAGTCACCACTAAAGTATGTTGCGTTACTGTGATTTAATAATGTTAGTACTTTAGGCAACACCGAAAGAAAGAAATCCAAACTAAATTCAAACTGAGTAGGCCTGCCAGCAGTCAACGTTCAACGTTTTGAGTACAAAATTACTAAAGAATGATGTCAAACCATTATGAATATGTAGTTTTATAATTGAAAATAAAATACAGAGTTAGCTCACATGTTCTCTCGGGTGTGTCGCCTGAGAAGAACAAGTAATCGGGTGAGTCGCCTTTGCTTTGTGACCTAACTCTGATCTATTAGAATTTTCATCACGGTGAGTTTTTCAACACGGCGGTTCTTATCTCGGGTGTTTCGCCTGATAAGGACGAGCAATCGGGTGAGTCGCCTTTGCTTCAAATGGCGTGTTTGAAAACCTCACTGCATCAACGATATTTTTTTTCTTTTTTGATCGAACGTTCAGTGTAATCTTTTGTAAGAAATTTAATGTTTGGCCAGAGCAGTGAATGTAGAATGGTGACAGGCCAGAAAACGTTTTGTACACCCGGTGCGTCAATTAAGTAACGCAACATTACTGTAGTACCGATTACCTCTCGATTTAACTGACTTTTTTTCTTAGAGTCAAGGCGTCCATACATTTTCTTTACGGGCACACATTCCTTTTTTTTATCCTTCTTGGATAAGAGCGCGAAAAAATATCGCCTGAACACAGTTTGCGTTATGTGATCTACGCCAGTTAGCTGGGTGCCGAAGGCCAGACTAGACATAACGAAATTCTCTATCGAGACGGATGGCTATTATATTACTGCTATTACATACTCTAAATCTGGCTCACCCTTGTCAACGACCCGCTCTTATCTGATCGTTAAACAATGGGTTCTCCATGGTTGAGTGAAAACCTGGTGGCTTGTAGAAGCTACACGTCACCGTTGTTAAGGCACGCGGCTCGTCATGCGGCATATGACTAAGGTTTACGGAGAATCATGTCACGCAACCTCTAAAATGATCCTATTAGGTGTATTAAAAAATCCCACTATATTGAAAAATGCGCTGATAATTATTTGTTGGTGTCGCTCTTGTGAACAAAAAACGCACTAAATGTATCAAGAACTATATAGGATGGTGTCAGTTGGGGGATTCTGCGTTGATATCCTCATCTATAAAAATTATTATGACAATTTACTGAATTTATGTTATGTTCCCAAGATGTGGTAAAATGTGTCGGTACCCCCAGCTACTATACAACTATCCTTCGCGAAAAGTTTCAGATTTTCTTCCAAAATATAAAAGATGATATAAAATAAACGAATGTCACGAGCCGGAGTAGCATTGAATAAATTAATTATTTAGATTACGTCCGCAGACAAGGCTGTTCGCTCACGTGTCCAGCCGTCTCTTCTCGGGGAGGAACAAGACTGGACTCAAGAGAGCGGCGGAAATCGAGCCTACGTCACAAATAAACAAGCCTGAAATAAGCATGCAAGCCTCAACTTATGATCAAACTTTTCATACGTGTGTTATATGTGTAATTCTCTCTTTATACTAAGGTGTCAAACATCAATTCAAAGCCTCTGTTCTAGAGTCTTCGATCTAGGAAACCGAACGTCAGGAACGTGACTACATGTACCTCATGAACAGGAAGCCTAAGCTTTTATAAGATAAGCCAACCTTATAAACTTAATTGCACATTTGGCAGCATTGACGGAATACATCAAACATTTCTTACCTTAAGTTCAAGAACAGCAGCTAAGCATACGTTTCTCAGAGTATTTTAGATTTCCCTTTGAACAAGACAGACGCAAACAACTCCCTCGCGATATTAATTCCTTCTTCAAATTCCTTGGTTTCATTTTACACACCTTGCGAGCTAAGCCGTTACCTGGGGGGGAGGGAGTGGGTGTAGTGTAGGGGTGTAGCGTAGGGCTGAAGACTTGTGTCGTCTTACTTAGACTGTTATCAAGTGACTCCCGAACCTTTCATTGAAGTGAACTGAATGTTATTGACTGATCAACACAGTATATTCACAGTGCAACTAGTAAATCCGTAATTCGACTTTTACTTTAGCCTGCGAATGCTGCGATCAGGCCAACATGTCTCGCTTCCTTGTTCTCTTTACGGGGATCGCGCGAAAAAATGGGCGTAATTTTTTGTGCGACCACGTATAAAGACGAAGAGTAAATGAGAGCGCGTAAATATTCGCCTGATCGCTGGTTACTTTTACTTAGGAGGAAGTACATGTAGCGTGACAAAAGTGACGCTTACATAACGCAATACACTACACTGGGCACCTCGGATCATGACTCTGTTAGCAGTCCGTCCCAGATTTCTGCGATGGTCGGGAGATTGCGATATATTTAGCTCAATAACAAACGTTTCTGCTTCATGTCTCCCGAACAAGCTCGTAGTTAGGAGAACTTTTGGTAACTTTTTGTGGCAACGTTTCCGGTTACGGCCAACTAAAGAATCTAGATAAACTGGTTTTATTGACCTTGCAAGTGAGGGACTAAGGTAGCCTTAAGGTGGCTCCCTATAGTTTTATGACCGAGCGCGCGCTGTTGACGAAAGCTTTAGTAATCTGCGCGCGCTCAAAGGAAAATCCTCGAACCGCGCGTGTTTTCCGATTTTTTGTGACGTCAGCATGGCCAAAAAAGTCAAAATTAACCGTAGATTTTCTCGCATTTCCTTCGGTATATTTTTTTGAAACTTCGCACAATTCAAGACAGAAACGCTACCTATCACATGACCGTTTCTTGAAGAAATTTGTCAGAGCAAGTAAGTTTTATTGTTAAAAATAACAAATGAGGTAATATTGGCAAAATCGTCTGAAAAACCACAAGGTTTTTCCCCTCCAAATGCCAGGCAAACTCAGTTTCATAAGATGGCAAAATTTAAAGAAATTTCACCGAAGGAAACTAAAAAAAATAAGGAATAAAGATAAAATATAGCAAAAATGTGCCATTCTTTAGATGCTATGTTGCCATGGCAACGGCCTCCACGAAAAAAGTAACAACCTATAAATAACTGTAATTATATCAGTTTCCTTACTGGTAAATATCGGGAACAAAAAATCAAAGACAAAATAACTGGGGTTTCCTTTCTAACTCATGTCAGTTAGTGTAGGTCATTGGTAAATATCCTAGGGATATTTACCGCAAAAATACTTTGGTATTAGGAGGCACCGTCCTTAAAGTGTGATGAAAACTGGAGGGTTTTTTAGGGAAATGTCATCTCGAACTTTCTTTATGTCTGTCGTTTTCGGAGAGATAAAAATGTCGTTTTGGATTCAAAAAGAGGCCAGCTAGGATTTTCGGAAATTCAAAAAGCAGCTCATAAATTCGGGTAATAAGATTTCAATCTTTAAAATTTTCTGAAGTCTGAATGTTCAGCTAACGTTTCCGAACAGATACACATTTCTTAGCGTTTAAAAACTAAGCCATTAAACTGCACAAAAAGCACAATTATAACGTACGTTCCGACACCTACAGGAAGATTTTGTCGTTGGGTGTCCCTGTGGATTGTCTATTACACCCCACCTGCAGAGCATTGGTGTTTGTGCTGGTACCAGCCGAGGACCAAAAGATCACGTTGATGGAAAAACCGTAATTAAAGAACTGTTAATTATGTTGATGTTTGATTGAACTGACGATGCCTTGAAAGGCTTGGTAAGATCGACTGCGGATAAAGCTCTTTATCAAGGTATGTTTCATATTAGAATAATTTTAAGTAAAATTCTAACGACTTGACGAGTCTTTTAAAAGATACCAACACGTACCAGTTCTCTTCCATATTAATTGGTAAACTCTTGGCGAAGACGTTGTGTGATACATTTAATTTCTTCGAATATTGGCCTTAAACGCACTTCTTCGAATTATTTGCCGCAGAAGAAATTCGTTGGTATTTTGAAAGCTTATTTTTCTCTGTTACAAAGCAAGCGGTGAAAATACTGAATTTAAACAAGCTGCTTTCAAGATAGAGAAGGCTTTTAATGAAAGATCGAAAACTTATTTCTCCATACTGATATCAATGTAAAATCTCCCGTGCGAAGTCATGAGAGAGAGATCACCGATAGTACAAATGTCTTCATGCATCGAAAAGTATCTAAAATCCATTAAGAATAGTTTTTATTTTTATTTTCATTACAATAAGGCTTACAGCTCAACCCTATTCAGGGGGGGGGGGGGGGGGGGGATATCTGCCCGGCCGGACTTTAACCGTTTATTTTTAGTAATGAAGTAAACGCCACCAATTAAATGGACATGTCAATGTTCATGTTTTTCAAAATTTACTTTCCCTGTTTTTTAGTGGGAAAAAAAAAAAACTTTCTTGCAACAACATTAACTCTTGAGTTCCCCCCGATCTGAAAAGACCGACCAAAAAAGCCAGCTATATGTCATAATAAAAGTCGACAAGCAGGTTATACAACTGAAGGAATTGATCAACTCAGAATCAACAATAACAACAAAATTATATATTATATTTCACTGATAATCTGCCTGTAATAATAAGTAAACTTTCTAAACGGAATAAAAACGTTTACAGACTAACTTACATATAATGCTAGTAAGAACGCAATTTCTGAAAGAATTCGTTCAAGTTTGTCAACCGTTTCCATCGTCCCAATATTTAGCCATCCACAATTCCTAATAAAAATATTGTAACCACGTCAGGGCGTTGTATTACAGATTCTCTGCAGTCCTTTGGAAGTGACGTGCACGTGTAAATGCGAGTCTTTAAATGATGACTGAAAACTCTGGATGATTCTACGCGCGGCGATAACAGCATGGACCAGCAGATTAATCTCTCGGAAAACTCTGACTGTTGTAACTTTGTGTATGTTTGCGTATCTATACTGGATGTATTACGGCTACAAAGTTCACATCGCCTCGCCCAAACTACGATACTTAAGAATATCGAACAACAACACGCGCGACAACGCGCTTTACGCGGACTTTATCGAGACCTGGTGTCGGCTAAAGCGAACGCGAATGGACTGGAAACAAGTCTTGCGACCTTGCGCAGATAATATGGAGTGGGTCGGCAAGAATGCGGGCGACTGGCATCCACAAAACAGGACAGATGCGGCCAAATGCTATCTGACATTGTGGGATATCAGACCTGCTGGGCAGCTCAGTCGATTTGAAATCCAGTCTGTAACGCGGGGTAACTTGGACAATACAATTGGTGGAGACTCTTGGCGGGTTCATATACGAGGTCCTTCCTCCATGTCTCCAACAGTATTTGATCACAGTAATGGAAAGTACGAGGTCGTTTTTCTTGTTTTAGAGCCAGGAAAGTATGATGTGGAAGTTGTTTTAGAGTACTCGCTGTGTAACGGCTACAAAGATCCACCGAGAGACTGGTTCGTTAAAGGTCAGTGATTAGGCAATACCGTAACATTACGATAATATGTCCTGGGTTATTTTTCTTCAAAAGGCTTTTTTGGTTGGCTTATTTCGGGAGCATGCGCATACAATGTTCCCTCCAACGACACAGCGGCAAAATGAGTGCGCCTTACCGCGCGCGCGGGAGTGGGTACCACTGACAATATTCCATACAAACATCCCGGCGTCAAAATGGCGGCAATCAAGAGACTATGATCTAAGAGAACACATCCCCATGCCCCATGATAGTCTTTTTCAATCTATTTTAAGCTTCCCGCCATGCTGTGAAAGTTATTTTAGTTCTCGTCCCCATGGTCGCGCGGCCAATGATCAGCGGATCAGATGTCATTGCGAATATTTTTCTAGCCGTCGCGCGTGCTGCCATTTTATATCTGAAATCGTAAATCGAAATTTAAAGATGTGATCGCGTTTCTCAGTGTGTTTTGTCATCCCGAGCGCAATGAGCATTCGAGAAAAGCTTCGTCATTTCCTGAAAAGAAAAGGAACTGAAAGCAGCGAGGAATCCTCGAGTATAAAGGAACAGAGACAAGAACGTGAAAGCGAAGGTGAGCTTTTTAAGCGGCCGACGCATAGCGGCCGCTTCAATAAATGCACTTTTTTTTCATGTCGCTAGCCTTAGTCCTCTTCACGGTTGACATGATGTTATCGCATCTCGGTCTAAAATTAGCCAGTAGAGAATTTCTCTTCCACATTCTTTCTGTAGTGTCGTGTAAGTGCGTAGATGTATTTAGTTTATTACAGTAATCGTATTGGAAAAAGCAAAGACAAATGTCCCACAGCAGTGAAACAGTAGTGTTGTTGCAAAATTTTGTTGTGTGACCTTTTCTCGTTATTCGATCCCACGGTTGACATGACGCAATCTCTGGTCATGTAAAGATGATGCAATAGAGGTATTGTGCTATGAGCATGAAAGCAATCCGCAATGGGATTTCTCTTCCTGATCGCAGTTACGATACCCCGTGGTATATGTTTTTGTAAACGTGATTAGTGTCCTTGGATTATTAAGATAAATTAAGGTATGTTTTCAAATGACTATTTGTCATTAGTTGATGGCATTTTGATATATATTTCAGTTTCTACACAGTAATCTTAAAGTTAACCTATGAAGTCTGGAATAAGCTTATTAATCGTTTGTCGTGAAAGGTTTTAACATTCACACTTTTCCTACAATAGATGAATAATTCAAATACTTTCTGTCTAGAAATCAAAAATGTGTGCATAAGAAAAGTGATTATTTTTGATACTAATCTGTGAAGCTGAGCATCTTAAAGTTAACCTATGAAATCAGGAATAAGCTTATTAATCGTCTTTTCCTACAAGAGATGAATAATTCAAATACTTGCGGTGGAGAAATCAAAAATTTGTGCATAAGAACAGTGATTCTTTTTAATACTAATCTGTGAAGCTGATCATGTATGTGCTGATGCAGAGTTTCAGAATGTAGTTGGATAACAGACAAAAAGTCGTCTTTCTTACTTCAGCAGAAATGAAACTTGATGACTTGAAATGACACAGGGAGCAGAGGAGTCGAATTGCGTTACTGCGTTATTCGATCTTGTTATTGTTTTCTCTTTGTCGTCCCAGCGGGTACTAGTCCTCCTACGCGTGACGACACAAATAACGGCTGCGTAGGAGACTAAGCGGGTACTTAATGATCGAATAATGTAGTAACGCAATACACCGCGTATAAAGCCGAATAGATCGACTCACAAAGGTCATCGTATAAAGCATATAAATCGAAACTCGAAAAAGTCCAATTTTGATCCTCTACTGCCTGTTGAAAATATTGAAAATGTTTTACATACGGTAGCTTCCTGATCTCAGTCTTTACATATGGATTGAAACGAATTCAAAAAAGCACCACACACGACATAAACTTTGTTGAATCATAGAAATCAAGATTACTCTTTAATCAGTAGTAGTGGACCAAGTCATCTTGAAACATGGACTACTTAAACACAGGATTATCTGTCTGTGATCTTTCTTGAGCTTGTCACAAAGTTCCCTTTTGTTGTTTGAATCGGAAGTGAGCTATCAAAATAATCATTGATAAAAACAACTGTTTTATCAACTGCCACGTATTTGAGTTGTATTTTAACTAATCGTTAATATAACCGGAATCGGCTTCCGGTTTCACGCAAACTGCGGACTTTAGCGAGACTGGCGTGACTACTTGTTTTTTTCGTAGTCACTGCACTTTTATCGCGCGATTCCAAATCGCCCGTGTAAACCAGCTGCGATTTCATGGCGATTTGACTGCGATTTATCGCCGATGTTTGGAACTTGCTCGAATTTTGATGCCATTTATCGGCGATTTGTTACATCTCCTACAACTTGCCATACAAATCGCCATACAAATCGCCGTGTAATCGCAGGTAGTTTACACTTGCGCGCTAAATCGCCGCGACAAATCGCATCAAAAATCGCATGTGTAAACGGGCCTTTAGCATGATGACATCAGGCAGTCACGTTTTTCGTCACGCTGGTTCGTGTGTCGAGTTTACCCGAAGCGATCGAAGCAGAATTGTCAAACACAGCGCTCGCTTATAAACAGGTGAATAAAATTACGTTTTACTTGGTTGTGTGTAAGCTTGTTATTTTTTAATTTTCACGACTTACATAACAATCAACGTTATCCTATTCTGAACGTATGGGTTACCCTGTGGAAGACAAAAATGCTCAAAAACCAAACCTTCTCCAGCGGGACATTCCTATATAGCGTACACAAGGGAGAGCCCCCACCCCTACCCCCCCGAGCAAATCGGCCGCTTGTAATCCCTTCAGGGGATCTTGTTTTGTTATGAGATTATAAGCTTTCGCTGTACGATTTTGAGCTGGGTTGAAATGACGGAATTCTCATCTTTATTCATTAGGTATTACATCTGCATCTTCTTGTACGACTCAAATGGAGGATCGAAACCATGGTCTTGCCTGAACAAAACCATATAGTGGCAAATGCAATACGCGAAACAGTCGAAAGACTGGCGTAAGAAGTCTACATTTAAGCCATGTGGTGCCAGAACGAAGGAGGTCTAATAAGAATATCGAGCTCAGATAAAAGACAGAACGCTCGATTGAATTTATGCAAGTGAAGAAATGAGCCCTAGCTAGCCTCATACAAAGAATGTCTCTCTTCTCGAAATGAAATAGCTTCTTGCAAGCTACAGTAATATCTGACGAAATTAGACTGACAAGAATATGATATCCGTGATCAGATCAACAACGAAATCTTGCAACAGATTTTAATCAAACATGCTGGGCCCAGCAAGACAATAAATGCAAGAAATCAACGTCTTACACGGACTATTTCATATTCAGTCTATCCAGAGAGAAAATTAAGAGAACATAATCTTGTCTTGCAAGAGAGATGAGCCAAAGCGAAACTTAATTAGCAAAACACGGCAGATTACAGAGGTCAAGTCTAGCTCTACAGGGTGCGCGAAAGCCCGACAGGAAAACAAAGATTACCTCTTATAATATTTGCTAGAAAACACAGTCGAAGGCTCTATTCTACTTGACTGAATCCTCCTCATAATTTAACATATATTGCCCGTTAGAAACACACTTGAAGCAAACTACGCAACAGAGAACGGCGAATTTCATATAATAATGCCACGAACTGTAGGAGTCGTGCTAGGCCTGTCACACCTTATACCATTGATTAATAATGAATCCTCGCGTCGTGAAGAAATTAATATCCTCAGCAGCTTCTAGCTTCTTTTTAGTATAAGCTGTCAATTCCTCCTTTTTCTCTCCCAGTTCAAAACACAAGCCTTCCAAGCCTGCCTGCTTGAACAACACCAAATAGTGGCATATGCTACACACAAAACAGTCGACTTACGCCAGCACTCATCAAACACCTCATGGGAGAGCAAAAATATTCCGGCGCACTTAAATGCAATAGCATCAACTCCATTTTAAGAGGGGTTTGCGAGAAGAGCATGTGCGTTCCAATCTACATAACTCCACGCTCTAACTAAAACATAGAGTGCTCAGAAAACTAGAAGAAACTACCTATACAAAACGCAAAACAGCCGACTTGCGTGAGATATTTATATTTCTATCGTGTGGTGCTAGAAGGTCACACAACGAACAAAGGAGGATACATCGAGCTCAGGCTCGACGGTCAAAATTGATGCAAGAGATCAGGAGAGATCATACTGCATCTCTCTAAACAAATTATTGTAGCTTCGTAGAAGCTCTAGTAGTCTCTGGACCGGGACAAATAATGATATCCGTTATTCCAAATGACTCATCTTGCAACAGCTTTTTATAATTATCAATTCAAATGCCGGGCCCGGCGCTAGAAATGCAAGAAAGCAACATCCTACACGGAATATTTGATATCTAGTCCTTCCAGAGAGAACATTAAGAGATACAAAAACATATCTTGCGATAGAAATGAGCCGAAACAAACCTTAGCAATGAGCAACGCAAATTTAATACGGAGGTGTCAAACTCATGACCTCTTGTAAACAATTTGCTAGAATGTACATATTCGAAGGCTCTACAGGAAAATCCTCCTCAAATTAAACATATACTGCCCGTTTAGAAACACACTTGAAGCAGACTACATTGCAAATATACTGATGTCACGAACTGCGGGAGTCGTGTAGGCCTGTCACCTTTTTTACGCTTTCGAAGCTCGACTTTTCAACATCTTCCTCAGAAGCGCTCGCATCCCGGCTTTCTGTTGATTCGACATCACTTTCATCGGATCCAGCTATATAAAACCACGACCATTTTCCTCTTCGTCGACGGGAACTTTTCTCACTCTTTTCATAATCAAAAGTTTGCGATTCATCGACGAAAGTAATAGTCGTGATACCAAGAGAGGACTTGGTGATACCTTCTACAGAGGCCATTTTGTCACATCAGAACAGCAAAAGCCGCCAAATCTTAAATTTCATTACGTCATTACAACTGACCAATCAGGTGTCTTCTTTAAAATAGCCGCGCAGTATGACCACGCGCTTAAAATTAGATTGAAAAAGATTATCATTGGAAGAGGCCCATGTATGGGGGATGTGTTCTCTTAGATCATAGTCTCTTGCGGCAATTTAAAATTCCCGGAATTTTTTTTTTCATTTCGCGGGACTAAGACCATCTCGAAACAGCTAAAATTTTTACCTTGAAGACAATTCCGAGAAGACTCTTCTTTCACATATGTCTTTTTTAGCAAAAATAATTATCTTTGGAACCAGTTAATAGTGAATTTTCGCTCGAAGTCGAGCGCTCGTAAGTGAAACATGAACTGTATACTACAGACACAGCGGCAAAATGACTGCGCGTGCGCCAACCTGGTCGCTCATTTCCATACAAACATAATGGCGGCAATTCAAAATTCCTGGTATTTGTTTTCATTTCGCGTGGATAAGGCCGTCACGGAACAGATAAGGTTTTTACCTTGAAAACAATTCCGAGAGAGACTCTTCTTTCACATATTTTTTTTAGCAAACTAATTATCTTTTCCACAATAGTGAATTTTTCGCTCGAAGTCGAGCGATCGTAAGTTTGCTAAAAAAGATATGTGAAAGAAGAGTCTCTCTCAGAATTGTTTTCATGGTAAAAACCTTATCTGTTCCGTGACGGCCTTATCCACGCGAAATGAAAACAAATTCCGGGAATTTTGAATTGCCGCCATTATGTTTGTATGGAAATGAGTGAGCAGGTTGGCACACGTGC
Source organism: Desmophyllum pertusum (assembly GCA_029204205.1). Lineage (NCBI taxonomy): Eukaryota > Metazoa > Cnidaria > Anthozoa > Scleractinia > Caryophylliidae > Desmophyllum > Desmophyllum pertusum. The sequence continues at coordinate 270,072 of MU826878.1, read as the reverse complement.
AGTCATTTTGCCGCTGTGTCTATACTACAGTGAAACAGCCGAGCATGCGCACTCATTTTGCCGCTGTGCCACCTCGAACCTCTTCTCAGCGCCAACTGGAAGTAAAAAGCGAGAAGAGCGGTCGAGGTACTAGACTACAATTAGTTTCGTTCTATAAATATCTTACTCACGAATTTTATTAGCCAAGACCCAGAATCAGAGATGCTAGACTCCAGACGTTACTTATCTACTCTTTCATTATTCAACAGGGAATGCTCAAGGTAGATACCAGGCACCAAACGCTCTTCCTGGTCACGACAGACCATTTCTATTAAGTCCTTTATGGGATGGTGCACCATTCACGATCATTATTCCACATTCATCTGAGCTGCTTTTTCAAAGTAAGTAGCATGTAAAAGAACCGACGTCAGCTGATTATATTTTCTGTTACGTCCTCGTAAATGCTCTTAAAGTTAGGCCACCCACCATGCATGATGACTATAGCAATAGCCATAAGTACGCATCGAGGACCTTTTATTTTTTCCGCGGTTGTATGAGTTGCCAGACGACCACATAATATCATCGGCTATACACCGAGACGAGAGTTGTGTTACTTGGCCTTACAAGGTAACCATGGTGACTTGTTTTGTTCTACAAGAGGTTACGAAAGTAAAGGAAAAACATGGAAATAAATATCGGTTCCTGTACAGTTACAGCAATCTCGTCCCCAGGGCGCGCTTCCGTTCAAATCAGGAAGGGATGCCCTGGGGAAAAGGTTGCATATCAGTTGCAGTTACAGAAACGTGCAGGCTTTATGAAACACATTTTCTTTAGGTAACGTTATAGTTTTGTTGTACTATTAAATAGTTACTAAATAATAAATCTACTGTATTTCTGTTTTTGTTTATTAGAAGTCATCAGTAAATTTGGTTCTTTAAACGTACCCTGTGGAATCAAATGTTCTGAAATGTGGGATGGCAATGGACGATGGGTAAATGAAACATGGATACCATATTTAACTGGTAGGTATCTGATATTGTACGTATTTTGTGCATATATGTTAGTTTCTGTTAATAATAAATCACAAGTGGGAGCTTATTTCAACCCTGTGTAAAATTCCGTCTCCCAGTTCAGTTCTGTCACTGATTTTTAATAGTAAAATTTGATTCAAACTGCAACATATATATTAAGTTCAGTACGTACCTGATTTGACAAATCAGTAAGCGATTCTCTTGAGTACAACGTGAGCTTTTAATTATAAATAAGAAGTTCCGCCATAAACCGGGAAGGCACCCTCTGTAAATCATACCTTTTGGGTCGGAAATTCAAAATTTGTACGGTTGTCGAGCACATTGTGGAGTTTAAAAACGTCCTGTAAGCTAATCATGCCTCAAAATTAAATATCATTTATTGTTTGGTAGTTTATTGACAGCTTTGGGTGAAAACAGCCAGGTCAGGTGAAAATCACGCGAACACCTGCTCTTTTTAATGGTGTATTGGAGACAGAAATTGTTTGCGGCTTCTATTCACTGTTTAGGTGCATAATAAAACAATAGGCCAGTTCTGAGTTGCCTTTTGCCACTGTTTCAAAACGAGTCCCGATGCACAACCTCTGTTATGGAAATTAGTTTGATTTACATGACAATAAACGTGCAGGTGAAACTAATTACCATAACAAAGGTTGTGCACCAGGACTCGTTTTGAAACAGAGGCAAAAAGCAACTCGGAAATGGCCAATTAGTTACCTTGTCGCTTTTGACTCGCTACAGATAATCCGTATAAAGTTAATTTCTGATCATCATTTGGAATGGAAATTCTCTTACTATTTCTCGTGTCAGTGACAATTTTTTGTACTACGCTTAATTTTAGAGGAATCTCAAAGAAGAAAGCAAAGCAGCCCAGCAGAAAAACTAGGAACTATGTGGATTTATGGAGATTCAGTCGGGGATTTCTTCTACAAGTCTATTGTCAAGCAACCCCTCTGTAAAAAGCTATTCCTAAGATGTAACAACACGTACAACTGGGTGTACACAATACCTGGTAGAAACTTAACGAGAGGAAGACTAGAAAATGACGACAACGATTTTAGCATCAGAAGAGTTCTAACTGAGATTTTTCGCGTCATCTCCAAGCCTTTCATGGACAACGACAAAAGCGTGTTGATTCTCAATCTAGGTCTGCACTACGTACACACAATAAACTTCACCACGTACAAGGTCCTTATAGATAAAACAATCAGATTATTGAATGAAAGCTTCAAGACGGCGAACAAGAAGTCATGGCGGTTTAGAGGAAAAGTTATTTGGAAGACGACGACTGCTATTAACAAAGAGAAATATGGCGATCCACGAACCAATGCTCGACATTCAACGAGCGTCAGATTTTTAACGTATCAGGTAAAACGAACGCGAGTCTGTTAATTGACATCTGTCAATCAAACTTGAAAGCGGGTCAACTCTTTAAAACTGCCTCTTAATTGATAAATTGTATGAATGATGTCATCACTGTTTGGTCAAACGGAAACCAGTTACAGTACTGCGATAAATAGCACGTGCGATTGTTTGCTCTTTGATTGGTTGGGATGTTTGGAAAACCAACAGGAAGTCATAACGAACACATTCAATTTACCACATACTTTGCTTTGCTTCGCGTTGGACTCTGGATCGAGTGGTCTGGGTTCGAGCCCTGTCCTGTTTATTTCGTAGGCTTCTGACTGGTTTGCTACAGTATTTATGTTCGTGTTTTTGGCTCTGTTATCTGTTTATGTCAGTCATAGGCTTTCGGGAAAGAGGTATGTTGCATGGAGGAGAGACGGGTAGAAGTCCACTTGTGGCAAGGCTAAGAGACGGGCTAAAAGGCGGATTAGAAAGGGAAGTGGCATCATTTATATACTACCCATAACTAAGATATTTCTTCCTCTTCCCTCCGTAGCGTGTCCTGTTGTTTAACGCGTACGCCATGCACGCCATGTGTAGAGCTGGGATCGACGTGTTGGACGTATTCCTCATCAGTGACTCATATCCGGAGGGGACTGGGCTGCCTAGAAAACCTTACGATGCTGTTCATTTCAAGCCGCACGTGTTTCAATCAGGAGTGAACTTGCTTCAACGATACTTCAGTTACCAAGAGTCACACTGAAAACAATTCTACATGCTGTACCAGGGTTTAATTTACATAGATACTTACAGCGAACTCTCGCTTAATGGACACCAACTAGTGAGGATGATCTAAGAGAAGCATTCCCCCATATATGGGACTCTTCCAATTATAATATTTTGAAATTTATTATTTTTAACTTTCAGTCCATACTTGAGCTACCTGATTGGTCAGTTCGAGTAACGTGATGTTGGAGCCTTAGAAATGAAATTATTTGTTTATTTTTCAAACGAAGACATGCTTTTGGAATGAAATTCTGTTTTTGAAGAAAGTGTCTCAACCATTTTGCAACCCATTGTAGTTCAATAACATCTATATAATCAACAAAATGAAACATTTGTCATGCTAATACACAATTTAGTTTTCATTGCTCATATCATAAATGAAAAGATAAAATGAAAACAACGACAATAGAGAATACAATAAGCTTAATTTTACTTTACTTCGTTAGAAGCAAGAAAGGATTATCTAAGATAAACATTCCCCTATACATGCGTCCCTTCCAATGATAGTTTTTTGAAATCTATTCCTAACTTTTCAGTCCATAGACTGAGCTATTTTAAGAGTGCTACCTGATTGGTCAGTTCGAGTAACGTGATGTCGGAGCCTCGATCAGAAGGAAATAAAAATAAGTAAACTTTCAAAAAAATATACCATGAGGCACGGGGAATCCTTCTCTTAGATCATCCTCTCTTGTTAGAAGTCATAAGATAAATACGATCAATGAAAGAAAAATGTTCCAAATCAATAATGTCATAAATTAACTTGGATCATAATTAATTTGTCCCCACTTAGGAGCTCATTACCCGGAGTAAGCAACTCCCATACTAGCTTAATTACATCCTTAGTGATTATTCATAAACATGCGTCCGCCTAACCGTCGGTAATGTGACGGAAGCCAAATGCTGATATATACATTCTTGCAGGCATTCTTGCATATGTAATAAACATTAATATTAATTCCAGTGTCAGACAAGTCTTGAGTGACATCTTTGCAGCAAGGCGCCCAAAAGTGTGACCACTTTTAATTAATTCACATTCTTTCGTGCGTGAAGGCTATCGCCAATCAGAAGCCGAATAATAGATATCCTAGACTTGTAATTGGATAGTATACGTGCACGAAAGAATGTGAATTCATTAAAAATAAAGTGCACAAAGCACAAAAGCACAAAACCTGACAAAATACAATAGCTGGTTACGTGTGTTCAAGCAACTAACCAATAGAAACGTTTCGATTACGTAATTCATGCATAGTGTATGAGCGCAAAACAAAAGATGTGCACGGTCATGGACCTTCCAACATAAATCTTGGCCTCTTTGTTTGCTCCTTTGAAGTTTGCCGGGCTTCATAACCATTTCCCTCTATTAACTATGCCGCGACTGGTCGCACAAATTCAAACTGTTTTGAATTCGTGCGTCAGGTCGCAGCGACAAAATTACACAAATTATCACTGTCGCCGATGCAGTGCACACTAGGCGACAGGTCGCAGACACCTGTCACTGCGACCGGTCGCCTAATTGTCCCGGCTTCTTCAGTATCACCATTTTGGTGTTTTTCGACCTTAGTTAACAATTATTTTGCCCTATGCGCACAAAATCTCTCGCATACAGAGACATTTATATCATTCTCTTGAATGAAACGTAAGCTACTTTGGTCTCTGTGTAAATATTTTGTATTATGACTTTATAACTGCTTTTGTTTTCTATATTTATGTACATGTATAATGAATTATGTTCCTATATTTTATGCATCTAATCTTTTGTAACTAATGTGCAATGATAAAAAATGTGAAAACTGAATCTGAAACTGAAAGCGAATGCAAGTAGGCCGAATGTATGTTCAGAATTTCCACGTGAACAATCGCAGCTTAACCCTCGATTTTGGAAAGGAGGTGCTAAAACTTTCAGTAGATGTTCAGTTCGGCAAATTAATTTTGATATTCGGCTTGGACAGAAAAAACTAACAAATATTTGGATTTTTCCATCGGATGTTTCTGCGATGGGTGAGTCGAATACACCAGTGCACCGCTGAGTTTACCATGGGCTTCTGTGCAAGAAATCGGGGGGGGGGGGGGGAAGGATTATCAAGGGATTATCAAAAAGGGAGCACCAAGATTTAGAAACCCACGCGGGATTCACTCTATAGTGCCTTTTCACATGAAGTAACGGCGGCCATATTGGGGTACTGTTCCAAACAACGAAATTTCTCTGCTTTGGGAAATGAGTTCTTTTCTTATTCAAACATTTCGTAAGTTGTCTGGGAATACCCATTCTCGTTCCCAGATCCTCTGTTTCTTTTGGTCACGTGGTCGGCGAACGGTGGCTACGTTTCCCGCGCAAATAAATAAAAACGAGGAGCTCTGGGAACGAGGATGGATGGGGATACCAATATGGCCCCCGTGAGAACCGCTCTATTACACATTCACATCCTGGTGGTTGCAATTGGAGCCCACGCCTCGACCTCGTGAGAAGGAATGGAGTAAATTCGTACGGATACATGGTGACCTTTGAACTGCTAGTGGAATGGGCAGAGAGCGCGCTGACGAGATAGGCGTCTGGACGAGACACGGGGCGACAATCCGCATCAACGTGTTCCTCACTTCTAAGATGCGATAGGAGTACACCACAGGATTAATAACGCTGTTACTGTAATGAAGAAGCTTCACAAAATCCAACAGGTGCAACAAAGCCATCCCTTGTGGAAGATGCTCCCGCGGGCAGAACATGAACAACATTGATAACGTGAAAAACGGAAGCCATGCTGCAACGAAAAAGCTTGTGACTATCAGCACGGTCTTTGCCGTTGTCCTCTCGTGGTGTGCCTTCCTTTGCAGTGAGCTTATGGAGTACGAGCGCCGGCGAATGTTGAACAATCTCACGTTCTTGTAAATGTTGGCGTACATGCAGATTATGATCAACAGTGGTAGAATAAAGCCCGCGATGGTGTTCAGTAACCCTCGATATTTCCGCCACATGACATGTTTGAAATCGCTCAGGAAGATGCCCGCAATCGACAGACCGTACACCCATGTGCCAGCGATTGCGGCGTAGTAGTACCACCGAGGCATAACACGATGTCTCAGTGGTTTCGAAATGGCGATGTTTCGCTCGATGCTGATGACTGTAAGATGCGCGATGGAGATCAAGGCACTGGAGACATCGAGGAAGGTGTAGACTTGGCGGAACTGAAGGTTAAACGCACTGGGCACTGGTGAGGGATGGTTCAAATCGTACAACAAAATATACATCCAGCATGGGATCGAGATAGCACCCACGAATAGATCTGAAACAGCCAAGCTTACGAAGAAGAGATTCGTCGCCGTTCGCAGCTTGCTGTTTCTTGTGAAGGCAATGATAACGAGAGAGTTACCCAGGATTACCAGCAATGAGAGAACTATGTAGATAATTACAAAAGCAAGCGTCTCTTGTGCCGAGTGTCTGGGGATGGAACCCACTGGAGCTAAGCTGGATTTCGGTTGTGAAGTGTCGTTTGTTACACTCGATATTCCGTCAGGAGAGCTAGAGTTGTTAGAATCCAAATTTTCCATTTTGAAAGGTTATTTGATGCTGTTTCTTTCTGTTATTCACATTAGCGAGGCACTTTACAGCCGAGAGTTCTGAAAGGGAAATTAAATATGCAAAGCTTTTAGGAAGAACTAAAAGATAAGGAAGTTAATTAGTTGTTTAACTTACATAGACTGCGTCAGTTTACCGTATAAGGACAAAGGGACACTCGGCAATGTGCGCGTATTAGATGGCAGTATTCCAGTTTCACCAGTTTGAAGTCTATAGGAAAACAAAGCAACCGATGACTTTGAGATGACACAATCGAAGCTGTACTTGTTTGGAGATGCAATAAATGGGAAAATGCAGTAAATTTTAAAATCCACCCCGAATTCGATGTTTTAACAGATTGATTATGGACCTATACGCGTGGGATTTTATTCATTGTTCTACGTATATACGCAGCCAGTCGTAAACGTTTTAACGACAATTATCTGTCAAACTATCGGATGAAGTCGTATATTGCTTGGGAACATGTTCAACAATTTGACGTTAAATGATTCAGGCGTTTAACACAATGACATACAAGATACGAAAATGACAAACTTTTCTGAGAATTAAATAAATTTGGTCTATACACCTGCTACTGACGCATGTCGATTGCCCTTCCAACACAAATTGTTGTTCGTAATATTTGTCGGTTCTGTTTGAACTATCTCTCTCAATAAGCGTCGTGTGAGACGCTTATTTTTTCAGCCGGAAGTTGACTTCAGTGAGGTTCCGGAAGACCGAGGACGAAAAAAACATAAATCAAACATAAAAATTAATATGCGTCATTGGCTATATATATAGTCAATCTGGAGAAAGTTGTGCAATTTATATTACTTTAGAAGCCATCCAATCCTGCAGGTTTAATAACACATCATGCATTCAGTTTTAAGCTTTTAAAATTAATACTGACTACATACTGCTTGCGGGGTATTTGGTGGCATTTATATATACAGTCGAATCTCTCTGAGCGGACTCTCTCGTAAGCGGACAGCTCTACTTACGGCAGCCTTGAAAAAAGCCCTGTTTGAACTCTGTTTGAACTCTAGCTCATAGATACTCTGTATTATTCAACGAGCATCAGATTTTTAACGTATCAGGTAAGACGAACCGCGAGTCTGTTATTGACATCTGTTCAATCAAACTGGAAATCGGATCTACTCTTTAAACTGCCTCTTAATTGATAAATTGTTTGATTGATGTTGCATCACTGTTTGGTCAAACGGAAACCAGTTACAGTACTGCGATAAATAGCACGTGCGATTGTTTGCTCTTTGATTTGTTGAGATGTTTGGAAAACCAACAGGAAGTCATAACGAACACATTCAATTTACCACATATTCAAGTTTGTAAGGCGCGGTGGCTTAATGGTTACGCGCGTTGGATTCTGGATCGAGTGGTCTGGGTTCGAGCCCTGTCCTGTTTATTTCGTAGGCTTCTGACTGGTTTGCTACAGTATTTATGTTCGTGTTTTTGCCTCTGTTATCTGTTTATGTCAGTCATAGGCTTTCGGAAAGAGATCCGTGTTGGAGGAGAGACAGGTAGAAGTCGACTTGTGGCAAGGCTACTAGAGACGGGTTAAAAGGCGACTTAGAAAGAGAGGTGGCATCATTTATATACTAGAGATAACTAAGATATGTCCTCCTCTTCTCTCCGTAGCGTGTCCTGTTGTTTAACGCGTACGCCATGCACGCCATGTGTAGAGCTGGCATCGACGTGTTGGACGTATTCCTCATCAGTGACTCATATCCGGAGGGGACTGGGCTGCCTAGAAAACCTTACGATGCTGTTCATTTCAAGCCGCACGTGTTTCAATCAGTAGTGAACTTGCTTCAACGATACTTCAGTTACCAAGAGTCACACTGAAAACAATTCTACATGCTGCACCAGGGTTTTTACATAGATACTTACAGCGAACTCTCGCTTAATGGACACCAACTAGTGAGGATGATCTAAGAGAAGCATTCCTCCATATATGGGACTCTTCCAATTATAATATTTTGAAATTTATTATTTTTAACTTTCAGTCCCATACTTGAGCTACCTGATTGGTCAGTTCGAGTAACGTGATGTTGGAGCCTTAGAAATGAAATTATTTGGTTTATTTTTCAAACGAAGACATGCTTTTGGAATGAAATTCTGTTTTTTGAAGAGAGTGTCTCAACCATTTTGCAACTCATTGTAGCTCAATAACATCTATATAATCAACAAAATGAAACATTTGTCATGCTAATACACAATTTAGTTTCCATTGCTCATATCATAAATGAAAAGATAAAATGAAAACAACACAATAGAGAATACAATAAGCTTAATTTTACTTTACTTCGTTAGAAGCAAGAAAGGATTATCTAAGATAAGCATTCCCCTATACATGCGTCCCTTCCAATGATAGTTTTTTGAAATCTATTCCTAAACTTTCAGTCCATAGACTGAGCTATTTTAAGAGTACTACCTGATTGGTCAGTTCGAGTAACGTGATGTCGGAGCCTCGATCAGAAGGAAATAAAAATAAGTAAACTTTCAAAAAAATATACCATGGGGCACGGGGAATCCTTCTCTTAGATCATCCTCTCTTGTTAGAAGTCATAAGATAAATACGATAAATGAAGAAAAATGTTCCAAATAAATAATGTCATAAATTAACTTGGATCATAATTAATTTTTCCCCACTTAGGAGCTCATTACCCGGAGTAAGCAACTCCCATACTAGCTTAATTACATCCTTAGTGATTATTCATAAACATGCGTCCGCCTAACCGTCGGTTAATGTGACGGAAGCCAAATGCTGGCTGATATATACATTCTTGCAGGCATTCTTGCATATATAATAAACATTAATATTAATTCCAGTGTCAGACAAGTCTTGAGTGACATCTTTGCAGCAAGGCTCCCAAAAGTGTGACCACTTTTAATTAATTCACATTCTTTCGTGCGTGAAGGCTATCCAATCAGAAGCCGAATAATAGATATCCTAGACTTGTAATTGGATAGTATACGTGCACGAAAGAATGTGAATTCATTAAAAATAAAGTGCACAAAGAACAAAAGCACAAAACCTGACAAAATACAATAGCTGGTTACGTGTGTTCAAGCAACTAACCAATAGAAACGTTTCGATTACGTAATTCATGCATAGGGTATGAGCGCAAAACAAAAGATGTGCACGGTCATGGACCTTCCAACATAAATCTTGGCCTCTTTGTTTGCTCCTTTGAAGTTTGCCGGGCTTCATAACCATTTCTCTCTATTAACTATGCCGCGACTGAACGCACAAATTCAAACTGTTTTGAATTCGTGCGTCAGGTCGCAGCGACAAAATTACACAAATTATCACTGTCGCCGATGCAGTGCACACTAGGCGACAGGTCGCAGAGACCTGTCACTGCGACCGGTCGACTAATTGTCCCCGGCCTTAATGCCGCTTCTTCAGTATCACCATTTTGGTGTTTTTCGACCTTAGTTAACAATTATTTTGCCCTATGCGCACAAAATCTCTCGCATACAGTGACATTTATATCATTCTCTTGAATGAAACGTAAGCTACTTTGGTCTTTGTGTAAATATTTTGTATTTTTGACTTTATAACTGCTTTTGTTTTCTATATTTATGTACATGTATAATGAATTATATTCCTATATTTTATGCATCTAATCTTTTGTAACTAATGTGCAATGATAAAAAATGTGAAAACTGAATCTGAAACTGAAAGCGAATGCAAGTAGGCCGAATGTATGTTTATGATTTCTACGTTAACAATCGCAGCTTAACCCTCGATTTTGGAAAGGAGGTGCTAAAACTTTCAGTAGATGTTCAGTTCGGCAAATTAATTTTGATATTCGGCTTGGACAGAAAAACTAACAAATATTTGGATTTTTTCCATCGGATGTTTCTGCGATGGGTGAGTCGAATACACCAGTGCACCGCTGAGCTTACTATGGGCTTCTGTGCAAGAAATCGGGGGGGGGGGGGGGGAGGGATTATCAAGGGATTATCAAAAAGGGAGCACCAAGATTTAGAAACCCACGCGGGATTCATTCTATAGTGCCTTTTCACATGAAGTAACGGCGACCATATTGGGGTACTTTTCCAAACAACGAAATTTCTTTGCTTTGGGAAATGAGTTAGCAGGAACCCCGTTGATAACAGTGCTGTTGTACTTGAAGGGGTCCATCCTGCATAAATATTCGATTATTATTATTATTATTAGTTTCTTTTCTTATTCAAACATTTCGTAAGTTGTCTGGGAATACCCATTCTCGTTCCCAGACCCTCTGTTTCTTTTGGTTACGTGGTTGGCGAACGGAGGCTACGTTTCGATTCCGGCGCAAAGAAAAAAAAGAGGAGCTCTGGGAACGAGGATGGGGAATACCAAAATGGCCGCCGTGAAACCGCTCTATTACAGCCTCCTCCTCAGGCACTTCGCATTTGTTTTTTTGCGATTGGACGAGCGACTGGGCACGAGCCCGAAGCGCGAGGGACCATGGGAAGGGGAAAGAAGAGGCGCGAAGCGCCTGCGAGAAAACGTGTCGATTTCTTGGCAATTTTGTCGTTTTCTTGGCAATCCTCATTTTTTCGAGTTTTTAAGCTTTGCAAGTGCTCGATTTCACTAGTATTTTGTTGTAGACAATGTAGATGCTAAAACCATACGCGTAGGGTTCGAAATTCGCAATACTTTGCTACTTATGGCTGCCAAGGACCAGTGCGAGGATTCATTCGAACTTTGTAGCAGAAGATCGACCTTGAAGAATCATTTGATGACTTGACTATATCGGGTAAGGCTATCGTCAATTGCTGTTTATTTTAGAACCTGGTTTAACGCACTGCAACTTTTAGGAATGTAATGTACGTATAATGAGATTATTTTTTATTATTATTAATTATAGGTAAGCTTAAATCTAAGCTTATACCGAACAATTGACAACCACTCCTGTAAGAGAAAGGAGCTTCTTGCTCACGAAATTTATTTATGTCTAGTTGGTTTTCCTCGTAAAGGCTAAGCCTTTAACCTGTAATTTATAGCATGCAGCTTGCTTAGATCCATTATAATTTGTGGGAAATCTATTGTTATTAAACATCCGAGGTTTCATTCGCTAATTTGTACAGAATTTTGGCTTTGGTTGGAGTACTGTAATATATATGCAGGCCCGTAGGGAGGGGGTGCGATGGGTGCGTCTGCACCCCCCCCCCCCCCCCCCCCCCCCCCCCACGGGCAGTGGAGGTCCACCTGTAGTGGACCGACGGTTCAAAAGAAAGTGAAATAGTAGTGAAATACAGTAAAAACCCGCATAAAAGAACAAGTGGATTAAGAACACTCAGGCTGAAATTTGGTCAAATTTGGTCAAAAAAGTACCAGAAAACACCCGATATATAAGAACAAAATCAGCCTGAACCCCAAAACACGTGTTCTTTTATGCGGGTTTTTACTGTAGTAGTGCTTGTGCTCTAATTCGATTGAAATGCATTAAGTCTGAATCATTAACTGGTTCCAATAAACCAAAACAATCGCAGCTTTGAATGTGTTTACATATCGTCTTCATCGACAAAGACAACATCAAGCGAGTCATTTTCTTCATCCAAATATTCACTCCTTTGGCTTAAAAATGTCTTTAATCGAAGGTCCACAATATGTATTTTTAGTATTTTTTCATCTATATTTTCTCTAACCAAACAGTTCCAGAAATATTCATGATTTTACGTTCGCTTTTGGCTGCCTGGTTTCATATCATACTGCCTTCAAAACGCACAAAATGCAGTCTCAGACAAACAAAATCTTTCAAAATTTCCCGGGGGGGCATGCCCCCGACCCCCTTAGTAGCTTGCGCCTTGGCGCTCGTTCCATCCAAACTTCGCCACTCCAACGCACCCCCCCATTAAAAATCTTGTCTACGGGCCTGTATAAGTCCGGCTATTTGAAAATTAATATCCTGTCTGATAATTAAAACCAAGACTTCATTTTCCCAAAATCCAATTCATCCAACAACTAGAACTGTGACTTCAGTGTCTACATGTATTTGAATGAAATGAAAGCACAGGTCTGGGGGTTAGATAGGTGGAGGGAGGTGAGTTTTTACAGGGGGTTGTTGTGTGTGTTACCGAAGGGAAATTGTTAGTTTTTGGAGGTGTTTGGTTTGTATAACTCTTTATCAATTAATATAAACTGTGTTGTCATGCCATTATTACAGGGTTTAAAGGGGAACAAGAACTCAGTTGACTGATGAGAGGTCTAACCATAGAGGATGAAACCAATTTGGGTCTAGAAGAAGTAGAAGCATGACAGACACAAGAGCTTATGATCTATAGTAAACATAAATTTTCTTGTATGAAATTTTTACTTATTCAATATTATCAAAACAACACTGTTAGTGAATTAAAAATTAAAATAAAGTGGTTTTAATTAGATTAATGACTCACTGATTTTTTTTTCTCTTTTTCCTACCCAATAATATACAAAGACAACATAATACATCTCAAATCATAAAGGAAAGGGGTGGCAGGGTTATTTGAGTTTAATAAAGTTTATGTATGTAACAGTATGCATGTATGTTGGGGCATCTACAATGTTGGCATTACCAAACTGCCCACAAAACAGTCATAAACACAAATGTCACCCCACTGGTCGGTTAATCTATAAAGAACCGACAAAACCAGGATCGTCATTCACATCATCTGTCAGTTATCTCAAAATGTGGCTCAATTCAATTGACAGTTTTGTTTAATAATTTGACCACGTTTTCTTTGTTTTTATCGGAAACTTTAGGGACTTTGATCTTCATACTATTTATTTCTCCTGTTTCTCTTCTCTTGCAAAAGTTGGAGAGCTGATTTGAGATTTCCCACATGTTCAGGTGTAAACTAGGCAATACAAGCATATAAACAAGAGTCTAATTTTCTCTATAAATGTCCTCTTTAATATTCTGGAAAATCTTAGTGAGCTCACCATAAATTAAAGAGCTAAAAAACATACAATTTCTGATAACAATAATTGTACACCCTGTCTCAGTCAGGGATTCAGAAGGTGTACAAGGCTAAAGGACTTACGGGGAGGGATATTATATTTTTTAAAGTTTGGTAGTACATGGCTAGAGCATTAATAGACCATTTTACAGTTCTGTGAAATGTAACCAAGCCTCTGTATGAAAGCGAGGTTAAGGGTGACCATGATATGATAGAGATCAGAAACTAGTTTACATAATAACAGAATAATTTACATTTGAAAAGAAGGAAGGTTTGTATCACAACAAAGTCACCTCCAGCATCACTTCTGTTCAAAGGCCTGGATTCTAAGTACACAACTGTAAAATGGACTATTGGTCTATTGTAATTATTGCAATACAATCATTGCAACTGAAGATTGGATTGTGAATAATGTATGTACTTCATTATTAGCATCAATGGAAACCTTATTTTTTAAGGATTTGCCAAAACAAGCCATTATGTTTTCTTTTTTAATCACATATCCATTTCCTACACAATTGCAATATTTTTTATAGCTGAACATTATTCATTATTCTAAATAATTGGGTACATTTCCACACTTGGCTGCCCAATAGCACTAGGACAATGAAGCTTTTTTCAAGTGCCGAGTAGTAGTAGGAAGCAAATATGCTAAACTGAATTACCCACCTTGCCATAGTGCCAGGGCACCAATGCGATGACAAACTAGCCTGCCAGAGAGCTTGCTCGCAGGCTATGACAAACAACTTTTATTGATGTGCAATATTACTGTATATTGTAATGTAAATTTATATTAGGGTACATTATTTTAAACATTCCTGAGATAAATTATGCTATTGAAACTGAAAATCTGTCAACAAAAATTTGCACTGCAGAAATAAAATGGAAACGGTTAAATATAATATTACCTTCTTTAATATATAACAAAACATGGCTCCAGTATAACCCTGAGTATAATAACAGTGCCATTCGAATTTGAACTTCACCAACAGGCTGGAGGTTGAAACCGCTATTGCAACCGGTTTGTTGCCTTTTGAGTAATAACACAGAACACCAGCGTGCAATAAGTACTGTACATTGCAAACATCTTGGCAGCTGCATTTGGTCTTTTCGCAACAAATTAGTAGCTTGTCGCTTGCCATATTTCCAACTGAATTAATACAAAAATCAAAGACCGAAACGAACGTTCACATAAATATGCAAATATTACCTATCACGATCGGGTCTCGAACAGCTTCTCCAAGAGATTTCTTGTTTCTTGATCGTGCAACTTTTTCATAATTCTAGCACAGGCTGCTTCTTCGATTTGTGGCAGGAAACTTCAGAATGACGAAGCCTATAGTGATGTTGTAGTCCGTTTTTTAGAAAGAAAACTGCATTTTCATTACATAATGGATGTAGACTTCCGAAATGTGCAAAATTAACCTGCTACACTCATTTTTAAAAATTACGGAATCATCCGCCATTAAACATTCCGCCATCTTGAAAACAAAATCTGCCAGACGTCTCGCGACCTTTCGCCTTCCCTCCTTCCTTTGCGCGCCCATTTTCGGAAATAAGAGAGACGTCTGGGTACGAGGCTGGCTCTATTACACATTCACATCCTGGTGGTTGCAATTGAAGCGCACGCCTCGACCTCGTGAGAAGGAATGGCGTAAATTCGCAGGGATACATGGCGACCTTTGAACTGCTAGTGGAATGGGCAGAGAGCGCGCTGACGAGATAGGCGTCTGGACGAGATACGGGGCGACAATCCGCATCAACGTGTTCCTCACTTCTAAGATGCGATAGGAGTACACCACAGGATTAATAACGCTGTTACTGTAATGAAGAAGCTTCACAAAATCCAACAGGTGCAACAAAGCCATCCCTTGTGAAAGATGCTCCCTCGGGCAGAACATGAACAACATTGATAACGTGAAAAACGGAAGCCATGCTGCAACGAAAAAGCTTGTGACTATCAGCACGGTCTTTGCCGTTGTCCTCTCGTGGTGTGCCTTCCTTTGCAGTGAGCTTATGGAGTACGAGCGCCGGCGAATGTTGAACAATCTCACGTTCTTATAAATGTTGGCGTACATGCAGATTATGATCAACAGTGGTAGAATAAAGCCCGCGATAGTGTTCAGTACCCTCGGTATTTCCACCACATTACATGTTTGAAATCGCTCAGGAAGATGCCCGCAATCGAAAGACCGTACACCCATGTACCGGCGATTGCGGCGTAGTAGTACCACCGAGGCATGACACGATGTCTCAGTGGTTTGGAAATGGCGATGTTTCGCTCGATGCTGATGACTGTAAGATGCGCGATGGAGATCAAGGCACTGGAGACATCCAGGAAGGTGTAGACTTTGCGGAACTGAAGGTTAAACGCACTGGGCACTGGTGAGGGATGGTTCAAATCGTACAACAAAATATACATCCAGCATGGGATTGAGATAGCACCCACGAATAGATCTGAAACAGCCAAGCTTACGAAGAAGAGATTCGTCGCCGTTCGCAGCTTGCTGTTTCTTGTGAAGGCAATGATAACAAGAGAGTTACCCAGGGTTACCAGCAATGAGAGAACTATGTAGATAATTACAAAAGCAAGCGTCTCTTGTGCCGAGTGTCTGGGGATGGAACCCACTGGAGCTAAGCTGGATTTCGGTTGTGAAGCCGCCGTTTGTTGCACTCGACATTTCGTCAGAAGAGCTAGAGTTGTTAGAATCCAAATTGTCCATTTCGAAAGGTTATTTGATGTTGTTTCTTTCTGTTATTCACATTAGCGAGGCACTTTACAGGCGAGAGTTCTGAAAGGGAAATTAAATATGCAAGCTTTTAGGAAGAAACTAAAAGATAAGGAAGTTTTATCTTAAATTAGTTGTTTAACTTACATGTTTACCATATAAGGACAAAGGGACACTCGGCATATGTGCGCGTATTACTAGATGGCAGTATTTCAGTTTAACCAGTTTGAACAAGTCTATAGGAAAACAAAGGAACCGATGACTTTGGAGATGAAAAAATCGAAGCCGGCTGTACTTGTTTGGAGATGCAATAAATGAGAAAATGCAGTACATTTATAAATCCACCCCGAATTCGATGTTTTAACAGATTGATTATGGACCTATACGCGTGAGATTTTATTCATTGCTCTACGTATATACGATAATTATCTGTCAAACTATCGGATGGAGGCTTATATTGCTTTGGAAACATGTTCAACAATTTGACGTTAAATGATTCAGGCGTTTAACACAATGACATAGAAAAGACGAAAAATGACAAACTTTTTTAGAATTAAATCAATTTGGTCTATACACCTGCTACTGACGCATGTCGATTGCCCTTCCAACACGAATTGTTGCTTGTAATATTTGTCGGCTCTGTTTGAACTATCTCTCTCAATAAGCGTCGTGTGAGACGCTTATTTTTTCAGCCTGTAGTTGACTTCAGTGAGGTTCCGGAAGACCGAGGACGAAAAAAACATAAATCAGACATAAAAATTAATATGCGTCATTGGCTATATATATAGTCAATCTGTAGAAAGTGGTGCAATTTATATTACTTTAGAAGCCATCCAATCCTGCAGGTTTAATAACAGATCATGCATTCAGTCTTAAGCGTTTAAAATTAATACCACATACTGCTCGCGGGGTATTTGGTGGCATTCATATATACAGTCGAATCTCTCTGAGCGGACTCTCTCGTAAGCGGACAGCTCTACTTACGGCCGCCTTGAAAAAAGCCCTGTTTGAACTCTAGCTCATAGATACTCTGTATTTATACATTTCCGTGAGCGGCCAGCTCCAGTTGCGGACACTTTTTCTGCTTCCCGAGGGTGTCTGTTTACGGGAGCTTAAACTGTTTCATGTATATATTACCCGGAGGCCAGAAGTAGCTTCGATAAATGCGTCTGATGATTATACGTTCGTTTACAATTTCAATGACAACCTGAAGTTTCTGCCGGAGACAAAAAAAAAACAAGTACATATTACGTGCGTGATCTAAAAAAACGCACGGATTCTCGCCACCTTTCGTTTCCTTAAGCCTGGTTTTCACAAGCGACGCAAGCACAAGCGCAAGCAACATACGCAGACGCAGTAACGTGTCGATTTGTCGTAAACAAAAGGCACTGATGATCAACGCGTTACTGCGTCTGAGTATGTTGCTTGCGCTTGTGTTTGCGTCGCTAGTGAAAACCAGGCTTTAACGACAACGTATTGCTAAATTGCTAATGTGGGAAGCGGGAAAAGCCAATTTGAAAATGGCGACTAAATAATAGGAACCTTATGCAAACCACGACGGCAACGACAACGACGAAACGTCGCTAAACAAAAGGTTTAATGAGAAGTACAATGGATCTGCACGTGCGTTATTCATCTTGGTACATTTCTTGGCCGTCCTCTGCAAAACGACAGCAAGAAATGACCAATTTTGCGTTTTGTGGAGAACGTGAACCACGCGACAAATTTTCAAATTTCTGTTTAGAATTGAGCGCGATCTTTATATATTCAGCCGAGGATAGTTCTGGCACCGATAGACAAACTGAATGCATCTAGATTGTCGCGATATTATTAAGTAAAATGTAAATTCATTTTTTTAATCGACGGTCACCTCGGCGTCGCCGTCGTGGTTGTGTAACTCAAACAGGAGGGAGAGTGTTTCATCCGATTTCCAAACACCGAGAAGAGAGTTGAAAATACGACGCGTAGCGGAGCATTTGTGACGAAATTCGAGGTGTTTGGATAAAACACTATCTCGAGTGTTTGAAATATCTTTTCAAAAATTCATTAATAATTTATAAAGAAAATGCGAAAGAAATGAATGTTTAATGAGTGTCTATATATTGGATAAAGATATACGGCTGAACTTTTAGCTCAATTTTCTGGTCTAAACAAGCTAAAATTTTAATATTAGGATACGATTGAATCATTGATTTAGAGTCGGGAAGTCTGCCGAAAACACTCGGGTCTTTATCTGACTCGTCCCCAGTCGTCTCTCTTGTCTGGTTGATGCATCACCACCCGCGTCTTGCGACTCCCAACAAAGGAGACAAGAGAGACGACTGGGGACGAGTCAGAGTCTTTATATCTGATAAAACACTGCTGCTCGTTTTTTGAACTATACATAAACTATCCTCGCAAACAGGATTTTTTATCCTACATTAAAATATAGACTGAAAATTTCGCGCGCTCTGATTGGTTAAAAACCATGTTTTATCAGAGTATAAATCATAGAAAAGCGTTTTTTATCGTTTCGCGCGCGTAAATCTATATTTTAAAGCACATAAAGAAGCCAAAACCATGTATTATACTGTCATAAAACACTCCGGGAATTTGAGAACACTTGAGAAATATAGAAAACACTCGCCTGCGGCTCGTGTTTTCTAAATTTCTCTCGTGTTCTCAAATTCCCGTCGTGTTTTATGACAGTATAATACATGGTTTTGGCTTCTTTATTTGTTAATTAAAATATAGGCTGAAAATTTCGCGCGCTCTGATTGGTTAAAAAACATGTTTTATCAGAGTATAAATCATAGAAAAGCGTGTTTTATCGTTTCGCGCGCGTAAATCTATATTTTAAAGCACATAAAGAAGCCAAAACCATGTATTATACTGTCATAAAACACTCCGGGAATTTGAGAACACTTGAGAAATATAGAAAACACTCGCCTGCGGCTCGTGTTTTCTAAATTTCTCTCGTGTTCTCAAATTCCCGTCGTGTTTTATGATAGTATAATACATGGTTTTGGCTTCTTTATTTGTTAAATATAATGTGAGAACGTACAATACAATCCTTGGGTCTGCTCGTGAGCCGAGTTCGAATTCACTTTGCTGGTCAGTAATTGAGTATAGCAGCTGCGGGAAACAAAATAGTTTTAATTTTCCGTGAGATGGAATTGTGATATACCAAATATTAATAGCGATAATGCTTCAGTAATTAAACAAGAACATCCGATGTACTTTATGAAGTGAATTTCGGCAAATATCCCACTAAAGGAAATTAATGAAAAATCGCAAAATCAGACAAACAAGTGTTCAGCTATAAACGCATAAGTGGTTTGAGTTTGTTTTAGTCAACTAACCTTTTCAGTATTCGCAAGTACATTGGTGGCAACTAGTCCGAGTTCAACGATTTTGTTGGCCGGCTATATATGGCATTTTGGCCGATTTTTTGAGTCGCAAAACATGCACCAATCATCTTTAGTAAAAATCTACTTTTATATACTAATGCAAATAAGACAATCTGATTGGTCGAGCTACTCGTATACTATCAGCCATTAGTGTGCAGTGCCTGGAGGTCGTTACAAAATTGCGGTTCTTTTCGTTTTTCCGAAGTTTTGGACTGGAGGATTTAGAGTTATTACTAGACAATTGTTATGGTTTTACTAAAATAAATTAGATTATGAGCTCGAGATTTCTATGATGTGATAGTTGATGAGGCCACAGGCTGAATCAACTATCACATCATAGAAATCTCGAGCTCATAATCTAATTGTTAAATAGCTGAAATTAAGTACAGTTGAACCGCCAGCCTTGTTATCTCGAACACATCACTATCTAGTCGATCACAAACCCATTCCCTTTGCCCTTGTTTTTCAGTGATTTACTATCGGTTATCTCGAACACATCACTATCCAGTCGATCACAAACCCATTCCCTTTGCCTTTGTTTTTCAGTGATTTACTATCGGTTATCTCGAACTCCCCGCTATCTCGAACTGTCTTTCGTTTCCCTTGAGAGTTCAAGATAGCGGGGTTCAACTGTATATGGCATGCTGATCAGGCTGATGGCCGCAATTCGACCAGGTCGTGACAGGTAGAAACGTTTGCAATATTAAGAGTCACAGTCTCTAAATACACTATATGTCCCTGTCAGTTTCCCCAATAGCCCCTGCATGATCTTAAAAATACTGTGATGTAAGGCGACAATTTTTAAATTGTCGCCTTACATATATTAAAATATTTCAAGTTAAGTTGATAAACGTTCCGATTCATTCGGAATTTCCTATATGCAGTAATAACCGAATCGAACTCTCCTGACACGAGGTTAACTTTGAACAAGCCGGTAGTATAAATAAATCTTCCATTCCATCTTATATCGCACCCATTGACACGGTTTATTAAAAGTTACAGGGAATTAAAGTCAGGGCCCTGGCTGTCGGAGCTACTGTTAGTGTAGGTCAATTTTCCTGCAGCTTACATACAATAACATCAGTATACCTTTCAGTGCATGCTGAGCGTGAAATACTAAATCTCTTAATTGCCATACCAAGCTCTCATAATACGTATGTGGTGAGAGCTCAGCCTAGTACCCAGACTTTCCCTTCCCGCTTACTCGATTTGGCGCGACATTTCATGACGTCACCGAATGACACATAGAGAAAGAGAACGACTTGGGACTAGGCTGGTGAGAGCTATATAGGAGAAATAATAAACTGGTTTTGTTTTAGAATTGGTACCTTGACCACGCCCACAAAACGAGATTCTACATGATACCCCTTAGGGGTTCCTATCAAATTTTCCGATGATCACCCCGTCACTTTTATATCGTAGTGTCCCCCCCGGAATGCGTTGATTTTATAACTCAGTTGTTAGTGCATTGCACCAATAATGCGAAGGTCATGGATTGAAATTCAATCAGCAAAACCCTGAATTTTTTTCAGGCTCATCATTGCAATTGCTTAAATCGGTGATCATTTCTGCGCTTCACTCCAGTTATATCCAAAGTTAATATGTGATTTCATTCATACATCTCAGGGGGAACATCTGCAAAAAGGTTTTGGATCGTCAATTCTGACATTCTGTTTAAGCATAGTTAATAGAGGGAAATGGTGAAGCCCGGAAAACTTCAAAGGAGCAAACAAAGAGGCCAAAATTTATGTTGGAAGGTCCATGACCGTGCACATCTTTTGTTTTGCGCTCATACACTATGCACGAATTCCGTAATCGCAACGTTTCTATTGGTCAGTTGCTTGAACACACGTTTTGTGCGGTCAACCCCAAAAAAGCGAACAAAAACATATAACAAAGAACTTTGCTGGGCTTCATAACCACTAGCCATGACTAGCCTGCGTCGCAGTAAAGTCCGTCTGCGACGCAGGCTACATAACCACTTCCCTCTATTAACTATGGTTTAAGGTTACTGCAAATCCGGACATGAACGTGTAGCGAGTATTACAGACATTACATATGTTGTCGCTTATATTGTTAGTAGGTTCCAAGTTGGTCCCAATGAATTCAACTTGGACAATATCAAGACGGAAAAATCGCTCAAAATAGGATTAAGGTAATTTTTGACTCAGTTAGGAAGTTTCACGGTACATTCAAGACTATTAATGGAACAAAACTACACTAATGAAAAATTCAGATGCGCGGGACACGAAGGAATTGGCGTATGGTAGAATTTTATATTTTACCATCGGAAATGTACTATCCGGCTTTTAAATTGGATTTTTTATAGATGGATTACTGGTAACAAATGCTACAGCGGCATTTTCAGAGCTTCATTATACTGTATAACGAAAGGCAAAATGGAACGATAGATAGATCGATACCACGGGATAATTTCGGTCATTTATATAATTAGATACCTGAAAAAAGCATTTGTTGTCGTTGTTGAGAGAGATCCAGAAAATATATTTAAACTTAGCAGGTGTGAAAGTCAATATAGATGAGAAAGTAGAAAAATGGGTTGAAATTACTGATTGAATTCAATTTGTATGGCTGCAAAAGTTCGCAACGAAAATTTAAAGTTACTGGCTTTAAAATGACTGCAGCGATACTGGGAGGAAATTATATACCCATTATTGTGATTCGCGGTTTCTTTTTTGTGATGTTCTGTGATTTAAATCTATCAAGAAAGATTACACTGAATTAGATGCGAAATTTAAAAAAAGGAAAATGAGTTGATAATCTTGTCAATCATCGGCAAGGTGAAAATATCGATGACCATAATTTTTTTAGATTGCGCCACTAAATGTCACCAAATTTTCTTCTCCTCGGCAACCAATAAGATAGGCAAAGTCAATAGAACAAACTAGAATATGTAACTAACACGCTTGTGTGACTGAAAATCTTGGCGTTTCATGCACGCTAAAACCGGCCTCGTCACAAACAACCGGTTTTCGTTGCAGCCAAAAGGAAAGGACACCAGCGAACCGAATCCGCTTCGCTTTCTTTGATAAGAGCAGGAGCGGATCCAGGAAAAAACTTGACCGGTTTACTAGACGTCTGAGCCAGCCGAATCTATATGGAAGCCCGGAGGCACACGTTTTTAGATTTTCACTCTCTAAAATTATATTTCCCTTGATTTTGAGTCATTTGGAAAATTTGACCGATTTCCTTAAAACGGTGTAAACCGGTATGGATACGCGCCTGAAGAGCGAGCGAGAGAAAGATCTAGCTCTTGCACTTGCAGAGCTTTTAAATAAATCCTGTTAACGAATGAATAGGTAAAAAGTGCTTTAGAATTGTGATCTTACCTCGTTCAAAACTTTCCTCGAATCCACGTGTTGAGTTGTCAGAAAAGAAGCTCTATACCTGAAACATATATTGTCGGCAACGCATCAATCTTATGAGCTCTCCGACCGGGCGGCCTTTATGCTCTAGCGAGTTGTAAGTGCTTCTAAAACTGATCACTGAAACCCTTAGCACCTGGTTTACATTTAGGTGACTCAAGGCGTTAGTTTTTTAAGTAATTGAGCGCTTGTGTGCATAGTGATTGGCCGTAGTTACCAATGACGTATTGCTAGAAAATACTAAAGGGTTGAATTCGCGTAGAAAGGCTTTTAGCCCGTAGGAAATGCTATAGACTAATAAGGCAGTTCAAGGCTACGTGGGGTCGATTTCATTTCCGCCGGCCGCGGTTGCCGGATATTTCTTGAATAAATCCTTCGCAAGATACGAACTGGCCGATCGTAATATCTTTCAACAAAGGAAATCTTAATTACGTTCGTCACTTAGAATAACTGAGAATACAGTGGCTGCAGTGTTTGCATTGCTATTTCAACATTGCTGACAGCCATTTAAGAACGAAAACACATTACATGCCTTTTTATTTATTTATGAGTCATGATGAAACTTGTAAAAAAAAGCTACACTTTTAAATTTTCGTTGCGGAAAAAAGCTCTAAAGCCGCGGGTACTCTTAAACATAGGAAATAAGCTTTTTATGGCTCGTGAATGGAAAAGGTTATACTTCGATGCATGATTGATAATTGGAGCGCTTTTATTTGTTTACATTTGTTATGTTAATTTAATATTTTAATTTAAGCAGGGTAAAAGGAACAGAGTATTTTAAACCCTATCAAATATGCCACATACAGTACTTTGTAGTTGATCAAAATCATTTCATCTATGGTATATACTATTTAACACTCGTTAGGCAAATTAGGTGTATTTTTAGAGTTTTGCGGACCTTAGTTTATAAACAATAAGGAATAAGGAGTGTTTGGTGAAAAAAGCGCAGTTGTTTAAATTGTGTAAAAAAAAATATTTTAATTTTAATTTTAACAAGACATATTTCGCCTTATTTCCTTTTGGATTGTCAAATTGAAATTTAACGCATATATCAGAAAATTCATTCAAAACATATTTTAAAGGGCATTTCCTACTATAGCTAACTGCTTATCTGGCTCACGTTATTAAGTGAGCTCGTGGCCTGAGCAAACAACTGTCATTCTTTTTGTAAACATCTCCGCGAAATTCAACTAAAATGCAATTCGTTATGGTTTACTTCTCACGCTAATACGATATCATCCTCCCGACCAAATTCTAGCTTCTTTCTAGCGACACATCTCTTTAAAGAATTGGGATGTATCGATGCCGCGAGGGTGACAATTTTTGCGATTTTTTTGGGTCATCGTCGAGTTCTTCAGTGCACGATATTCTGTAGTTCATAGACACTTTTCGATGCCGTAAGGTCCATGTTGCACCTCTCTCCAAGTGCTTAAGATTATGCGCACGGGACCAGAGCGGTTTTATGACAAGATTGAGGTCGTCTACACTCTGACTTGTTTACCGAAGGAAAACGTGCCGTTCTCGGTAAATCTTCATTGAAGCACTCGAAGAGTTTACGATTCTTATATTATCCAATCAAAACATTACTCAAGCACTCGCGAGTCTTCCGAAATCAGTCACGCAAGCTGGCATGGCAGAATGGAAGTCATATTGCTTCATAGCAAATTTGGTGACGAAAACCGCGGGCTCGGGACCAAAAGCCCCCTTGTAATCCCCCCCCCCCCCCCCTTAATCATGCACGTGTACTTATATGGTATGTTCAGCAGCGTGCACCTTATTTCGGCGCATTCCTTTCTTGACAGAACTCTTAGCACTTCTCTTGTAAACGATCTGTATAGAGCCCCGGATGTGACGGGATGAAGCACAGGAACAACGAACCAGAGAAAAGTGGAAGCCAGATGAACCTGGCGTGGAAGTCTGACAACTGACTGTATTGGCAATTCCAACATCTTGATTATTGCAACAGGCATCCAAACTAGTAGGGCTTCCGTTATCAGTGCGAACAAAACTGTAGATTCGTTTTTTCTCTTCTGCCATGATTCTCATGTCGATCAAGCTTCTTCTTTGCAACTGTAATGACGAACGAATGGATGCGTTATGTCTTCTGACAGCGCACCATGCCACGATTGAGAAAATAAGCAGCGTTATGTAAAGGACCATTGTAATCACTGTATGAGTTATGTTCAGTACAGTTTGGTTTTCATTGCTCAAGGACATAGAACAGAGTGATCTTTCTGGATACAATTGAAAAGTGGTGGTAGCAAATGTTACAGTTAATATCATGAGCACCACAACAAGTGTCCAGATTGCCATAATCATTCCAATAGATCGGTTGAGCGAGAACAATTTATTGTAAAAAGCCAAATTGGAGACTTTGAAATACCGGCTAGCTGCCATGTTTATCAGTGTCAGCAACGATACCGATGTTAAAACGAGGAAAGCGAATCCTTGAATGTCGCATAAAACGCGACCAAACGGCCATTTTCCCGCCACCAGTGAACGGCATGACAAAACAGGCGGTGAACACGTGACACATGGCCAGGGACACAAAGAACGTGTTTGTCGTTGTGTGAAAGCGTGTCTTTCTGTACATAACTAAACACATCAGTAAATTGCCTGTAAATGCAGCGACATTTATTAGCAATATTAGCCCTCCTTCGATGGCCACAGTTAGTTTATTTCTTGCATCCAAAATTGTGGAGTCCGATCGGCTTTCGGCCATTATATAATGTTTCCCTGGTCAGAGAGAGAGAAAATTATTGTGAACGTTTCTGCGAGTGACGTGATCACTGCGGTTTGACCAATAACACAGTAATAACCTTAGCTCTCTTCCCACCTAAAAATGCGGCCTACCTGTTAATTATTATGTAAACTGTATTTCCCTTTCAGTTAGAAGAAACTGGCTGGATATATTTTGTTTTTTCGACGATTGGCTGAAGTCATCCCAGTTTGTTGCAAACTTTGGTTTTGCTGCCATTTAATCGGAGATACGTGGTTCGCTGAATCCACTCATTCTTGTCCGGAGGTTTCGTGTTTCTCTTTTGTGTTTGATGTGCACTACCTACTTCTCAGTGTGTGCTAAGAAATTGTAAAAACGTAAATTTCCGTAGTGATCTTTGCCGTCGGTCACATTGCTTATCAGAAACTGCTAACTGACCCATGCAGTCGAATACCACCATCCTGTCTAGCTGCTGGTTGCAAAATGTCATGTCCAATTACTTTAGGAAATAACTGTTTTCGTCATGCAATCATTCTTTCAAAGTGGGGAGTGAGACATTTTTTAGTGTAACCACAAACGAGAACGTGTTGTCTCATATTATATTACAAAATGAAGGCTTTATACAGCTACGAAAACGAAATACAGTGGAACCTCCATTAAGCGGCCACCCTCGGGGAAATGGCAAGTGGCAGCTTAATAGGTAGTCTCCTTCGCAGCCGTTATTTGTGTCGTCACGCAACGCGTCTCCCCAGAAGCGTTGCGTGACGACACAAATAACGGCTGCGTAGGAGACTACTTAATAGGGGTTGGCCGCTTAACAGGGGTACGTCATAAATTAGCATAAGCCGTGATAGAAAATCAAAAGATTGGTGACAACGGAATCACGTTAAGACGATAATAAAAGTATGTAAATGTTTTTATCAGTCGTCACCTTCTAACAATTAAACATGTGGTAGGAGCTCTTCTTTCTGTTATAAGATTTTAATCCACAGGTGCGTGTAGAGAAAATGCAGGGTACTTTTATAAAGGTGTGTGTGTGTGTGTGTGTGTGGGGGGGGGGGGGGGGGTCGTACATAAATTCTGACTGATTAGAGTTTAGAGGGGGGAGGGGGCAATAACTAAATTCACTCCTTTAGGAGGGGGGGGGGGGGTATTACCTAATATTTTCCTACATGAAGCCCATTTTCTAACCCCCCTCCTGATAATTATTGCACAGTCCCTAAAATGCTGCGATCGTTGCGATCCTTGCGTTTGCGGCCCTACATATCCATACCCTATAGTGCACTAAAAATACATTATTCATATAACAACTTCTACGCACGCGCAGGTGATTAACCCGCTGGCAATAGTTGTGATATAGTTTCAAGTTGTAAGAGCATGGTTTCGATTCAATTTAAGATAATGTATGGGAAATAGCTTCTCCCCCAAATCCCCCCACCCACCCCCTCCCCTGGATTTCACTCATATATATCACTTCTCACTAAATAATGTCTTTATTCATTTGATAAAAATACATATCAAAAGTTACAATGGGTAAAAATGATTAAAAATATATCTAAATGCGCTTTACAAGTTAAATAAAAAGTAAAAATGGTAAAAAGGTAAAAATAGTGGCTTATCTATTCTATATTGCTTATTTATATTTAAAACATAGCCTATTAATAAAAACTATTTTTAAACGCTCAGTGTTTATTTTATGCAGTAGACTACTGTTAGATCTAAGCCTAATTATATTCATCTGTAATATACAATTACGGTTCTGACACAATACAAACTTGCTGCATATCTGGAAGTGAACTGTCACTTCTATATTTACATAACTGACTGAGGGGAAAATATATATTTTTATACAAAAGTAGAATTTAGATATGTACATGTACATGTACTTCCATATTCTGAAAGTTAGAATTTTAAAAAACACTTGCATGTATAAAGAGGTTCGCGACTTTTAATTTTTTTTTTGTTTCAACAATTTCACTCATCTAGTTTGCTTTGACGAAAACTAAGTAGCACGATATCGATACCGGCTAATTTCCTAGAAAAAGCATTTTTTCCGCTAAATCTCTACGATTTACAAATTCATGGCACAAGGCGTCGCTTAACACCCGGTAAGTGGCGGTTGAACCATTTTCCTGTTTCCAGCACAATAACATTCGGCGTGCCTTTTCAGCTAATCCCAACCGTCTTTCATCAATTTCATCAAGTTTTGCCAGAGTAATTTTCAGGCGACGCCCAAGTTTCATCCAAGACGTACTAATGGAGTTGGACAACTTCTCCAGTTCATCATCAGACGGAGTGCCTTCTTTCACAGCTGTTCCTAAGATAGGAATATAACATGTTTAAAAGAGTGTAATCTTTTACCATGGAACAGCTTGGCACAATACAATCAAACAAACCTACCGGCCTCAGGAGACAAATGTCCTCCACGTTCATCACTTGCTAGCTGTGGTATACAATCAGGAAAGAGGAACAGTTAAAATAAGGTTTAATCTTTTACTGCATGTCCACGTAAAATAATAACAATCAGGAGCACAGCATATCTTGGAGCTACATACAACTACTTTGTAGTTTATTTGTTATTATACTGTATTAGAATAATTTTCAGAGGTGAACATGTGGTTATTGTTCATCGTGGTTCATTAAATAGACGTAAATGTACGTTTAATCGTTTGTCTCACAATGGAGTCACGTTGAGATGTTGATCGCGACGTTTCGACTGCTTTACTGCTAGTCTTCATCAGGCGATGAGGTCAATTGTTTATGTGTCGCTATATGTAGCACCTTGGTTCGCTGCTATTGGTGCATTTCCATCCTTTATTATTCCGTCTAGAGGTTGTTCCCTCAGTGGGCTGACTAGGTGTTGTTCCCTCAGTGGGCTGGCTAGATGTTGTTCTCTCAGCAGTCTGCTCCGCTATCGATCGGCAGTTGTGTTTCTTGATCGTAGGCATCCATGCTTGAGGAATTTTGATTCCACCATCCCTGTTGATGTTGTTTGGATGGAGTCTTCTATGTATGGCCTATTTAACCTTTCGAGTGTACCAACGAGGGCCTCTGTAAATAAACGTAACCTCGTTCCAAATAGGAAAGTGCACAGTCTCGTTGGCATGTTCCGAAACTGCGGAGCTCTGAGTACGAGCAAGCCGTATAATTATTCTTTCACGCATCGATCTCCCTGTTTCACCGATATATACTTTGCCCGCGTATTCACATATAATCTTATAGAGAACACCGTCTTGTTGAGATGGCTCAAGGGCGTCTTTAGGTAGTACTAAGTGTGATTTGAATGTCTGGTGAGTGTTCTCTTGTTGTGTATTTTGCTGCTTAAATTGATGTGTAAATGAAGTAACTACGGTAAACATGTATGCGAGCATTTGCGAGTGTTGTTTTTCATGTTTTATCTCGTAATTTTATAGTTCTTGATATTCACCTCTGAAAATTATACTAAAACAGTGAATTTTGGTGAATATTTACCTCGACTTCGCTTAAAACACGGTAAGTGGCGGTTGGACCATTTTCCTGTTTCCAGCCCAATAACATTCGATATGCCTTTTCAGCTAATCCCCACCGTCTTTCATCAATTTCATCAAGTTTTGCCTGAGTAATTTCCAGTCGACGCCCAAGGTCCATCCAAGACGTACTAATGGAGTTGGACAACTTCTCCAGTTCATCATCAGACGGAGTGCCTTCTTTCACAGCTGTTCCTAAGGAAGGAATATAACATGTTAAGAGATCTAGATTTCACGTGGGTTAAGCGGTGGCCTGCTTTCTAGGGTTCGAGCTCTGGCCTGGGTTATTGTTTTGTGTTCGTTGGCAAGACACTTTACTCTCACAGTACCTCTCTCCACCCAGGAGTATAAATGGCTACCAGCGAAATGTCAAGACAACCTGACAAAAATGCTGGGGGTAACCTAGTGTTCACCGCGGTCAAACACACGAGCATGCGCAACGGCGTAAATTCTGGTCGCACGCGCGCCAATTTCCCGCGCAAAATTTTGTAGGAAAACCATTGCAACAACCCGAAATCAAAACCTTGATAGTAATTTGCGAAAGGAAACCAAAGTAGATAAAAGGAAAAGTTTAGACTTTTCAAACACAAAGTTCAGTATATTTCCAGCATTCTGTTGATTTACCTTTTTTTTGGACGTTCACCAAAAAAGTTAGACGTTTAAAACACGGTGTAATAATGAGGTTTGTCGGCGTAGTTTAGATTTGTTTGACGTTTGACCGCAGTGGAAACCTAGCGATAACTAGTCGCTTCATGTTATGGCGGAAACCGGAGTAAAGCGCCGGCCTGATTGTAGACAAGAGATGTCACAATGCTTGATTGATAATTTGTAGTAATGTATGGTAATAAATAACCTTCACCGTAAAAAAATCATTTTAAGTTCAGTTTGCTATAATTTTCGGAGAAAATTTCTCAAATATGTTGCAACTGAATGCAGTTGTGCCCGATATATGGCATCATCTCTGCATACTCGCGTGCCTAAGATTGTAACCGATATATAGCCTGAGAGGGTACTGAGAGAGTACTATTAACCCTTGATGCAAGTGGTACAAAAACAGCACAATTTTCTGTACATGTTCATAAATAAGGACCTGCATGAATCATTGCTGCCATGGAACAGCTTGGCACAATACAATCAAACAAACCTACCGGCCTCAGAAGACAAATGTCCTCCACATTCATCACTTGCTAGCTGTGGTGTACAATCAGGAAAGAGGAACAGTTAAAATAAGGTTTAATCTTTTACTGCATGTCCTCATAAAATAATAACAATCAGGAGCACAGCATATCTTGGAGCTACATACAACTACTTTGTAGTTTATTAGTTATTATACTGTATTAGTATAATTTTCAGAGGTGAATAATTCACTGCGCCACGCGGTGAATATAGGATTTCAAGGCGTGGCTGCTAAGCTAAGCCACATTTCTTGTGCCAGCAAGTAAACATGGCGACTCGTTTTTGAATGAAATTTTCGTTTACATGTATTCTAAAGACATCACTTCAAGTTCGGGATATTTAAAGCATTGGGAATTTATGTACGTGACTACCAAGACGTTTGATTTAAACGTATTTAAAACTTGTAAACAAAGGTTTTGGTGATGGCCAACCAGGGCGGTTGTTTATGTTAGATCAGAAATGTGCTTCTCTTCAGACCTGAGCTACTCATTTCCGGACGATAATTACAGCTGCTCATGAGGTCAGCAACGATTAAACAAATGTACCTGATGAATGTCTTTTTCGTAGTGTTCTTTTTGTGTATTTTACTGCTTAAATTGAAGTGTAAATGATGTAACTACGGTATATGCGAGCACTTGCGTGTGTTGTTTTTCATGTTTTAGCTCGTAATTGTATAGATAAACAATAGCCTCCATTTGGCGAGGAAATATGCTCGGATATTTGTCCCTGGACATTACCTCGGTTCCGAGAAGCGAACAGTTTTCGGAGAGCGAAGCTCAAGGAAACCTGTGAACTTCGAGGAACAGATAATGTCCAAGGACAAATATCCGAGCATATTTTTGAAGCCAAATGGAGACTAGCAGTTATTATCCTTCAAATATTTTTCCCAAGGCCGCTCTGTTTGCCGTGGAAGATCTCGGTCGTCCAAGCTGTTAAACATCAAAATAATTCTGTTTGCGTTCAAAAATATTTCTATAGTCTGTTTAAAAAGTGGGGAATATCACTTGAGGGATATTGTGTTTCCACAGCAATTTCGAGTTCTCCCAAACTTTCCCGAGTGTTACCATTAATTACACTATGGAAACACAGGGACTGAAACGTTTTCTATTGTTTTTATGAAATAAAAGCACAAAGCAATTTTCTATTTTTCCATAGAGTTATGGTAAATGGTTTTGAGCCAATCAGAACGTGCGTAGTATCTTGTTTATTTTATAAAAGAAAATGACACGCTTGATTGAGGTCTAGAAAAGCATCTAGTGATCAGTCGCCTTCGATGATGTTGTTTCACTTCGTTTTCAATACTGGTCAAACTCATAATATATTCAACTAATTAGTCGGATAAAAAAGTCAAGAAAATCTACAGGTTCAGCTTTGAAAATCAAGATTGAACTAAACGTGGCGAACATACGGGACATGCGTGCTCTATTGCTTTAGCCGTACATCTATTAAGGGAATAGTAAACGCGCCCGAGTGCCACATGCCACATGTATCGGCAAGTTATGGTATGGCTTTACACAGATAATACAATTTAACTGGCCACTATTCAAATGTATTCCGGAGTTACAACTTGACCTTGTCCTACAACAGCTTAACACAACCCCTTACATGTACTAACTGTAGGTAACGTAACAGCGATGGCCACTTCTTGTAAAGGCAGATCATTTTATACATAAATCACACAGTAGAATGATTTCACATCTCGCAATGTTTATGAACATAAGACCAGGACCAAAGACCATCACTTAGATTTTACAATTATTTATACATTAATCATACCTGGCTTGTTCTCTTCAACCATTTCTCCAGTCCAGGGACAGTAAGTACTTTATCATAGGGTTTCTTCTTACAGATCAGTCGTTGGTCTTGTTTTATTTCAAGGAGGTGGAAGCACTCCTCGTGTGTGCATGAGATTTTGTCGTGGTTAGAACACGCTTGACCAACCTCTTCTGTCTCTTGATGACAGTACGGGCATGCAACACAGAACTCATACTGCAGTCCACTCAGGTATGGCAGCTCCTGTGACAAATCTTGTAAGGTTCCTTCCACAAACTCACGCACCAGTGTAGCTAGTTCTTCTGACTTCTCTCTTTGCCTAAGGACAATCTTGATGAATCTCGTCTTGCAAATGAGAACAAAATCGTGAATTTGCTTTCCAATAACAAACCATGCTCCATTTTGGTACAGTGTAGGATGCTCATCAATGGACCAAGTCTCGCAACACCAACGAATGGATCGTGAGACAAGCAGTGAGAAGAGACCATGAGGTACAAATCCATGGACAAAGTGGAGATACAACGGACAAGGATCAGTGGGCGATGTCTCCATTTTACAAATGCCATCAGGTGACGACGTAAGTTGAGCTGGTACAAAGTACTTTACATCAGCTGGGGAGGTTGAGAACTTGGCGATCAAACCAAACCGCTCCATCATATCCAAGATGTCTTCTTTGATAATGCCTTGCTGATAAAATTTGGAGAAAACGTGATCAACATGTTTCATGCTGAGGATGCCGTTTTTCTCCAGTTCCTGCCAGTACTTAGCATACTTAGGATCCTAAAAATATAACAACAATAATAACAACGACATAACTTTTATTGGCAATCACATATTTACATGTACGGTAGTCCCATTTTAATGGTGAATGCTTTTATTTTATATCCCTAAAAACGCAAATTCTGGTACATCTCTTTACTTTAATTAATTACAGACTGACGGATGGTCTCTTACAGACTTTCACAGAAGATGGAAAGCTTACCGAAGCTTGCAAAATAGATAACTGTCACCTAAACCAGAACTCATTACAAGGAAATTTGCAATGCCGATCACAATACTTTACACCTCCCCGTCTTCTTTGGAATTCTATTACAGCTAGACTGATGATGCGTATAAGAAAGTTTAATGTAAACCAGTAAAGTATTTATCAAAGAGCATGGCGTCAGAATCTATTCCCATGGCAACGTGAAAAGAGGTCAAACTTACCCTAGTGACGTTTTGAGGCTAATAGCTTGGCAACTACTTGGTGAAAGTTTTTGTTTTTGATTTATTTTTGCCCAATCAACAAAACACACATTTGTGTAAAGTTCTAAAATATCATGTCACTGGGGTTCAGAGCCACATTATAAAATTGTCTGTAATATCGTTTAGACGTTTACATGTACATTACTGATGTAGCTGTGATAGACTGCCAAAGTCAGGATGGTCCGACGTATTATGAGAGAAGATGCAACAATATGATTATTTTCTGATATGTCAGCCTGAATATCGTATTGCACGTGTCATACACAGACAAATGTATTACATTCATTATGAGCTTGTTTTCCAGCAAAACAGCTCATAACCAAAGTAATGATATCATACCCTAAATGCCAGGTGTTAGTCAAATCAGTACTAAACATACAAACAGTTGTAGTTTCATATTTTTCAGTTAAACAGAGACCAAGGCTGCGTTCGATTGACCTTATTCCGGAATAAGAATAAACGGAATAACCCCGAATATCTCGTCGATTGAGCCGCTATTCCGATTCCGGAATATACACGGAATGTATTCCAAGTATTCTGCTCTGGGGAGCAGAATACTCCGGATAATGACGTCATTCTTCCGCTGGAAACAATGATGGCGTCGAGTTGACTAGAGTGTTGAGAGAAAGAAAGGCTTTTTTGCGGAGCAGAGAAGATACTTAACTGTTAATTTCACAATATATTATAGGGAACACGAGAATGTAAATTATAAGAAAAATGCGTATGGGAGTTTGACGACAGAAAATCCAACTTTTGCGCACGACCTGAGCAGATTGAAGGAAAATGGAAAACCTTGACACTCGCATTTAGAAAGTGCTGTGACCACAACATATTTCGGGAAATGTTCAAGAGAAATGTCCTTTCCACAGGGAAATCGCGGGCCATTATTCCACAAGCGGAATAATCGTTTTATTCACGTACGAATGGAATGGCTATTCTCGAATAATCCGGAATAATTATATTCTTATTCCGGAATAAGGTCAATCAAACGCACCCTAAGTTAATTACAAGGAAGTCGTTTATGTTGAAGATCTTATCCCCTTAAGGTACCTATCTGCGAAAACACTTTTGATATGATATATTTCTTCTTACCACTTTATTAAAATGTGGAATGGTTATCAGCAGCTTGAAAAGGTCAATCAACCACTGAGCCTTTAGAACAACTGTGTTGCGGTGCTTGATAATCATGCCAAGGCCATGGTAGAAACTGATCATGGTGGAAAACTCCTCTGCATCTTCCACAAAGCAATATTTTTTGGCATCGTTTTGGAGTTGTTGCAGATTTCTGTGATAAATCTGTTTAGCTACCAAAGCTTCAATCACCTTTTCGAACAGAAACCATCTAGAGGACATTCAAAGAAAACTGATATCACATGACAGGGCCCATCATTTCATGCTTATTAAATATCATTTTTGCAAAGTTCGGATCTCCTAATAATTAACACTGAAAAATCTAGACACGATTGTTTTAACCAGGATTAAGGTGGCTTACAACAGTTTTTAGGTCGAAAGAGCACCTTATTTTTGTCTTTAATAAAATTATAGGGTTTTATTTAGAGTTGTTTGATACTTAATCTATCATAAGAAGTGATTTTGACACGGAAAATATATCAAAATAGAAGACCGAGTACGCGGAGGGAGCCTGGAATCTAGTCGATATTAAGTCCCTCAAAATCTTCACGTACATGTACGATCTCGAAATTTCAATATTTGGGTAGTTATTACAGATAAGCATTTATGCGAAATTAAACGAAAATCTGTAAGACAAGCTTTGTTAAAGTGGAAATTGTCGAATTTTGCCCATTTTGAATGTAGCTAAAAAACTGTCTTACAGATTTTTTTAATATTTTGTCTGTAAAAGTGAGTAAAGTGCATTAATCGATTCTCGAATTTTCATCAAGGGTTGTACGGCACCACGTTTTCGTGTAATTCTAGATCAAAAACGTTTTGCACAACCTGTTTCTTGTAGTTGCTTGCGTAATTATTACACCTGTAACTAAACTGAGGCCAAAGGGAACTCTTAGCGCGTGCAATTGTGTCTCGAAAAACTGTAGCAAGCCACCTTAAGCTAAAACCCACGTCACTGGAGCAATAGCTTAGTCCTGCTTTAAACAATCACATATACAATTAACACATCCTTAGGTTCCGTGTCAAATTCCAATATCATTCTGTTTGAGTTATGAATAATAATTTCAATGACTAATATCTCAAACTGTTTCTTTGGTAGGTGCGGTGGCCTAATCATTATTGTTAAGTGCCATGACTATGGATTGAGTAGTCCAGGTTTGAACACGTTGATCCTCTCCGCCCAGGAGTATAACTGGGTAATGGTGAACTGTTAGGGTAACCTGAAAAAATACTGGGGGGCAGCCTGAGATGGACTAGCTAGCATCCTATCCAGGGGGAGTAGCAATACTACTAATTGCTTCATGTTCCAGCATATAAGCTCTAGCAAATGTAGGCCACTTTCAAAAAGTAGATCTTTCCATACCATTTTGGTGCCATAACGTCACAAACAGACTGACCAAATAATTTATGGCATGCATTGTATTGTGCCAATTGGCACTATCAGGACAGAATCCTGTATACCACACGAAGGACAGACATATTACGTTGGATTTTAGAACACAGAGATCGCATGGTGTCACTTTATTAATTAAAGGGAATCTCGGCTGAAAAAAAGTTTTAGCTCCAACGTATACTTAATGGTTCTCTTTAACTAGTCTTGGGGTTTTAACCCTATTCTGCCTGGGGGGAGGCAGAAAGTGCCCGCGCTGACTTCAAATTTATCGTACTTAAAGAGCATTCAAGTAATCATAGCCAAACGTTATGACTTTTCCTAACAATTATCTGGGAACATTTTGGTGTGCCAATTTTTTGATCACGTGACTTGATGTTTCCATGGCAAACCAAGTTTTGACAGGCCGTTTTAGCCAAATTTGGTATTTTCAGTTTAAATGTCCATTTTCATGAGGTTTTCGCTTTTTACGAAGAGTTTCTTCCAAAATCTTTGCAATTTTTGCATCCTTATATTGTTTTCGATGTTTTCAAATCAAATTTGGTGATTTTCTGACATTTCTGAATAATTGAAAAATCCAAGATGGCGGATCCAAGATGGCGGACAGGTTTAAAGTATGACGTTATTTCGGCGTGATATGATATCATAATTGATTCGTAATTGCCACTAAAATAAACATGTTTGAATGCTTTATTCACCACATAAGTTTCATTTTTATAGCACAAATACTTTTCGAGATACAGATCGTTTTACCCAAATTTGTTGATTTTTTAGCTTAATTTTCAGTTTTCATAAAATTTTTGCTTTTTACGATGAAATCTGTACAGCTCCGCAAATGATCCCGGGACCGCAAATGATCCCCGACCGCAAATGATCCCCAAATTGGACCGCAAATGATCCCCGACCGCAAATGATCCCAGAATGGACCGCAAATGATCCCGCTAAAAATCGAGGAATGGCGTGGACGGTGGACGCGATTTTTTCCGATTTTGAATATTTTCCCCAATAACTGAATCTGTGCACGCTAGACATTTTTTAAGACGGAAGTGATATATATATTTTGTTATTATAATTACTTAAGGCATTGATGCAGATTTTAGAAAAAAAATAAACTCAAAATCACTGAACGAGAATACCAGATATATTCTAAAAATAGCTAATTCGAGAAGGTGTTATTTTTGGTTTTCGCTGTAAACGTCATCCGCGTCTAGAATGATTGCAGATTTATATTGCTTTCGCGTCACCAAGATTCATTTATCTATAAATTTCGAGATTAAAGACGGTATTCTGCGCCATGAAACAAGCTATACATGGAAATTGAAACACCCGTTACAGCAAACTACTTCCCAAACTCGCAAATAACATTTCCGGTGAATTATCGTGATTATTTAACACCTGGCCCGCTTTGATGAAGTGTGAAAACTGTGAATTTTTTTTCAGGCTAAACTCACTCTCAATCAACAACACGAATTTTTGAATTCTCCTTTTTATTGTCCGTTGCGAAGGAATTGAAAAAACAAATACGGCGAGGGAAAAGTCAGAGAGGAAATTTGTCCTAATTGTGGAAATAAGTTCCAGTGCTATACCCAAGGAGTTTTTGAGAGTGGTGGAGCTTTACAGGTCTATTCAGACGACAACGTTTTCTGTGATGTGTGCGTGTTACATGAAATCAGTTAAACAGTGTGGACGGCATTCATCGAGCAAAATTGTGAAAACCTGGACGAAAACTAATTAAAGTAAAAGAAGTAAAACATTGCGTTGTTGCCGTTGAAGTTGCCAGTTATGGTCAGTTATGTTATTGTTGAAATAATTGAAATGTACAAAGTTCAGTCACGAAATATAAAAGTGTGATAAGTCACGTCGGTCTTATGAACGTTTTATAGTAAAGAAAGGATATGTAACGCTTTCATAAATAATCTGCTCGAAATACAGATTAAATGAAATAATATTATTAACAAATAAAAAGAAGAATTCAAAAAAAATCGTGTTGTTGATTGAGAGTGAGTTTAGCCTGAAAAAAATTCACAGTTTTCACACTTCATCAAAGCGGGCCGGGTGTTAAATGCAGTCGATGCCGCCAAAACAGCATGAAATAATCACGATAATTCACCGGAAATGTTATTT
The DNA here is from genome assembly GCA_029204205.1 of Desmophyllum pertusum. Taxonomy (NCBI): domain Eukaryota; kingdom Metazoa; phylum Cnidaria; class Anthozoa; order Scleractinia; family Caryophylliidae; genus Desmophyllum; species Desmophyllum pertusum. Next base: position 231,863 of record MU826878.1, on the reverse strand, counting down.
GCCGATTTCGTGAAGTAGTTTGCTGTAACGGGTGTTTCAATTTCCATGTATAGCTTGTTTCATGGCGCAGAATACCGTCTTTAATCTCGAAATTTATGATAAATGAATCTTGGTGACGCGAAAGCAATATAAATCTGCAATCATTCTAGACGCGGATGACGTTTACAGCGAAAACCAAAAATAACACCTTCTCGAATTAACTATTTTTAGAATATATCTGGTATTCTCGTTCAGTAATTTTGAGTTTATTTTTTTTTTCTGAAATCTGCATCAATGCCTAAAAGTAATGAAACAATATATATCACTTCCGTCATAAAAATGTCTAGCGTGCACAGATTCAGTTATTGGGGAAAATATTCAAAATCGGAAAAAAATCGCGTCCACCGTCCACGCCATTCCTCGATTTTTAGCGGGATCATTTGCGGTCCATTCTGGGGATCATTTGCGGTCGGGGATCATTTGCGGTCCAATTTGGGGATCATTTGCGGTCGGGGATCATTTGCGGTCCCGGGATCATTTGCGGAGCTGTACAAATCCTTCCAAAATCTTTGCCGTTTTAGCATCTTTATATGTTTTCTTGATTTTTTCAAAGCAAATTTGGAGATTTTCTGACATTTCTGAACAATTTAGAAATCCGCCATGTTTCATTATGGTAATTTATGACGCCATTGCGTGGTCGTAGATTTCAATTTGGAGTATACGGAAGAAGATTCGTGGTTATTGAGCCGGAATACACATTAGATGCAAACATATCTCTAATTTCACGCAAGCTTACGTATTGAAAACTAAAAGTGAATAAGTGGCAAAGGACCGCGAACGAAAATGCTACTGGTATACGTAGGATCTGTGAAAGATTTAATCAGCCAAAAATAGAAATACAAATAAAGTAAGCAAGGCTGATACTACGTAGAACACTTAACGCGACAGTGACATGATAGAGTCCAAACTGAAAGCCAAAATGCAACGCACGACCATGCAATGACGCCATAATCTCCCATCAAACTTTGCGAAAACAAATATGGCGGCGCACGGGAAATTTGAAAGTAGAAAAAGCAGAAACAAATCGCCTAGTATTCAAACCAGTTAAAGTGTATATGACAGATATTTTTTTATTTGCTTGATCGATTCTACATAGGATCCTGATACGAACATCGAAAAAAAAAAATTCCATATCGCTTTTCTTCACCGCGTTTTAGCCGTCTAAAGACGTGAAATTTCATTTCCGGTTAGGTAAAAAGCCGAGCGAGATGGAGTCTCGTTAGATTATCTTGAGTTTTTCCCTTTTCGAGGACTGTTCGTGAGGGGCGAAGCGAGCAGCAAATCGCGAAGCGGCGAGCGACTTTGAAATCGAATGGATTTTTAGCACGAAGATCGCGGCACGCTCCAAATGTAAACAGTGTCACAGAAGCGGTCACGACTTAATAGTCGTGACCGCTTCTGTGACACTATTTACATTTGGAGCGTGCCACGATCTTCGTGCTAAAGATCCATTCGATTTCAAACTCGCTCGCCGCTTCGCGAGTTGCTGCCCCTTCGCCCCTCATGAACAGTCCTCGAAAAGAGAAAAACTCAAGATAAACTACAAGCGAATTTTAAAAAGCTTATTACAAATCGGTTCAACTCATTTCGATTCAAACAGCGCAATTGTGTAAACAAACAATGTTATTTTTACGGCGTAGTTATACACACGCATTTCCAGCATGTCCGGGCTCCGAAATTCACGTTCTTTCAGAATGAGAAATTATATCGCTGTCGTTATCTGCTAGCGGTATACATGTACTCTTGAAGCCACTCATCGTAAGGACCTTCTGGGTCTGAGTTGTCTGTTGCTGCTTCTATAAACCTGTATATTAAAACTATCGCACTCAACTTCATCAACAGTCGAAGAAACACTGAATTATGCGTCTGATCTCTCAGATTCGCTCCCAAACTCAAAATCATCCGTAGACATAACTTTGTGTAAGTTTTGACGGCTCTAGACAAAATTTGAACTAAAATATATCTGGTTATACACGGCTACAAGCCACGAAACTCCTCGCTGTCTTTGCGTTGTTGTCGAAGGCGTTCTGGTTTTGACGTCACGACCGACTCGGTCCAGGACTCCACCTCGCTCGGCTTTTTACATAACCGGAAATGAAATTTCACGTCTTTAGACGGCTAAAACGCGGTGAAGAAAAGCGATATGGAATTTTTTTTTCGATTTTCATATCAGGATCCTATTTAGATTCGATCAAGCAAATAAAAAAATATCTGTCATATACACTTTAAAGAATTATCGACTTCAAACCGCTAAACCAGTTTTACACGAACACCAACTTATGACTGGAGCAAAACTGTTTTTCAGCCGAGATTCCCTTTAAGTGAGACCCACCATCCTAATATAAAACTACTCAAAAATCTTGGCATATACATTTACCGGACTGGTATTTTCTTCCCCATGTATGGCTCCTGTCTCAACACCTCCATGATTTTGTTCTGAAGAGCTTGAATGTCATCTGTGTTGTCCTCTTGCCCTTGCCCTTGTGCTTGCTCTTGCCCTTGTGCTTGATCTTGCTCTTGCCCTTGTGCTTGATCTTGCTCTTGCTCTTGCTCTTGCTTTTGCTCTTGCTCTTGCTCTTGCTCTTCAAAGAATACATCACAACGAGTAATTAACCCATATTTACACACAACTGAGTACGGGGCTCATATATTGTCAACTTGTCCAGGTACCCAGAGGCAGCTAACAAATCACCATATGACCTCAGAAATGACAGGCTTTCTTTTAAAATTAATGCTAGGACTGATGTATTGATAATTACTGGAATGACATGCCAGTCTCTTTGAGAGAGTCCACAAATTTAAGTGCTTAGATTTGACTCTATGAACTTATAAGCTTCTGCTTATTTAAAAATTCGGCCAAAAACGGGGGACGGGCGTTTAACCGAGGGGCGCGCGCTTATTAGAACGTGGGCGCTTATTCGAGGAAATACGGTATTTCGTCTTTAATTTTTTTGTTTTGTCACTTGAGTAGTACAGTAGTGTTTTGGGAGTTAGTCCTATAATGACCTTAATGTTTTTGCTGCTGTAAAATAATGTAGCGGTAATGTAAATACATGTATAAAAGTAAAGTAAGGGAATGGAACGTAAAGTAATGTTTTGCAATAATACACTTGAAAAACTTACTCCATTCTGATTGGCTAAAAAGAGTGCAGCTTTCATGTAATACGAGTGCAGAAAAGTGTAACATGAGTGCAAAGTTTTAATATGAGTGCAAATTACAACAAAGATTTCCGAAGTTAGTACGAAGAAACAGTAAGACTCCTAATGGCTGCCGACAGTCATACGAGGTATGCCGAAGAAGATCACTGAAAGACTTCCGAAGATTTCCGAAGATCAACCGAAGACTTTCGAAGATTTCTCGACTCGATTGGAAGGTTTGCGAATACTTCCGGGAATTTCATGAAGTTTTAGGAAGACCAAGGGCTCCCCAGCCTAAGTAATCGTTAATTTAAACAGTATTATTGTAAGTGTGTTATAAACAAGTAATTACATGATTTTCTCGTGCAATTTGGAATAAATAAGCACTACATGTACAATTGCATTCGCCCTACGTACGGGCTCGTGCAATTTTGTTAGTCTATGAAAAATGTACTTGAATAACTTGAATGTGCTTATTTATTCTAATTGCACTCGAAACCTTACGATTACCTATACTAATGTAATGTAATGTAACTGAGGTTTCACTGAGTCCTAAACAATACTTATTTAAATTGTATGCCATTTTTAGACTATGCATGTTACACAGTTACACAGTTAATTAATTAATTAATTAGTTAGTTAGTTAGTTAGTTAGTGAGTTCAGTTATGACTGCCTTATTTGTAAGCGCGTTGAGATTTTTAAACGCGCAGAAAAGAACTTAATTATTATTATTATATTATTGTAGGGTTATACCAGTACTTTACCAGTACCTGCTTGATGTTCTCTTCTTTGTGGTTCCTGCCTGAACAATCTCTTGAACCTATTCAGCAGTGACCTGCGTTCAGGCGTCCTTTTTCCTTAGAAAACGAGGGAAACAAAACGATAGTAAAGACACGGAAGTGGAGCAAGTCGCTTTCCGCCCACTTCCCAAGGGCAACTGTCGGTTTTTGGGTAGACTGCAAAACAGTCCGTATTTTCGCGCGAGAGTGTCGGGCTGAACGCGGCCGAAGGATCTGGAACGAGCATGAAATTACAAGTGGGATTGGGGAGAGACGCTATAAATACGGACTGTCGCCTTTCCATACATGAAATCCGTTCCGAATTCTGCGTTGCTGGAGAAACGCAAAATTCCGATTGGTCCGTTTTCGACGTAATCTGTCATCGGACATCATTCTCGTCCCCGGAGGCCTAACCACAAACAGCGTCAAACATTGATTAGTTCGCCGGCGGGAAGATGGAGCAGGAGACATTCCTTCGATAGATGCGAGTTTTGATCGCTGTACTTCGGATTTCGGAAAAGGCGTTAGTCAAGTCAAGCGACACGATGTCGACCAAGATCACAAAATCAACAGCTAGTAGGAAAGGCAGCGATCCTTGTTGTTAACCCGAACAGCTGGAAAGCATGTTATTTTGCTCCACATGGATTCTCGACTCGCCAAATTTTGCTTCAATATATAATAACAAAGTTCCCACCTTCAACGGACACAAAGAGCAAAATCTTGAGGACAAACGAGTTCCTTCGTCCACGGCTATTAAAGCGGAGACCGTTTTGTCATTCCGCTTTTGCGGATCAACAAATATATTTCAGTTCGGATGCGTTACCAAATTGCGTCTTAAAATAGCAGTCACATAATCGGCAATTATTTGAGGGAGAAGGTTATTTAGGATTTCTCGAATAGAGCTCAGTTTATCAGGCTTAGGAGGCTTCAACAACGAATTTTTCGCTACATTGCCAATGACTTTAGAGACGAATACACGCAGACAAAAGATGGCCTATAAATATCGCTTCCCCCTTCTAAGCGGAAAGTGTCACGTTTATGGTATCGAATTCACTGTATAGGCGGAGCTGTTAAAGAATTTTTGACACCTTAGCGGAAGCATCAGACCCCCTAGTCGGAACGAATTTGTTGTATGAAAAGGGGACAGTCTCTCTTTTCTCGCCTCTTACGAGGCTCGTGCGTGGATTATCGGCGCTTCGCGCCTCTCGATTCGCGCGTCGCGCACAATATCTCGAGATAAAGAGAGACTGTTTTGCAGTCTAGTTTTTGGGCCACTCAAAGTTGACCGGAAGTCATATTGCCAGCTAGTTCATGGGAAAAAGTGCAGGAATTATTTATTGAGTGATTTCTTTCTTTATAAAATCATTTTTCAGATACATGGTTGTTTTTACATCTACAGTTCCTTTGTTCAATGCAACCTAAAACAAGAAATTTATTGAAAATACCTTTTTTAAAGCAGAGGAGAGCATTGTTTTATTAGAAATAAGAAGCGCGTCCACGGAAATACGTGTGACCATTCAAATGAAACCTTTCGCAAGTGGAATTTTTTTTTTAAATGACTCAAATTTCTGCTTTGTTTGTCATAACAACAGGAACTTAAGCGAAATAATAATTATTTCGCTAGTTACTGTAGTTGTGCCATTTAAAAAAAATTTATTAATATAATAGGATTTGAATAAATCGTGTGAAAATTAACAATAGCTATAAATGGTAAAAACATTTTTCAAGGTAAGCTTATCGATTAAATCAGTTGATACATCAAACTTTTTCCAAACCCGTCAAAAGAACATCTTAGATAAACAAATGATGTGTTGGATACAATCCCTTTGAGGATTTATGAGTGGAAGTCACAAGTAACTCGGCTAAAGCCTAAAGCAGAAGAGAAAATCATCTTCGCATACTATTTTGCTTTCCACTGTCTTGCGAGACGTCCGCACGCGTAACCGGCAATCAGGCGTTTTTTTTAAAACGCCTGATGGCAGGTTACCGCACGCGAGGCCATAAGTCGCAGACATTAATCATAGTAAATCAGAACAGCGCTATTTCTGAAATATACAGTAGAACACCGCTAACTCGAACTCCCAAGGGAAACAAAAAGTAGTTCGAGAAAGCGGAGGTTCGAGTTAGCCAATAGTAAATGACTGATAAACAAGGGCAAGGGGAATGGGTTTGAGTTCGAGATAGCGGGGAGTTCGTGTTAACCGAGTTCGAGTTAGCGGGGTTCTACTGTACTTGAAATTGACATGAAATCTTGCAAGTAATTGTATCAGGTCCTCCTCTCAGCAGAGGAGGGCCTGATCGCAGGTTACTTCTACAGTGATCTTGCAGTGTTATCAAGCTGAAAAAGGGTCGGACCACATGCATCTCATATTCCTTACCAGAAATTATCTCTTGTGTTTGTTTTTTCATCTCTGCGATGTCTTCAACTGGTTTGGTGTTATTAATGCTGAAGAACGGTCGGACAACATGCATCTCATATTCCTTACCAGAAATTTTCTCTTGTGTTTGTTTTTTCATCTCTGCGATGTCTTCAACTGGTTTGGTGTTATCAATGCTGAAGAACGGTCGGACAACATGCATCTCATATTCCTTACCAGTGATTTTCTCTTGTATTTGTTTTTTCATCTCTGCGATGTCTTCAACTGGTTTGTCAGCATGCGTTCCTACAATGAATACTGGGGGTCGCAGATAGGGCAGCTGCCTTTGTGCACTGTCATCTGTTTCTTCATTCATTGGTTTGAAACTGTGAATTGTAGCAAGCCATGATAACAAATTTTCCAAATTTGTTTCATCATTTGGATTTTCCAACTTAATATCATGAGTTCCTTGTCTAACACAGGGCTGAGCTGGGGCATTTAATCGCTTGCTGAGATTGTGAACCAAAATATACACTGCGCGTGATGATAGGAACACTGGATGGGATGCATAGTACAAGTGTTGTCCAGCGAAATCCCACAGATCTATACTTACAACAGATTCTTCTTTGGTCATACCACTTTCACCTCTAGCATACTCCAACCACTGATGAAGATGTTTTGTGATGTCATCTGGAGGTGAAGTAGCATCGATCATTTCATAAGGCTCATCTGGTGTGTTTTCACTTCTGTAATCATGGAAACATTCACCCGCACTACTGTCCTGCTTTGTCGCTTCTTTGGCTTTCCTTGTTGGTGTGGAAATGTCCGACTTATTAAGGTCATCTACATTCTCCTCAACCTACAGAATAGAGTATCAAAAAAATAAATAAATGAATAATCAAGACTATAGTAGCTTCCAGGGGTCAAACCCAATGAACAATTCCAGACTTTAGTTACTAAAAGAAGAAATGAGCTCAAATGAATCTAAAATCACCCAAAATGATCTAAAATGATCTAAAATGACCTCAGTAAAATTATATCTACACACAATTATAGTTCATGAACAACGACCTAAAACGAGCTACAACCCACAGTAAAATGACTTTCAGCAATCTAAATTTACATGTACTTACAAATTATCACGTTGTTATACTTTATGTTGGTTAATGCACAGCCGATAAACTTATGGATCATCACGCAACATTTATCTCCAGCAGCATTGCGTGACGACCAAAATAATGGCTAGGCTGTAAAGCAAACTAATGTCACACCGGTAATCTTCTAAATAGGAACCGTGTTTCACCCTTTATACTACTAATCACTCTGGACTTCTTCATCCATTGGTAATTTTGTAAAACAACAAAAATGCAAGCAATGAAACGTTTCGTACATTTATTTATTCCATATTAAAATATGAAAGGAAACTGGGTTTTTGGTGTCGGAAATATAACATTATGAAATATAATATTGGGACATTTAAAAAGACTTCTAGGTTTGCCCGTAACTTATCAATTTATGCTTCTTATTTAGAATATTCATTTGATAGTGATCAAATGGTACTTTCTCCTGGTATGATTTTAGTGCCCGGCAGATGTTATGTTTCTAGGAAATTAACCATTCCGAAAAATATGTAATAACGTGTTTGCTTCCACCATAGTAAATAATAGATCTATTCAGAAACTATTAAATTTCATCACTGTTTTCTGGAAATTATTTATGTAATACTTTCGGCTGTTTTTAGTTACTGTCTAGCATTCTTGCTAAGATCATACGAGTTTATATTTTCGTAAAACTCGAGCTTATCCGTATTTCATTGAGCCGCATTACTAGCCAAATATATTTTTAGGTTCCACAACTGTGTTTACCATTATCTTGGTTTGACCTTATAGGTGTCTCGTCAAGATAATGTCAGAAAAACAAAGTCAAGCTTTTCTAGGCGCTCTTCCTGGAAATAGTAGTTTTGGTTAGCGCATTTTATCCTTATTCTACCGCTTTATTTTTCAGTGAAAATATATCCATTTAAGCAACTTTTTCGGACGTTAAAGTGGTGTTGCTTAATTGCTTTCGGATCTCGTTCACACTTCGCACAAAGGTGAAAACTCTTTTCAAAGTAATGTTGACTCAGTGGATAGTGTTTCAGCTCGGGAACACGTACTAGTTAATGATATGGAAAAGGGCGGTACTTCAAGGCCGACCCACGAAACTAAGATTATGCAACTTCTTACTTGTAACGAATGGTTGTGTAAAATCTTTAACAACAACTTTTATTTGTGAACTTACTGTAACTCTTAAGTTTTAATCGATAAGAATGAACCTTGTAATTTTTATATTTCTCTTGTTGTTTTGCTTTGGATGGATATTTTGGGAACGACCGTTAAATTCGTAAGAAAAGAATATTTCGACAATGTTTGCCAGCTCGAAGGAAAATATGTTAATAGTTCTCTGCGCAAGCGTACTTTCGCTTTACGTAAGCCTAAATTAGGATCGAGCGTCAGTTTGACAGTTAATTGACAGTTCCCAAACTATCTCCATAAAAGCAACGCGAGAAAGATTTTCATCAGTAACAGAGTTGTGAATTGTAAGCCACAGTCAAAACCAATAAAGAAGAGAAAAAGAAGAAACAGTCTTGGTGGTTTAATTGCGTAGAAGGAACACAGCTAATCTCCCTAAAAAGTTCCTTTTTACAATTTGTTTTAGATCACTAAAAGTTGTTTTACTGGATGGTAGGTCATTAAAACGTCATTCTATTACTGGCTGTAACTAGGTCATGATTGTTGTGTTACTGGTCCTAGGTACCTATTTAAAAGCATTTCAAGTCATTTTAGATATCATTTCACGTCATTTTACACAATTCCTTCTTTTAGTAACTACGGTTCCAGATAAGCTGCGAGTCAGATGAAACTTTTCTCTGATAACGTTCCTTAATTGTATTAAAACACAACGTAAAAGTATAGTAACAATTATATATTACTTTGTAGCTTAAAAAAAATCATTTTTATCACAAGGGTAGTCGGTGTGACCAGGACAACTAGACGATGATTTTCACTGGTCGCCGGGGCTTCTGAAGAACCAATAGAGATACAGAAGATTTGCTCACATACACATTGGGAAAGTGACCACTTACATGTGGACGATCACCTGCATTTAACATTAATTTAACTCATTTTTCACTGCTCTCTCGTGTCCAGCCTACGCATGCTCCTCCAGTCTCAGGGTTTGGGTGCAGATTCATTATTGCCAAGTACAGCTTGGAATCAAGCTTCACACAGCATGGTTTCACTTTCGATCTTTTTGTTTCATGTGAACGTTTATTTGAGACCACAGGCATCCTAGGCTCTGCATGTATACGAATAATTCGTATACAGTAACAGAGCCTGGGACACATGTGGTCTCATATGTAGCAAAACGTTCACATGAAACAAAACGATCGAAATTAATTTCAATCTTTTTAGTGCTACAAGATGTACATGGCATTCTATTACGGGTGGTATTGTGTGACAATGTCAGCCGTTAGTGGCGATTGGAATATTTAAAGACAATGTATGAGAAAGCACAAAATATATTCTAAATGCCATATTTATATAATAATCTATTAACTGACTTTCCTCGTGTCTGTGTTATGTTATTTTGATGTTTGTGTGATCTAGTGGAGCCTGTACGTTGAAAGCCATTTTGACGAGTTATGCTTTTTGGTTTGACCTTTGACTACCAAGAAAGGGAAGGCAGGTGACCCTCAAACCATCGGATCAACAGATGCAAATGGTCCACATTCGACGCTCGATAAATTCATAAAAATGCTTCTTGCTTCTGTTCGTTACTGATAGGGTTCCAAGGTTTATCTTAATTACTGCTTGAGAAACACTCATTTTCAAGCTCTTGATTTTCATATATTTTACTTATTCCTGAAGCCTGGCCGGACCAGCCTCCGAGACTACTAAGATTTAAAATTCTTTTTTCGTGTATGCGTCAATGTGAGAGGCAGGGTGTGTTCAAGCGCCTGACATTCAAGTAGGAATTCCGTAGTGAGGTGCTAATAAACCCATACGTCTATGTCACTGTTGTACGTCGCTCTAAAAAGAAAGTTTAAAGCCTGAATAAAGCACCTCACTACGGAATTCTTCTTCTTGATGGAAGGTCAAACCAAATAGCTTAATAACTCGACAAAATGGCTTTAAACTAGCTGGCTACTGGAACTCATAAACATCAAAATAACACAACACAGACACAAGAAAAAACAGTTTTACATTGTATATTTAGATTTGTTGCGCAAATGTAGCATTTAGAACATATTTAATTTCATGCTTTCTCGTTATTCTAATTGCCACTCTAACGGTTGACATTTTGTCACACAATTTATACCACCCACAACAGAATGTCACGTACATCTCGTAACACCAGGCGGTGTGCGTCACGAGATTTGGCCAATCAGCGAGCTGTATTCGAACAATAGTCTTCGCGGCAAAGAAGAAGGCATTTCGGAGCGAAGTGCTCGCAGAATTTGTCTATTTTCCGGGATTACTTGGTCGTTTTGGGAAACATGTTTACAGGAAATTGAAGGCAGTTATATTTCCTTTGCTCTGGTCATTTTTATTGATTATTTGCGAACATTTTGTATGCGCTGGCACCTCTCAAATGTAGCGCGGTCGATCTGGCCGACATGATGTCTTCATTCAAAATTTCACACTTTTTCATTCATTTCAAATTCGTTATTCTGATCCTGATTGTACCTGCAGTTTTATACGATACGTATGATCGCTTCGCCATACACTTGTAAAATGCCCGGGTAAAATGGCTTTGGAAGCAAACACTGACAACTGTTACGTGCCCTTCAACAGTTCAAACGTGGGCAAAGGTAAATCAGTATGGATTCTTATTGTATAACTCGGGTAGAACAACTGAATAACCAGCAATCCGCACACATTATTCACTTGCCGAGGTGTTGACTCTCTCGTGTCAAAGCCATAATGAGTCGTTTCACAAATTCACCCATGATGCTTTGCCCACCCGTGACGCACACCGCCTGTCGTAACACTAAAAATATTGAAATTAATGGTCATTAATTCGCAAATGGAGCCTGTGCCACCTGTGTTGTGTTGAGACTATACCCATCCCTCTATAGTATGGGTAAATAAATTACATGCACATGTTCGCTCAAAACATTAACCAATGACTATGTCAAACCTGCTTCATGTGGGAAACATTTCCATCTTTATCTACCAAGTCCACCTTTTCTCTATCGGAATTCTCAAAATAATCTTCTTCTTCAGAATCTTCTTCTTCAGGATCTTTGCACAGTAGTTTTTCTGCTACCATCCTTGCTATATCTTTAGAACATTCCACCAATCCTGGTTTGTTCTCAATGGCAGAGTTCCAATTCTTGACATGCTTGACGTCAATTTCACACTTTGAAGGATCCACTTCAATTCCTTCAGTACTCTGTTCTTTAGGGTCAAATGGCAGGCCTAAGAGACTCTTCTTTAGACTGGTTTTACCAGCACGATCCTGACCAATTAGTAATATTCGGGCACGGTAAACATTGACATATCCGTCTCTTAGAGCCCGTTCATAAGCCAGTTGTGCTCTTTGTCCCTTTGCTGATTGTCTATGTACATGTGCTAATAAAAAAGGATATTTTTGACAATAATTATTAATAGTAAATAGAAAGTGTAGTTTATTTTTTTCAGCTGCATGTATATGCGACTCATCATGTATTATATATGGTGTAAAAATTTATGCACCTTATTGTTATGCTACAAACAGCAAGAGAAACAATGCAACACAAACAACAAGACATTCATTGCGTGGCAGTTCAGTTACAACTTTATTCCCTCTAATTAATTTGATGTGAGAGCCCTGTGCATATATAGGTAATTTGAACGGCTGATACTTCACTGTCAGAGCTCCATCTGGTAAACTACTTCACCCAATTACTAAAAATTGAATGAACTTTCCAAAAAAGTAGGTTTGATTGGGATTGGTGTTACCATAGCAATGCAGTGATGATGTTATGGATTTTACCAGAAGCTTATCACCTAGAAGCGTGTAACTTCTCTTTATATGTTTGGAGCAATGCGTGGGTTTTTTCCCGACCAATCAGAATCGCTGAATCAATTTTGCCCTTATATGGAAACTAGGATTTTCGCGCTCCTCGCGAGAACTACATCTGTAATGGCGGCTTCGCGAGGAAACTTTTCGCCCGAAGAAAATATTAGGACATTTGTAATGCTGGGAAAGCGCTAAGTGTTGAAGTATTATTTGGAAGAGTTCCCGGTGAGTTGACAGAAACCTTGAAGGTTTATTTCGACTTGTCCTCAATGAGTTTGAATCGGTGAAATGCATGCAATAGCTTGTTGTGAATAGCCAAAGTGACAATTTTTTCGATGGATAAGCTAAATACGCTGTGCTTCAGGATTTCTTTGATTTTATATTTTCGGAAATAAAAAGACCCGCATGGTACGAGTTGAGGAGCTAGCCAGCTAGCTGGGATATGTGAAATACAGTAGAGGAAATGCCATCGCCGGGTAAGGATCTTGTGTTATGTTTTTGATCGCTGTCAACAGTTGTTGATTTCAAAGAACCGCAAGTAAATCTTTTTGTAGATTTTTTGAGCAAGAGGACATTATTATAGTCAAAATAACGGCAGTATCAATCGAGGAAACAAGAAAACTACTCCTTTATCCGAAAATTATGAGTATTTTTGTAAATATGTTTTGGTGTTTACTTAGCGTGTTTGTCAACAGAAATAGCGTGCGGTAATTGTGGTTGTTTTCAAGTTCTCTTGTAGATTTTTTCTGAGAAAGATAATTTTAAAACTTACAGTCAAAGTAGCGACAGTATCGCTTTAACAAAATAGAAAGCTATTCAGTTACCTAAAAATGTGGAGTATTTCACTGCAAACGAATTTGTAAAAAGGTGTCGTTGTGTTTTTAACGAGTTCTAGATCGATCTAACGCGCGGATGATAATTATTAATTGTTGTTTACAAGTTTGGTTTATATATAAAGAGCAAGGTTTGAGAGCCGACAACCTCTTTAAGCTTGAAATGGGTTGTTTAACCTGTCTAGTTAGTGTACAACTGAATTGTATAAGTCGATGATTCATTTATTTCACGAGCTTGTAGCTGAGGATTTGTGTTCGCAAAGCTTTCTTTCGCTGTCAAAATGAGTTATTAAATTTCAAAACAACCGCTTCCAGTAGCTTTAAGACTTTTCCCAACAAGAAAACAACCGTTATTTCGATCAAACTATCGACAGTATCGCTTCAGAAAAAAACAGATAGCTTTCCTTATCCAAAAATGTGTTTTTTTTTCGTGGGTAACGTTTGTACAATGTTTTTGTGCTAAGTTTTTGAGAGATTGTTGTCGATCACGCGGGGAAGAAATTGCATTTTTTCATGCATTTGCCGTTGCGCTTTGAGAGCAGTTCTTTAGACCCGAAAACCACCTTTAACACTTTAAAAAGTTGATTAACCTATACTAATATTAACGTTTTACCGATTTGTCTTTTATTTAGCCGTATTTAGTGAGCTTGTCGCTTTAAATTTGTCTTGTGGCAAGCGAATTTTCCACTCGTAATTTTTCTAAATTTTGTGGCTAGAAAATATCGTATCATGAAGTTGTAGTACACAATAAAACACTTGCTTTTTAAACTGTGGTGTTGATGTTTGATATTTTTTGATAGAAAAGATATGTAATGAGTGTGTATACTTTATTAAAGGTGGCTGATTCTCAGAATTGCAGGCAAGATTCCCGGAAAATTGACTACGCAGTACGCACTTTTACGCGCCTCGACGAATAAAAATATTCCCGGAAAAAATCCCGGGCGAACACGCGCGTTAAACCGCATCTGCCATTCCATATAAGGAAGTTAATTTTGATTGGTCGGGAAAAAACCCACGCATTGAATCGAACTTATACGCTTCTAGGTGATAAGCTTCTGATTTTACATATCATCAATTTTCTCGACATCTAGACCTAAACTTTTAAAACGACCTAATTTAAGACTTTCCAGAAATTCTATGAGAGCGTTTTCGAAAAATATTGGGTTGAATATTTTCCTTTTATTGTCAATAACAATATTTTCCAGACTGAATGAGTCGATGTTTTTACCACATACATGTTATACCTGTGGTGTAGGACTGCTTTCTATAAGAATTTCAACCAATTCACTTCATTCGATTTCAGTTGATGTAGTCAGAAGTAATGCCTGCAAGATGCTCATTTTACTCAACGTAGTAACGTCTTTGTTACAGAAGCTATATTTAAAAAAATAGGCCCGCGAGGCGTGCTCATGGCTACTGCATTTTTTACTCAGAGAATGCGCATACATGTAGCCCATGAGCCGATTAAACGAAATGGGTTAGGGACTCTCACGATTTCAATCAGTAAGTTATATTTTTCTCTACCCAGCAGTCATGAATCCACATCATCCCTTTATAACATGTATACTAGACATACTAGATATAAACATTTCCACGCCAATGGCTTTCGTTAACTCTCACCAGACCTCTCAATTGATAATATAGGTCAAGACTTCGTTCTCCGAGTTGTCGCCGTTGAGGATAGTGCAGCAACTTTGTTGGTTTTGTTATTTTTTTCTTTGGTGTATTGCATTTGATAACCCTAGCCCTAAGGCAACATCTCTTGCTTTGGCTAACCACACTAAAATAATCAGGCCCGTAGGGCGAGGGATGCGACAGGTGCGTCCGTGGACCGATGGCTGAAAATAAAGTGAATGAAAAGCTCTAATTCGCTAACTGGTGTAGTCTGGAAATGAAGCCTGAATCAACGAAGATAACATCGAAGGTCCGCCATTTGTAGATTTGCTGGGTGACATATTAAATTTTGGACCAGATCTTGAGATTCTATAAGCTGAATTTAACGTTAACGATAAATTCGACCTAAAACCCTCATACGGAATTTTAATCCCCAGGCTCTATCAAAATGAGAGAAGACTGGGTACCCCAATAATGAACTGCAAAAGGGCTCAGCATGTGTGTCAATATTGGATAAAATGGACCGAACAGAGCCAGAGGTCACAGAAGAGCGAAATAGAAAGGCCGCAGCAAAATCCTGTCAATCGATAGATACATTTGTCCGTAAATTGTAAATTACATGTCACATAAAGTTTCTTGCAATTGTTTGTCATTAATCCATTTTGAATTTAAAGAAGCTTTACAACTGCTGCTTACTAGTTTAGCCTTTTGGGTTAGAAAAAAATCGTTAAAAATCGTCTGGAACAGGGTATCTTTTTTAACATTTAGTCTGGAACAGGGTCGCAAATTAGCGTTTTGTAGTCGGTACAGGTTAAGGGGTTTTATAGTCCAGCGGCACACCCCTACCCAAATTTTTTGGGGAGTACCCCCCCCCCCCCCACTCCCCGGGCTTCGCTCCTCGCGCGTGACGTGACTTTGCTCAATGCTCATATCCTAGCTAACTGAACTGGGTAATTACAGTACACTGCACGATTCACGTTTAACGTAACAAATTTATTAGGTCACTTTTAGCAACACTCTGCTCTCGTAAACTAGCTCGCCGACTTCTCAGTTGCGGACAACAAACTCTGTTCAGTTTATTTACCTTCATGTCATTTTGATCAGTACATCTAACAAGACTTGAAACCCAAGCTAATTTGAATACAATCACCCACTGTTTTCTTAAAACAACGGAAACTGTGCTCAAATGAGATGATCTTATCTTTCGTCTACAAACCAAGCAGATAAGTTCGTCTTTAATTTTAGAAGATATTTTCATATTAAAATCATTCCTCGTTTCGAAAAAAATTTAACACACTTAACAATAGTAGATCTAAAATCCATTTTCTAATATCATTTTGTCACGATGTCCAACGTCAGACTCCCGAAAGCGCGGTGAATTAATTTTCTGCAATCCAGCACGCGGCTTTGATCTTGCACAACAGCATTCGCAGCATTCATGCTGACATAACAAAATTCTCAAATCACTCATCACTCATACTCTTCTGATTGTCGTCATACTGTAATATCTTTGTTTACACAGCAGCATTCGCGCTGACATAACAGAATCTAAAAATAAATTGCACATCAGCCTTTCAACAACTGAAGCTCTGAAAGATTTTCAAAGAGTTGTAAATTCACGCTAGCATAACAAAATTATTTGGTCCCTCAGCAATACTTTCTTCTCTGACTTCACCCCTCGCGCGCGCGTGTGACTAAAGTGGGGCGTCGATAAAGTCCGGAACACGGAACATTCCGGAACATCCCGGAACATTCCGGAACATTCCGGAACATTCCGGAACATCCCGGAACATTAAAAAAAAAAATGAAAAAATAAAATAAATAAATAACTTAATTAATTAATTAAAACTAAACAAGAAAGAAAAAAAAATTAAAATTAAACAATAAATAAATAAATAAATAAATATAAAAACAAGAAAGGAAAAAATGGTCTCGTCTCCGAATATGAAAATATATTTAGTGGGAAGTTGGGTGGGGGAGGGGGTGTTGGATATAGTGACAACTGACCGCAATGACTGCAGGCTCACCTTTTTAAAATCATGAATATTCAAGGTAAACAAACTCACCCCCTGCCAGTTGTTCGCCATGGGGTCAATCATGTGACGGTCATGAAATCTCTGGCTCTGTGATTGTGAGAAACGTACCGTAAACGTGAATTTCGTCGTAGCCTATGGCTCCGTCCGCGGTAGGTCCGCGGTAAGGAAGGCGTGAAAAGAAAAGGGCGAGCCAGGGCCCAGGGGAGAGTGGGAAGGCAGCGCCTTCGTTCTCCTCCCCAGTCCCCAGTCAATTTTTTCCCCGATTTCCTCTTCGCCCTATACCCCACTTAGGAGCCTGTTCACAGCCTAATCTCGTCGACCAAAACACACAGCTTGATTAAGTTCTTCTCACAATCATGACTGTCACCTGATTGACGTCGTGGCAAACAACTGGCAGGGGTGGCCGGAAGATAGTTAGAACAGCCCCCCCCCACCCCCACCCCCTTCCAACGTCTTCTTGAAAAAAATAAAGGTTTAGGATTTTATAAAGGTGAGCCTTCAATCATTACGGTCAGTTGTATAAATTGTATTTTGTTCACTACATATCCAACACCCCCTACCTCGCACAACTTCCCATTAATTAAGTTATTTATTTATTTTTATTTTTTCATTTCTTTTTATGTTCCGGGATGTTCCGGAATGTTCCGGAATGTTCCGGAATGTTCCGGAATGTTCCGGGATGTTCCGTGTTCCGGACTTTATCGACGCCCGACTAAAGTGACCCTCCATAGGAAACGGGGGCTTAAGGTGATTTTTTACAAACGCATTTAAACGCAGCGTTTGAAATGCTTTTCAAACGCATTTCAAATTATTTCAAATGCATTTCAAATGTGTTTCAAACGGTTTCAAACTGAAGGCGTTTCAAACAGAAGAAACGCGTTTCATTGCGTTTGAAACACAAAAATAATTAATTAAGATGTGCATAATTATTTCCATTACAGAGGTTAACAGCCATACGCCGGCCAAATTTATAACAGAGCCGGACAACTAGGGTCTTTTTTGTAGGGAAGCTCGCGCACGAACTATTAGACGAATGAATAGAAAAAGTTTTGCAGAACCGGTTCAAGCGTGATGGAAACAAGTCCTATTAATAAATGCTAAAAGTGGGAACTTTATAGCTTTAGCTCAAAAATAGTATCCGATATACGGATAGCTTCGAAGGGGCAGCTCATAATCATGGATTAAACGTAAACAAAATATTAAGAATCGATGACGTGTAAAGTTTCTAAAATTATAAAGTTCATTCGTAAATCTTGTATAGCTTTGTATGCATCATCGACGGTCGTAGCCTAATTTACATTCCGTAGATTATTATCTGTTCTCTGGATCATGCTGGATACATGACGCACGCAATAAAAAACTGCTAACAGCTAGTCGAATTAACACAAAAAAAATCCATAGAGTGCATTAACTGAAAAATTGAAACAGAACTACAAACGTATGTAAAAATCGACCGCCATTTCCTTCATTCAAGATACAAAAGAATGTCGCGCTTTTGTGAACAGATGATCGGCGGACTGATTAAACTGAAGATAACACTGACGTCTTCGACCCGCAAGAGTTACAGGTATGTTACAGAGGAGTTAATACATTGAGGTAAATTGTTGTAACATTACAGGAAAGAAAACGAGGAGTTATCGTACTGTGTTGGTTTCACTTGGAATCGAGGCATAGAACTGATGGGCCTCCGTGACAAACGTCAGTGTTGCGTGCGTTATGCTCGATCTGCGGTTAGAAGTCTTGTCTGCTGTCGATGTCATGTCAAGCCTTGTCCGAGCGTTTCTGTTTAGGTGCACGCTCAATGCATTGCGAAGTGTTTGAAAAACGTTGCAAGATCGTCAATTTATACACATGTAATGATGTTTATACTGTGTACGTGCTCGCTTACACGTTTTTAGAACAAGAAATACACCTGAACATTCCTGTTATCTTTCTTGATATCTTTCGCGTATTTATACACGTAAACATGCTTTTAGAACGAGGTTATTCCCCAGGATCATTCCAGCGTCTTTAGAACACTTTTATGCGCTGTTCTCTTATTAAACAAATTAATTACTAGGTACATGTAGGCGAGTTGACTTCAGTGTGGGCGAGTTAACTTGTTGGCGAAGCGACCGGCTTCGCATACGGAACTTGATTGACTTTGTCCAACTGATATTGTACGAAAACCGAGTGGAAGGTTTTCGATGGTTGCGACTCAGTCGGAAGCTTAAATCAACGGAGACGACGCTCCAAGAATACTAATTCATGCATTGGAATGTCGTACGATCTTGAATTCATACTCGAAAGGAAAGGTAATTACAGAATTACAGGAGTTGACAAATAATGTCATAGCTTGTTCACGCATCATATTTGTTGCTTGTTGTTTATTTTATTGATCGACCTAACGATGGAATATTACTGAACTTTTAATCAAAAGTAAAAAGTGTGACTGCACCACCGTGATTTATCTAGCTTTTTTAAATTTCATTAACGACGCCTGAAGTTACCGTTTACCATCTTCAGTCCAGCATTTGTTGTGCTGTCGAATAATTATGCTTCAGTGGTAATAATAATGCAGGTTGTTGGCAGATGGGCGTTTCAAATGCGTTTCTCCACGTTTCAAACGCTGAAAAAAGTAAACGTTTCTAACACTGTTTGAAATGTGTTTCAAACGGGTTTCAAATTATTTCAAACGGGTTTCAAATGCGTTTCAAATATAAACGCCTTGAACGCTGATGCGATAAGCCCCCTTTTCCTATGGAGGGTCACAGTTAACGAATATCACGTCACACGACAACCTTTTACCTGTAGAAATTTCATTTATCTCTTCAGTTATCAATTGCTCGTTTTAAACAACTGAAGCTGTGCCGGAATGATTTTCAAAAATTCTGCTCCAGTAAACTAGCTCGCCGTCTTCTTTTCGCGGCTTCGCCCCTCGCGCGTGAGGCTTAAACGTAAGTCTCCTTGAAGCCTAACTGATTAGAGAGGGGGAAATAACTAAATTCACTCCTTTATTTTCATAGGTATCATGCTAAGTTCCCTAGAGCGGCGTGCTCTTCTGTTCTGCATATGAACATCAAATATTTGGATGATAGAGCAGTAAGTAAGTAAGTAAAAGCCTTTGTCATCTCTTTGTTGTTACATGATAGAAAGATAAACTGCATATGTCAAAGGTTGCACAATTTATCTTTCCATCAACAATAAAGAAACGACAAAGCCTTTTAGTTGAAAACTTCCATGATAAAACTTTCAAATCCACGCTCTGAACGATTGAAATGGTAGTACATCACGATATAACAATTATTTAGTAAAACATCAATGCTCTACTCTTGTACATGTAAACAACCGTCTCGTATAAAGTTTCACTTATCCCAATTAAAAATAAATAAAAAAACTCTGACATTCATCACTAGAAGATAAATAAACATCACGTCACGACACATTCGCAGGTTCAGTTTAAAGTAAGCTTCCAGTGCATGCTAAAATTGCACAATCTAAATGGCCAGTAACCTAGAAAAGCTAACTACGTTGATCACTGACAGATTAACGACGATCATACACAACCTTTTAGTTCATGCACTAAGCAATACTCTGAATTAGTAAATAAGCTTGTCAACTTCTTCTAAACGGTTCATTTCTACCTTATTACATGAAATTTTGGCGACACGTTAATTTAGCGATTTTGAAAAATCCATATTTAGCGGCACTTTAATTTGGCGATTTTGCGTAAATTTTGGAACATAAGTCACTTAATTTTCGCGATTTCACGAACTGAAACTTGCCACAACATACCACCCATCGATGTTTAACCTTAAAAATATATTGATGCTAAACTGGGATCTGATACAAAATCAACTTTTGCTGAACACCATATTCAATAATCCACCTATTATATACTACAAAAGAGGTAATTAAAATCTCTTAAAGACAGGCTCGTTTAATAGAGTGAAAATATGAAGGCAACGTACAGTTACGTAGTGTAGGCCGGTCGCCAATCTTTATTCACCCATGTTGAGTCACGTTAATTTCGCGACGATTAAATTTAGCGACACTTAATTTTGGTGCATTTTAATTTAGCGATTTTTTGAAAAATCGCTAAATTCGCTAAATTAAAGTGTCGCCAAAATTTCATGTAATAAGGTAATACGCAAAGCTTAAATAAAATATGCTCGTACAAAGTTCTCCTTAAATTGGTGTAATATTCAAAACTATTTAAAAACAAATAACACTAATGTTTTTTCAACTTAAGTTTATCAATTTAAAACATTATTACAAAAGTCTTCGTTAATTGGATATAGTTAGAAAAAAAACAATCTGTGACCGAAACGTTAACAGTAGTCTCGTTCTTCTTTATTTTTTCAGTCCATTTCTCCACACAACTTCCTTATGTAAAACCATGCGTCTGTTCCGGTATACAAAAGCAACACCCAGGCGTTAAACCACTGACGATCGTCTATTATGGCCTTAATGCCAAGACTAGACCACTTGCTTTTCCCCGTAGTTTACAAATTCGCCGCATGCTGTGATATCCAACACATATATCTCGATCATAACTGACTTGCGGTAATCGATTAATGAATGAGGTAGTAATACTTCGGAAGTGTTTGTTTACACTGCTCAAAACGTTAAAGTTGTCCACGATGTTTCTGGGGTTCCCTGTTAATGAAAAATCAACAATCATTTCAAGAATTTTATTTGGAAGGACCTCCATGGAAGGAGCCTCGTAATTGCTACCAGTATCATCCATCTCATGTCCAACTGAATTCGTATCTTCAATTATATGTGACTCCTCCATCTCATTATGTGCAGCTGAATTCACACTAAAAACAACAATCGACAAGTAACAATATTTTCTTTACAAAAAAATAGGTTTTTTCGAATGGAGCGGAGATTATCTTCTGTCATCTGTTCGTTATTGATAAGATAGCTACGAGGTTGTTAATTGATGTCGTTGGTGATAAAATGGTTTCAATTTTTACGTAAACAAATCTCTTTGTCCTTGGTGGAAAGATAAACTGCACATGTGAAAGATTGCAAAAGTTATCTTTCCATCAACAATAAAGAGATGACACAGCCTTTTATTTGCAGTAAAAATTGAAACCACTAATACTTGAGATACCGTTTCAATCACGTCACCTCTCTTCGTCAATAAAAAACAGATGAAAGAAACGTAAAATTGAACCCTTCCATTTGAATAATACTGGGGAGAAGTCACACAATACAACACTCACATTCATATCAACTACTCATTCTAGAAACACAATTTCAATCACAGGGACGAACACCTTTTTACGTGTAAAATTTATCTTTCCATAAAAAAAAAGGAGATGACACAGACATAACGAGCCAGAGAGAACCGGAAGTTCAAAAATTCGCAATGTCTGGTTGCTATGGGGTGACGTCATAGGTCTGCTCCGTAGCCATCATCGTAACGATTTTGCGGTTTTGGCGGCGTAAACTCCTGTGGAGGCAGCTTGTTTATTTTTGGTGGCTGGATTGCCGTTTTGACATTTTTAGGAGGTTAGATTTCATCGAAACAAGAGCGGGAAAATTGGTTCAGTGTGAGTCTTTCGTTTTCTTCTGGCCGGCCGGGTGAGCGAATGGATTTCGATATTTCGGCGAGTTTCTACAATCGAATTTCAGCCAGAGACTGCATGGTTTCTTCTGAATTTGCAGTGGCATTTTTATGCTGAGTCACCGTCTGCAAGTTTCCTGCCAAGGTTCAGCTCGCAGATCGAAAAATGGCGGGATTTCTCATCGGAGAGTCTTCAAAGACGAATTCGCTGTTGCCCTGTTCCGCCACTGAACGTACATCTGGTTAGATCGGCGAAGGTCGCCAAACAGACTGTGTCTGCAGGATCAACCTTTAGCTTTAAGGGGACCTTGATGATCATCCATGTTTGCGAAAAGTACCAGGAGCCGCTTGCATCGGTAATCGCTGGTCAGGTCCACAATAAGCTTACTGCAGGTCGCAGTGCCCTTCAATATTGGTTCAGTCTCATTCGTCTGCCCGACTGGACCTTGTTTTTAATTCCAGACCATACACTGTAGTTGGTCCTCTACTAACTGGGGTAAGTTATCAATATTGATATTTTTATTTAGACAAGATAAGCTTACGGGGTAAATGTGTCCTTGTGAACCGGAGAGGGATCATTCTTGTTTATGATGTAAGTCTGACCAATTGATGAAACTAATAATCAAATTATGGCAACCAATACCAATTGATAACAATAGATGCCGATTAATCGATTGATATTGGAAATCCATGACCAATCAATGAAGGACAAATTTGTGACTTTTAATTGCATTGATTTTCATCGATTGTCATCGATTTCCATACATAATCAATCTGGATCAAGAACTCTCCTCTCCCCAACCCTCTCCTCTGCTGGAAGGGCTATAAAGGTTTGAAGGAAAAATTATTCTGTTTGATGTACTGTTGTGGACCTTAACATAAAGTAGAACAGCAGAGCTCAGCACGCAAACACACAAGACACAATCAACTGTTATGATCGTAGCATTTTTGTGGATAATGACAAGCGATCAATATCCCTGGCAGTAGGCAGTCTGAGTTTAACTTGGCCAACACAGAGAGAAATGCTCAGTCGGCAGTTACATGTGACAGTGTGTAGATGTACTTTTGCCGATGACAAGGCTGCCAATATTTTGTTTGCAAATTGAAATTTATGCAACATTGCCATAAATTATCTAGAGCATGATATATCATGGGACAACATTATAACACTCGGCATTCAGACATCTCTCTCTCCTGGCCCCTTGGAGAGTTGGGGCGAAGAGATAGCTGACACTTCAGGCTACTCTTACGAGAGATTACCCAATCAAATGAGATAAACATGTCATGTATAATTCTTTTCGATGTTCTTTTTTTTAAATTATGGTGAAAACTTTTATTGGTGCAGCTATAGTGACCGTTGTTAAGTTGATCTCATTATTAATTAATCGTTAACAAATTTTAGACAACAATACTTTTACGAAGCATTTACATGTAGATGCATGTACCCAGCAGCCAGGAACTGTTTTGAATAAAACTGGATACCCATCAGTCCGTAATTCTGAAGGACGATTGTTTAACAATCCAAATATTGTCCACACTATTTTTTCAAGGCATATACCCTCTTTAATATTCTTGTTCCTGCAGGGATGGATGACACACTGGTCAATCTAAAATTCTAAATAATAATATAATAAAATAATTAATAATAATTTTTTTGCAATGTTTTCTGTTAATTTGTTATTGGCATGACAGTTAATTGCTTTGTTTTGTTTATCTTCATGTAGCTGTTAAGAGCAATAGAGATTGTGGCTCGATCACCGCCAGAGGAGAACTTGAAAAAGTTTAGGATTACGGTCAGTCTGTTCTGGTTATAATTTTTGCACATGTACATGTATTCCAAGGTTCTCACTGAAATATTGAAATCATTTCAGACCTGAAGCTCTCTTTCAGGCAATAGATACCAATGTACTGTATATTTTAGCAACTCGCAGAACTACCTTTAAACAAAAACATACAAATGTCGTGCCAGAGTACTTCTCAGAGATATGTACAAGTAACATGATCAACATTCAAGATGTACACACAAAATGCTGTATTATCCTCTCTGGTTCACCCAGGTTGAAGCCCTGTCATCATCGTATGCCTGAGTGCTTCTGGGATATATAACATGATCAACATTTTGAGATGCACACACAAATGTGTAGGTAAATGTTGTATAATCCTCACTGGTTCATCCAGGTTGAAGCCCTGTCATCACCGTATGCCTGAGTGCTTCTGGATATATAACATGGTCGACATTTTGAGACGCACACACAAATGTGTAGGTAAATGTTGTATATCCTCACTGGTTCATCCAGGTTGAAGCCCTGTCATCACCGTATGCCTGAGTGCTTCTGGGATATATAACATGATCAACATTTTGAGATGCACACACAAATGTGTAGGTAAATGTTGTATATCCTCACTGGTTCACCCAGGTTGAAGCCCTGTCATCACCGTATGCCTGAGTGCTTCTGGGATATATAACATGATCAACATTTTGAGACGCACGCACAAATGTGTAGGTAAATGTTGTATATCCTCACTGGTTCATCCAGGTTGAAGCCCTGTCATCACCGTATGCCTGAGTGCTTCTGGGATATATAACATGATCAACATTTTGAGATGCACACACAAATGTGTAGGTAAATGTTGTATATCCTCACTGGTTCACCCAGGTTGAAGCCCTGTCATCACCGTATGCCTGAGTGCTTCTGGGATATATAACATGATCAACATTTTGAGATGCACACACAAATGTGTAGGTAAATGTTGTATATCCTCACTGGTTCACCCAGGTTGAAGCCCTGTCATCACCGTATGCCTGAGTGCTTCTGGGATATATAACATGGTCAACATTTTGAGACGCACACACAAATGTGTAGGTAAATGTTGTATATCCTCACTGGTTCACCCAGGTTGAAGCCCTGTCATCACCGTATGCCTGAGTGCTTCTGGGATATATAACATGATCAACATTTTGAGATGCACACACAAATGTGTAGGTAAATGTTGTATAATCCTCACTGGTTCATCCAGGTTGAAGCCCTGTCATCACCGTATGCCTGAGTGCTTCTGGGATATATAACATGGTCGACATTTTGAGACGCACACACAAATGTGTAGGTAAATGTTGTATATCCTCACTGGTTCATCCAGGTTGAAGCCCTGTCATCACCGTATGCCTGAGTGCTTCTGGGATATATAACATGATCAACATTTTGAGATGCACACACAAATGTGTAGGTAAATGTTGTATATCCTCACTGGTTCACCCAGGTTGAAGCCCTGTCATCACCGTATGCCTGAGTGCTTCTGGGATATATAACATGATCAACATTTTGAGACGCACGCACAAATGTGTAGGTAAATGTTGTATATCCTCACTGGTTCATCCAGGTTGAAGCCCTGTCATCACCGTATGCCTGAGTGCTTCTGGGATATATAACATGATCAACATTTTGAGATGCACACACAAATGTGTAGGTAAATGTTGTATATCCTCACTGGTTCACCCAGGTTGAAGCCCTGTCATCACCGTATGCCTGAGTGCTTCTGGGATATATAACATGATCAACATTTTGAGATGCACACACAAATGTGTAGGTAAATGTTGTATATCCTCACTGGTTCACCCAGGTTGAAGCCCTGTCATCACCGTATGCCTGAGTGCTTCTGGGATATATAACATGGTCAACATTTTGAGACGCACACACAAATGTGTAGGTAAATGTTGTATATCCTCACTGGTTCATCCAGGTTGAAGCCCTGTCATCACCGTATGCCTGAGTGCTTCTGGGATATATAACATGATCAACATTTTGAGATGCACGCACAAATGTGTAGGTAAATGTTGTATATCCTCACTGGTTCACCCATATACATGTACATGTAATAAATGGTCAGCTATATATTACACAATTTGATAAGCTTTTGGGTCTCTGTATGCATTTCTTACCAATTATCATTGTACACAATGTACATGTAGCAGACTCAGTTATTGTATCAAATATGTTATAGCACTACACCCCCAACTGAAGAATTCAAGGAAGTTTGTACAACACTCAGTCAGACACAATATCAGCAATTTTGCAGGTAAAGCAATAATTTACTGAAAGATGAGTGAACATTGCAGCCTCAATACATGTACAGTCAACTCTCTCTAAGACGGACACCATCAGGACCGCACCAACTGTCCGTCTTAGAGAGGTGTCCAACTTATAGAGAGTTTAGATAGAGTAACATGACTGAAAAATGGTGCGCAGGGACCAACACCAGGTGTCCGTCTTACAGAGGTGTCCGTCTTACAGACGGCTTATAGAGATGTCCGGCTTATAGAGAGTTTAGTTGCAGTAAAATGACTGAAAAACGGCACGCAGGGACCAACACCGTGTCCGTCTTACAGATGTGTCCGTTAAGAGAGAGTTGACTGTACATGTAGTCAGCCGGGTCATCTCTTGCAAGTTGCCAATCCTTTAATTTCACAAACAGTAAAATCAGTCCATAACTTGGGGTTGAATTATTTCACAACTGTAAATACATTCTGTGTCAGTTTATTCAATTTAAAATATCATGTGGAACCTGCAGAGTTGTGAAAGGAGTTGTTTTACAAACATTACTACATGTATCTGAATTGAGGGAAAATGCATTCATTTCCAGAATCATGTTAACTATACATGTAGGTAGTGTTGGTCGATATACCGGAACATATATGTCGGTCAACATGTCAGTCGATATATCCACTGGCTGTTGGTCAATATATCCCTTTTCCATGGAGAGCATTTTAAATTTACAATCCCCCTCTCCCTGGAAATTCCAAGTTTCACTGTAATATTAACCGCTCTCTTACTCACCCCTCTAACCTCATAAATTCCCATGTCCTTCCTTTGGGAATATGAATATTTTGTTGAAGTACATGTATGCATTGTATGACATAAAAGAAGAAACATATCAATACTTGTAATTTTAATGAGAATCTATCTCTTTAGTTCTACTACAGCAGGAGGTCAATAGAAGGCTTGAATATTGGACAAAAACAACAGGAGGTGGTCTCCATTAAAGCTAGTCATCCTTCGGAAAGAAGAAGAATATTCTGAAGAGATCCAGAAATATGTTGCTGATCTGATTATCTCTCGTATGAGATTTGATCGACCTAGAAGTGTTTCTCCTTCTTAGAGGTTTGATGAAAAGACTCTACACAGGAAGGAAGTCATGAAACTCCTCTCCTCGACCGTTCTTATTACCACAACCAGTGCCAGTTCTCGATGGTTAGAGGACCAGAGCTAAATTCCAGAATGACATTGTCAAATCCAGAGCTAAACGCCGGCCAGCTGGCTCACTCCGTTGAAAATTATTTGTTGGAAGCTTGATTAAAATTTAATGCTCGACACAAAAATAAATGTCAGTGAATTTGCCAACATCGAATTTTATCCAGTTCACTATTGTATATGTATTGTATACAGCTATTTTGTAGCATAAGCATCCCCTCCTAAATAAACTAAATCTGAAATAAATGAGTACCTTATTAAAGATTTATTATTTATAATATTTATTTGATATTGTGATATTTAATAGTATATTTGTATTTGATAATTTAGTGGCAGTTCACATCAGCTTTATAAGCTGCCTTTAATTTAACCTGCGTGACCAAATAAAATATGTATATGTATATGGAAAACTGCTCCGTGATGAAAAGGAGCGTTCTGATTGGGTCCATGCATGAGCGGTCGGAATGTTGCAATGATGCTAAGATGGTCCTTTCACGAACTCATTACCCCGGGGGGGTATTCCCCAAAATTTTTGGTGGGGGTGTGCGGCCCGCTTCTTGAAACCCTTACCCTATTTCAGACCAAAATATGTGATTTTTGATACCCTATTTCAGACCTGACCCAAATATAAAATTAGTACACGTGTCTAATACATGACTTCAGCTACCCAGGAATGGGTTCCATTTGCGCAAACATTTGAAAAGGGCTTCAAATTCCCCGATGTTAATGGAAAAAAACAGTTTCGTCTAAAAGCTAAACCAAATTCCAGACCAGAGTGCGCAAAACATACCCTCTTTCAGACCAAAACAGTAGAAACATTTTTCCGGACAATTTCAGTTAAAATTTTCGCAAAGTGGCCTGTAAAATGCAAGTATGTGCTTAAATTTGGCGCGCGCGCGTCCCGGTTTTTTTTTAGAGGGGGGGGGGGGGTGGGGGGTGGGGGACCCATATAAAATTGACAGGGGTGATCGTCGGAAATTTTTAAAATAGCCCCTAAAAGTTACCAAAATCTCGTTTTGTGGGCTTGGTTCTAATTAATTTTCTCCCCTAAGAGGTATCACTTCTAAGACAAAACTAGAACCTGTTGTAAACGGTACCAAACCACGAATTTTAACCCCTAAAAGGTACGACGATCACTCCCGTAACTTTTATCCACCGCTTCCCGGGCGCGTGTTAGCCGAGATTTATCAGCAGCAATTATAACAAACACTTTATTGAACTAGTTTGTTCGGTCCGTATTGGGGAATATTGGTCTCTCTTCCTCCTCCTCCACAAGATCAGTTTAGTCCCTTAGTGTCTAGATACCCCGTAGCCGGGTAGATGATTCGTTTTTCGATGCTTTTTGGGAAACCAACTTATCGTATTCATTATAATTTTGGAGTATCGCTCTTCTTATGCACTCGTTAAAATTGGAACACGATGAGGCGGTTTAGTTTAAAAAATAATTTGAATCGGCTGATCATCTGAACTTGTGCAGTATCTGAGGTTTAAACCTACAAGACCTACAATAGAAGCTTTGATCGGGCCGCAGGAATCATCGCTCCATTGCTGCATTTTCGTTCGCGTGGGACGAATAATCGAGAAAACACGGAATTAAAACAGATGTTACAGTTCCCACTTTTGGGAAATGTTTCTGGATCTAAGTGTTGGCTTTCAGCGCACTCGCACTGCTCTGAAATTTCAGCCGTTCTGATATTTTAGTTTTGATACAATGTACCCGGGTTCCAGCGAGTTAAAAATGAAGGCATTCGACAGTATTTTATCTCTGTTATCGTTCTATAATTATTTCTAACTTTTAGAGAGTGGACATGGACAGAGCGTTTCCTTTGTAGCGCACGTAGATCGTTATTCAGAGCCGTAACTTTATTATAGAAATTTCCGCATCCAGCGATTTCCCAAAACGCAACAAAACATCTTGCAAAACTCTGAAACACCTTGAAAGACGACAGAATAATAATTGAAAAAAGCAATTAATGAACTTTCACGCTTAAGGATTATAACACATTCTCGCGAAAATTAACACCTGAAGTAGGACAGAAACGATTACCAGAAGGGATTTAATGAAATTGGAATGCTGCAAGTTACTGGACGTCCTGCAGAGATCGAGGACTTTTAGTCCTCGATCTCTGCAGGACGTCTGCATTTTTTTTGGTTGCTAAGAACCTCTGGCTCGTTATGAGACTTTTACTAAAATAACACTTGAAACAACTAATTGTCACAATACCATTTACATTACGTCAATTTTAAAACCTGCCTTTATATGATGACAAAACCCTTGACGGTCTTTTACTTGAAAGAACAATTTAAATTAATTATTTCAATCACGTAAGCGTACAACTTTTACATGTACAATTTATATTGCCATCAACAACAAAGAGATTATATCGCCTTTTATTTGGCGTAATTTGCAAAGTGTTTGATGACACAGCACCATTCGCGCTGACATAACAAAATTATATCATTACTCACTCTATACAAATTGTTATTTGAAAACTTGGATGATAAAACTTTCAACACCACGCTCTGCAAGTTTTCCAACGGTTGAAAAGGTACTACATCAAAAAATCACAACTATTTCGTAAAACATCAATACTCTACTCTTGTACATGTAAACAACTTCTCGTGTAAAGCTTCACCTATACCTAATAACACTTACACAGAAGTCACACTAACTACGTTGATCACTAGAAGATAAATAAACATCAGATCATACGACGAACATTCGCAGGATTATAGTAAGCTTTCAGTGCATGACAAAATTGCACCGTCTAAATGGACAGTAACCTAGAAAAGCTAACTACGTTGGTCACTGAGAGATTAATGACCATCATACACAACCTTTTAGCTTATGAACTAAGAAATACTCAGAATTGATAAATAAGCTTGTCAACTTATTCTCGCCGTTTATTACTAATATGCAAAGTTTAACTGATAAAATATGCTCGTACCCTAGACGAAAAACACACTGACGGGTGAAATTTGGTTCACAAGTTTAGATTTAAGAGTCAACGTGATCTGTATTATTCAATAGAGTTTAAAATATATGTCAATTGAGTCATGTGTGCTGTTATTTTGTCATTCCGGGCTGTTTAAGACTTTTTTGGGCGAGATTAAAAATTCGGCCTCCTCCCGGCGGGACCACCCAACAAACTCGGGAGGAACTCGAAAGTTAGTACACGCAATACCCTCAATACGAACAACCGCTTATTACGGACAGTTTTGTTTGTGCCGACGAAAAGCTCATATATTTGATCTTATACATTAGCCCTAAATACGGACAACGGACACTTTTCCGCTCTCAGTGATACAAAGTTAACCTCGCTTATCTGTGCACTGTATATTTTCATTTGTCATGACATGTTTGACAACTGTCTTCCGGTGTTTGACCCTTGTACTGACCTAAACGTTCTCTGCTCACTGTGCTAAAACAAAAGTAGACTAAGTGACAGGCGTAGAACAAAAGTTTCACTTCCTCGGCGTTTTATTGCGGTCATTATACGTTGCTTAATACGGAGGAGTTTCAATCACAGTCAAAACAAAGGGATTTGACTTCAAGAAAGTAAGAAACCTGAGAAACAGAAAAAAAACCCCTGCAAAACTGTCAAAGTTATTTGCCTTTATCTCTGTAATTGTGTAATAACCCAACCAATTACACGACGCAAAATTATTGACATAGACAACGAATTATTACACAAGAATCAATCAAAGAACAGTTCTCATCTTGCTTCCTACTATAATGTCACGAAAAAAGATGCATTGTGGTAAAAGAAAATCTAGATTTTCCCCCACTATACACTTATACAGATTAGAACTTGCTCCGTCGTTTCACCCTCACATGGCAGCAAATAAGTCACAAAAGCTCACAGAACAGCCATTTGGACTGGTACAACTTATCAATAAAGACGAAACTTAATGACTTACATCCTTTACAAAGAAACAGCAATTCTGTTATCTTATGTCAACACATAGTCTAACGTCACTGTTGTTTTCAACCAAAGATCAACATTCCGTTCTTATCTTTCCTCAACACATGCACAAATGCACACAGCAAAACGCTCGACACTACGTACAAGTGACTCCACCATGTAGTGATTCTGTTTGAATCACTCATAAGAACAGTTGCATCAACAGTCTTTCAACTGAACTGAAGCTATGAACGATCAACCTCAATTCAAAGCGGGCTGGAAAAGGTAATTACATTTCACAGAAATGCTAACTAAAACTACTACGTAGATCGAACTTTATGTGTAGACTTCGTACACCACTACAATAGGGTGTCTAAGGATATTTTTTCCTTGACGAAAATAAAGTACAGCAAACAAAAGCGATTTTGTTTTACTCCGGTTTTTGCGTCGTGACTCACCGCTCAGTTTGAACAGAGGAAAAAAAAAAGGAAACCAACTTCGTTACAAAAGTTCAATAATTTGCCTCAAACGTGACCATGCTCGTATAATCATAAAAGATACAAGTAATCAACCTAAAAATAGAACAATACAATAGTTTGGACAAAACAATCAATGAAGCGAAAATCCCTTTCTTTAACAATTGTGAAGTCATCAACCTAAAAATAGAACAATACAATACATTTCAGAAATTCAAAGAATTTTTACAAAAAGTCTTACGAAGGAATGTTACAAAGAATGCTTCGACGACGACAATAATGGCCACTTGCGCAAGCGCAGTAGCCATAAAAACTAGTGGATTAATTGTTTTACAAATCTTTTGATCTGAAGTTCAACATATCGGGGAAATGGCGAGTGGCTGCTTAATAGGGGTTTGTCATAAATTTCCATAATTGTAACTCATGGTAGAAAATAAAAGATCAGTGACATACAACGGAATCACATCACGGACGATAAAAAACGTGTGTTTGAATGTTTTTATCACCCGTCACCTTCTATCTCAGACTCTTATCTATCATCAGCTTTTTCAAAACAAGGCCAAAGTACGTGTATTAAATTCTTGGTGGCCGCTTAATAGGGGTAAAAAAATCGGAGAACCCTCATCGGGACATTCAATAGGTGTCTGTGGCCACTTAAAGTGTATATGACAGATATTTTTTTATTTGCTTGATCGAATCTACATAGGATCCTGATATGAACATCGAAAAAAAAATCCATATCGCTTTTCTTCACCGCGTTTTAGCCGTCTAAAGACGTGAAATTTCATTTCCGGTTAGGTAAAATGCCGAGCGAGGTGGAGTCCTGGACCGAGTCGGTCGTGACGTCAAAACCAGAACGCCTTAGACAACCACGCAAAGACAGCGAGGAGTTTCGTGGCTTGTAGTGTGTATAACCAGATATATTTTAGTTCAAATTTTGTCTAGAACCGTCAAAACCTACACAAAGTTATGTCTACGGATGATTTTGAGTTTGGGAGCGATTCTGAGCGATCAGACGCATAATTCAGTGTTTCTTCGACTGTTGATAAAGTTGAGTGCGATGAGTTTATACAGGTTTATAGAAGCAGCAGCAGACAACTCAGACCCAGAAGGTCCTTGCGATGAGTGGCTTCAAGAGTACATGTATACCGCTAGCAGATAACGACAGCGATATAATTTCTCATTCTGAAAGAACGTGAATTCCGGAGCCCGGACATGCTGGAAATGCGTGTGTATGCGTGTGTAAAAATAACATTGTTTGTGTACACAATTGCGCTGTTTGAATCGAAATGAGTTGAACCGATTTGTAATAAGCTTTTTCAAATTCGCGGTGGTCACGACTAAACAAGGTTTTTTCCTTCTTTTCGCTCCGAAAATTTCAGCGAAAGATGGAGGGAATTACGAACGGAAAGAAGAGGAAAAGAACGCGGGCTGAGACGTGGGTCAAAGTTACAATAATGTATTCTCTCTATTTCCCGGTCTACTAACAGCTGTAGCAAAGCGCGCATCGCCTTTGTTATGTGTGAACAAACGATTTGTTTTCTTTCGTTGGCAGCGAATTCGACATTTCTCGGATCACAGCTAAACTCAACGAAAGTAAAATCTTAAGCTTCCCAAGAAAAAAAAAATGAAGGCGGCCGCCGCGCTGAAAGCTCCTGATTAGTACTTAAACGCGTGAGTTGCAAGACAAAAGGTTTTTGGGTCTATTGTATTTTTGCTCCGCCTCCTGCACGTTGATGAGCGAGAGTTATTCCCTGCGGATAAAAGCGCGCATTTTCGTTGACCAATGATAGGCGCCCGGTTCAAGCTGAATGAGCAATATTACAGACCTATAAGTTTTACTCGACTGTAAGTAAATGTCCCGAGAACAATAGGCATTCTGCAGTAGTATATAACTGTATGTTCACAATCAGGGAGGAGGGGAGGGGATGACATCATCGGAAATGATGACATCATAATCTAAAAATAGAATATTGGAGGTGACGGGGGAGGAGGGGAAAAGGTGACGTAATCGACTACTCAAGTTGATTATCTAATTTTAAACAGATCAGCCCTAAAAATAGACATAAAACAAAAAAACAAAAACAAAAACAAAAAAATAGTTAGTGATTTAATGCCCCTTTGGTTAGAGTTAAGTTTGAGGCAATTAACAGTCGGTCTTTTGTTTTTCCGTTTCACGCACCGTTACCCTGTCCCAGTTGAGTGAATTTACATAAACATCTTTTGTCTGGGATTAAACAGTTTAGTAGCTCTTTTGTTTTTATTTTCTGATAATTAACATTGAGATTAACACACGCGCACTGAAGTAAATTAAACATATCAGTATTTTAGTAATTCAACAACTTTACAGGATAAAATGATTACAGTATTATAGAAAGTCATCTGTGTTCACAGCCTAAGCTTTGCTCTCTCTAGCTCTTTCGCTGCCTCGAGTTTCTTCAAGAAATGCCTTGACACTTGGGTCGTCTTCGTGTATATAAATCCACTTTGTTTTACCATTAGAATAATGTCTTATTTTGACGGGCCAGTAATTTTCTAGTGCAAATGAGACTGTAGGAATATTTCGAGCACTCGTGTACATTTCGGCAAGACCAAACCCTTCTGGAAGAGCTTTGAGATATGGCGCTCCTTGTAAATAATTTTGCAAAACAAGCCAGGCGGTTTCAGACCAAACCAGATCAAAATAATGTTTTCGGGGTCGGAGACTGAATTGGATATTTGGCTACACATGAAGTGGCTGCCTTCGTATACTTTAAAGGATTAATCGTTTCCACTTGTTCTTCTGATTTGATGGATTTGTTGATACTCGGGTAGACTCGACACGAACCAAAGATGCCGCTCAACACCTGCTTATTTCCCGATGTTTCCGGTCTCTTATCCACAAACAGATACCCATACGGCTTATCCGTTTCTTGGTAACAAGCGGACATAAATCGTTGGCGATTCCTATCAAACATACGTTCGGCAATAATACCGATTTGTTTTCTGTCACTAGGGCTGCGAAAGAGAGCCATGTACTGCGCATTTCAACTGATATCGGTGTTGAATTTTCCCTTGGGGAACATGTTTTGTAGCAGGAGTATGATGCTGGCATTTCGATGACGGCCTTGAGTAAACAGGCGGGAAACGATAGGGCTCTGAATCGCCTCTGACATGAGATCATCAAAGATCAGAACGTTGTTGCATTTTGGGTCAATTTCCCGAAGATCGTCGTTAAACTTTGGAAGCCCGTGGAAAAATTTAATGTCCTTTCCTATCGCTGACTTCATAGACTCATATCTATCTTGCCACTGACTGTAAAACCAAAAAATGCGCCTCGGTTTCTTGGTCTCGTAGAGAATACGATCCTTCGTTAGAATCTGCTCTACGAAAAACGTTTTTCCATACTGTGTTGGCCCAACTACCAGGAGTGAGAATTTATGACGAAACATAAATTCCGGATAAGCTGCGGTTGTCAAGGTAACACCCTGGGTCAATCTCGGTCTCTTGACAATAGATGCCGGTGTTGGAGTTTCTTTCACTGAAATGGGTCGCTTTCTTTGTGCAGTTGTTTTTCTTGGTAAAATCGATTGACAACGAGGTAAAACGCTGGTAGAATTTGATTGATTCTTGAATTCCCAGTAAATCTTTGCTTCTTTTAAGAGCTGTAACCTTCTTATTCCGGTTATGTCATGGACAATTTCGAGATGAGAACTTAAGTTGGTTGCACCAGGTTTGTGGCACAACGGACAGATTCGAGGAAACCTTCTCGGCATGATGACTTGCATCGAATGAACGAGATTTGTCAGAATCTTTCAATATATAATATTTTTAGTACTAAAAATAACAGGGGTACAGAGGGGTACAGGAAGGATACAGAGGGGGTACAGGAGGGGTACAAGACGGGTACAGATGGGGTACAGGAAGGTTAAAAGAGTTTCCGAGTTCCCGTTGTTGTGCTTGGTAACCTCGCCTTTTTGAAGATCTATAAAAGAAGCACGCCACCGATCGAGAGTTCAGTCTATTCTGAAACCTCGTACAGTTCAGTTCGCAATGTGGAACGGCTATAATAACTTCTTTCAACAAGGTGATGGAAACGCTCAGATAGTGAAGATATCGACAGCTCACAAGAAAGTGAACAGTCATCTCAAGATTATCAATCTAGCGAAGAAATGGAATCTTCCCAAGAGGAAGAGAAACATATAGATCCTTGGAAAATAAAAACAAAAGAGCTACTAAACTGTTTAATCCCAGACAAAAAGAGGTTTGTGTAAATTCAGTCAAAGTAGTGAACATAATCAACTGGTAACGGTGCGTGAAACGGAAAAACAAAAGACCGACTGTTAATTGCCTCAAACTTAACTCTAACCAAAGGGGCCCTTTGTTTGTTCTCCCGTGTCTTAGTCTTTCGCATATAGCGCAAAACCCATCTATACAAAAGCGCTACTAATCCCAAACACTCAACTGAGTTTTTAAACATAATCAACTGGGTAACGGTGCGTGAAACGGAAGCCAGCCAAACAAAGGACCGAGCTGATCTGTTTAAAATTAGATAATCAACTTGAGTAGTCGATTACGTCACCTTTTCCCTCCTCCCCCATCACCTCCAATATTCTATTTTTAGATTATGATGTCATCATTTCCGATGATGTCATCCCCTCCCCTCCTCCCTGATTGTGAACATACAGTTATATACTACTTTCTGCGCGATGCTTTGAGATAGAAAGGAAGTTATCATTTATCTCCAATGTCCAGAAGGTTTTTAATCTTTTGCATTAATGAGCAGTTCTAAAAACATATAGAGTTCAAACCATCTATATTTGCCCGAGATTTTCCACATTTTGTGGCAGAAAATGTTAAAAACTTCCCACTTCTCAAATATTACTGCAGACTCCGGTATGCCTAGTTAAAACCTCAAATTAAATTATAGTCAAAATACTCAGCGCGTTCCTGAATTCATTATTGCAAATTTGATTTCATTAATATGATATAATATATATAATATGAAAACCAATTTTATTTTATTTTAGCTAAAGATGTCTCATTTTCAGTTTTTTAAAAAGGTCGTTCCACCCTTACAAAGGACAGGGGGCTAGGGATCCCTCAGGGAGCAAACTGAAAATCCAGTGCCAGTTTTGTAGAGTGGAAGGATGACATTATAATAGGATGACAGCATAATTTTAACCAGTCTGTTGCATTTTGAGAGGATTAATTAACAAAATATCCGTTTTCAGGGTTAAAAATACCTCAAAAAATACATGTTGGGGCATGCCCCCCCCCCCCCCCTGATCCCAAGTCTAGGTTAGTGCCGGAAGTGAAAGAGATATCACCATAAATGCTTCCACCCCAAGGACTTACTACACACAAAATATGAAGGGAAGTTTATTTTGACCATTTCCAATTTGGCTCAATCCTTAGCAACATTCGAGACTATGCGGGAAAAGCAGATTTTAGCAAGGGCTATTGGAATCCAACAAGAACTCCTAAAGGAGTTAACAAGCGGCCGATATCACCTTTGGGGGGGGGGGGGGGGGGGGGGACAACAATCCACCTCTCCTCCCCCTCGGACACTGGTCTCTGAGGTGCACCCCCCAAATAAGAGTCAACAGTACGAACCTGCGTGACGAAAAACGTGACTGCGTGATGCAATATTTATATTAAACTCACTGCGTAGAAACTGTAATATCTAACCAACTGCCGTCAACTAAAAGCCAAATAAACATTTGAACACCTACTTTTACCAAGAATAGATGTCTTAACACCCACTAATAAAGTCTTCTTTCAAAACCTATACAGGATAATACGCACTTTTACAACTCTGCCCACGCTATGATCGCTAGATACGAAGAGCAAATTAATGGTGTCTCTCTATTACATCATGCGTATACTGGGCTGTCATGTTTACCATGTAATGGGAAAAACCCCTCTAGAATTGAAACGCCACTGACTCGTCCCCAGCCCTCTCTCAGTCTCCTATTAATTATTATAATGCGAGCGTCCTGGGGACTGGGGGATGCTGGGAAGGTTAAATATTAATAGGAGACAAGAGAGACGACTGGGGACGAGTCAGGTCACGCCAGTCTCGCCAAAGTCCGCAGTTTGCGTGAAACCGGAAGCCGATTCCCCGCTGGGATCGAATAACGCGCAAAGGTCACACCGCCAAATTTAGCACATTTTGCAACAACACTGGGGTTCACTGCTGTAGAACATTTGTCTTTGCTTTTTTCAATGCGATTCCTGTAATAAACTCAATACATGTACGCTGATAAACTTCAGGAAATATTTCAGCTTTTACAGCCTTGGGAAACGATGTCTGTAACCAAACAGACTGGCACGGCCGAGTCGGAGGTCCGGGTTTAGCCTGCGAGCAGGCTCACAACAAGGGTTATTTTCCCTTGTCTAATTAAATATTTCGCTTGTTTCTTTACATGAAAAGAGCACTTACACTCGACATGAAAATAGAAATTTTCTCTGAAAATAGGAAGAAATTCTGATGCAATATAACTGTAACGCCGTCAACTAAAGGTCGATATGGAAGAGAAATTATCTGGTGGCTAATTCTATACAATGTCAATCGTGTTTACCATGTAATAATCACAAGGGTTGCGTCATTTAAACTGTGTTGTTGTTTTGGCTAAGTTTAAAGCTTTCTGAGTAGAAACAGTAATATCTAACCAAATGCCGTAAACTAAAGCAAATAAACATTTGAGACATTTGACCGATCCAAAACAAAACAGAAATCCTCTATTGTGGTTGAGGTGCATGTAATAGGTTTAAACAGAACACAAATTATCTGGTGGCTATTAAAAATTTTAGCCACTGACCCAAAGTTGCATAACAACGGAAAATCATTTTCCGCGGTATCAAAGCACACCTTGTGATGTGTCATGTTCCTTTGCTGTCATCACTTAGTAACGCTAAAAATGGTTAATGCGCATATATATCTTTCAACACCTACTACTACGAGCGCGGTCACAAAGTTACCATGAAAAAAAACAGTCCATTTCTAGAAGCGGCCGCCATGGGCGTCGGCCGCTTAAAAAGAAAATTGGGGGTAACCACGCATTTGTCAGAGATAATCAAGCTTCAATCTGGAAAAAAATGCTGACGTAGCATTTTCTTGAAAAAAGAAGAAAAAAATATTTATTCGAACATTCCCTTTGAATTTGCCTTTACATACACAAAAGCAACACTAAATTAAAATACTTAACAAATAGTAATATAACAACTACTATTATTTAATTTAATTAAAAATCATCTCAACGTAGCCATTATCAACCCTGACAGCTCTCCTCTGGTATGCCAAAAATACAGTCTAAATAACTTTTGCATACAACAAATAATCATGTGTTGAATAGGCTTACCGCTTCCCTTTTTTAACATAAAAAATAGGGGTCACCACACGTTTTTGTAAGTTATCTTAGGAGAAAACGACCATTTATTTCCCTGCCGAGCTTAGCCTGAAAGAAATCTCGCAATGTTCTGTATGTGCGCGCCCAATGACGCAAGAAATAAAGGCATTATTATTATTATTATTATTATTATGCGCAGAACGTAAGCACAGTAACAAAAGGAGGCACCATCCTTAAGTCAGTCAATAAAATGGGAACAAAAACAAATTTCAAGTACTGGGGCTTATAAGCGGCAGTTTACGGTACCATACAAATTCCAAAGTTCTTGTAAAATTCTTATGCCGTGCAAGGTTTCTTGCTATAATATTTCGGTCTGACAAAGTTCCAATAGCTCACGGAAGATTCCTGGATTATTTTCCGGTGTTTCGGCTATATCCCTAATACATTTGAAGCTCAGGCTCCCAATAAACTGGTCTCCTATAAGCTTGCACACTGGAATGAGTATCCGTACTGTAAAATCCCGACCGAGCCAATCAGCCCAACAGCCAATCTTAACTCTCAATTTAACTTCAGAATTGTTTGCCATATAATAATAATATCTGATATTTCATCCGAAATTTTGTCGAATTTAGTTTATATTTATTTACTTTTGCACAATATTGTAAACCCACGAACTACATGGCGCCGAACAGTGGAGGGAGAATTGAGGGAATTAGAAATGAACTGGGGACAAGCTACCTTGAAAGCTACCTAGCAGCCTACCAGCAGCCTAGCAGTCAGTTTACCCGGGCAGTTTCAGACAACTCAAACATGGCATCGTTTACTGATTTTATTGGCAAGAATGATGATTTTGTTGCGGAATGGCTAGCCAGCTAGGGTTAGAAAAGCTTGTGATTATTTTTTAAAGGATGCTTGTCAATTTTATGTCTGTTCACTGGCTATAAAAGACAAATATTTATATTTTATTTAATTCTCTGTGTCTTGAATATTAATTTTGCATTGATTTTATAAACATGAACAGTATGAGCTGGGGCTAGGTGTGACTGTAGGGAATTTGAATGGCTTGCTTGTCCCCACTTTAAAAAATGCTAATTTCCGGAGGTTGGCCTGAGGGGGAGGGGGGAGGGAGGGCAATGCTGGAATTAACTGACACATACACTGTAAGTTAGAAGGTTTGAAACATGTTCCTTGATATTTGTGGAAATATTGTTTGTTACTGAACAGTAACGGGGAATGCCTAAAACACATGAAACTGCATGAACTAATTGCATGTCTTATATATTACATTAATATTCTTCTCATGATTAGGCACAATTTCCGCCGCTCTTGTCCAGTCTTCCTTACATGGGCTCATATTTCCGAACAGTGGCTGGTAAATATACCCTATCTCATGATCAGTCTAACATATTTAACAATAATGGCGAGGAGTATGCAGTACATGACTACATACCACAGTACTGGGAAGTAAATACTACTGACATTATTGTGCAAATTTGTTTAAAGTGTACTTGATAACAAATGGGAATGTTTTATGCTCACCTGAAAGGAAATACAAGCCAAAGGGGTTATTCATCTTTTCCTGTAGCTTCACAACCCTTCTCACTTCTTCAACTGTTAGAGGATTTCCCCTCACATCCAGCCGGACCAGCATCTCCATTACCTCCAGCTCACCAATATCATCAGGCAATGACATCAGCTGGTTATTTGCCAAGTACAGCCATTGGAGTTTCTTCAAATGTGTAACACTTGCTGGTAAAACTGACAGCTGATTGTTACTCACATCCAGCCACTCCAGCTCCACCAGCTCACCAATATCATCAGGCAATGACGTCAGCTGGTTATTTGTCAAGTACAGCCGTTGGAGTTTCTTCAAATGTGTAAAACTTGCTGGTAAAACTGACAGCTGATTGTTACTCACATCCAGCACCTTCAGCTCCACCAGCTCACCAATATCATCAGGTAATGACGTCAGCTGGTTATTTTCCAAGTTCAGCCATTGGAGTTTCTTCAGATTTTTAATATTTGGTGGTAAAACTGACAGCTGGTTGTTTTCCACTGAAAGCTCAGTCAGATTAATCAGTTCACCAATTGTTTCAGGTAGTTCACTCAGCTGGTTGTTGTCTAATTTCAGTACTTCAAGAGTTTTCAGCTTGTTAATGCTTGTTGGTAATTCTGTCAAGTGATTGTTTGACAGGTCAAGTACATGTACCTCACCCACTTTAGTGATGATAGTACCAACTTCAGGAACTGTGGACAGCGCCTGACCACTCAGATTTAAAACCCTTTTCCCTTCATCATTTGTAAAAATTAACTCCCTGATGTTCTCCATCTTTGACATGTTCCCGTTTGAATGTAATCACTGGTCCTTAATGTTTCTTTCAGTATCTGAAAATATAATATTTACATAATACATTAAAACCTTACATCAAATTATTTATGATATTATTTATTTTCAATTGGTGAAGTAGTCAATGTATGGGTAAAAGAGTGGTTCAAGACATGGTATGTATAAGCTACAGTGGTGTACATGCACATGTAAGATCAAACCTGGAATTTACTGGTAACCTGAAA
Source organism: Desmophyllum pertusum (assembly GCA_029204205.1). Lineage (NCBI taxonomy): Eukaryota > Metazoa > Cnidaria > Anthozoa > Scleractinia > Caryophylliidae > Desmophyllum > Desmophyllum pertusum. Next base: position 189,935 of record MU826878.1, on the reverse strand, counting down.
TCAATACCAAAATTAAATGGTGCTTTAATTAGCCTGTAAACACAATTTGCAATTTTTGATTATTAAAACATGTTTACCTTTTCAGACTGACTTTACACAATGATTATTATATTACTGGTAAAATTCTGAAATTTATTTTTAAAATGGTTACCACATTTTCAGAAATGTGTGAATATTAAATTTTTCAAAGGAAAATATTCAACCCAATTTATTTCAAAAACGCTCTTGTATAATTTTCTTTTCTTCGGAAGGAATTTTATGTTCCAAAAACGTTTCGGCTCATATATGGAAGAAAAACATGAAACACAAATCAGCAGCCTAGAGTTGTTAAATGAACATCACAATATTACTATCTGAGCATACTGTAATGACATAACCGCGTAAAATTACAACAATGAGCCCTGGACTTATATTTTGTTCAAAGCCCTTTTTGCGCTTACCGATAAACAACAGACTGTATATCACCGGTGCATTTTTACCGTGCCAATCCTGGCACTAATTCACATACAGTACTTGCAAGCTTTAATTGGGGGAAATATTACTGGCACTTATACTCATAAAGAATCGAATATAACACTTCATTGATCAAATTACGGTTTATGGACATAATTTTATCCACGTACTGCTGTTTCGCTAAATTAAATAAGCCCCCCCCCCCGTCTCCATTAAGCCCCCCCTCAAATGTGCTTGAAATAAATAAGCCCCCGGCTGGGGGGCTTAATACGGTATTGTTGGATGGGGGGGGGGGGGGGGGGGTCTTATAAATATCAACAATTTCTGGTATGTACAAAACAAGCTCTACAATAGGGTGCTTATAATCGGAAGAAGTTATATCTTAATTTATAATTTTCACGGCAATTAAGACCGGGCAAAACCCCCAATAAAATACAGTATAGTCATGCCAGGCACAAAAAATAATGCACGTACGAGTGGCGATAGCTGCGGAAACAAGCCGGCTTGCCGGCAATTGGCACAGCGGGAGGGCGAGTTGAAAAGTGAGCCTGCAACGATCACTGTATTTTTTTCATTTCTGCTTCGCCTGAGCAAAGGGAATACCATTGGCTGAAAAGCGAGAAAGGCGAGAAAAGTGTCAGTCATAGGGATGACACGCCGACAAACACGCCGACTGGATACCTACGGAGTTCGTCACTAGCTTTGCGGGTTCTCATAACGACAACATAGCGTTGGAGTGAGAGTTAAGCCTCATGTATATCGGATGTTTTAGACAAGTTTCAGTCTGTTTCTGGTGTGAATTTTGAACTGAAAAAGGAGCAAGATATTGCTGTCAAAAATCTACTAATGAATCGCGACATACTTGTGGTACTTCTGACTGGATATGGGAAAAGTTTGGTATTTCAAACGTATGTGATGGCTTAATTACAAACTGCGAAACAACAGAAACACTTGACGTGTAATCTGCCCATTATCCAAGACCAGATTGCCGAAGCAAGGTCACTGGGAATAACATGACTGTATATCTCTACATGAAACAAGAATGCATCTTTCTCATAGCAGGGCTGCGCTCCGGCGACAAAACCGATGTCGGAAGACAGTGCTTGAATCTTTCTTGATGTTCACTTTCGTTGTTCATGGCATCTACATGTACATGTAACTCTGTCCGATTTAGTCGCACAAACTGCCACTTTCAAACCAGGCCCACGGGTATTTATCGGGCTGACAGGTCATTATTTTTTTAAAGCATGTTTTTGAACAGGACAACGTTAAGCGATTTCTTAGATTTTTTAGAATCCGATAATAGAATCCTAACATTATATAAAATTATAAATTTTGTGGCAATCAAACTCGATTTGTTTGAGTAAGTTATAACAGATTTTCCAAAGCCTTCTTTTTTAATCAAATGCGATTATTTTTCATATGCCACGGTGAATTTTTTTCTAATCCCCAAACATGCTTGCAGGCAGTTTTAAAAAAGTTTACTCGTAGCAAGTTACATCACAATCCGGACCGTAGATTTTCCAAACGAGCGACTTCTTAATTATGCTCTTAAAACTGCTCTGTTGTTGCCTCTGTCTCAACTGCCGCATCATGTCCATATCTATACTAACCCAGTACCCACCCTTTTTAAGGTTAATGTCACTTAAAACGTCTGTGTAAAATTCTAAAAGATCAGAGACCTACAAAAAATCTTAACAAGCAATAATGATGGAGGTTTTTTTTGCCTAATGATTGAGAAAATCAAACAAATTATATAATTTAAACTTACAAAAAAATTCTCGATTTGTTTTGCATTATTTTCAAACAGGACCTAGAACAGGATATTTCAAACGTCGATACCAAGTTTCAGCGTGTTTCGTTCGGACGGTGTGAAGAATTTAAAACGGGAAGTCAGGTACTTTTGCTTTCCAAGTTCTTGTCGCTTTGCAAATCCCTCATGGTATATTAAATTATTCAGCGTTTTTCAAATTCCTCCTGATTTTCTGCCACTTGGGAATCATACTTCCTCATAGAACGTACCGTAATGTTGAATTTATAATGATAATTTGCGGCAGAAAATCGTGAGGCATTTGAAATTAACACCTGTAGCCCAACAACACTGAAGAGCTCTTATGTGATTCGGCAACATCAGGAAAACAGACCTTGATATCTAGAATAACGCGCTAAGATCAAATTCACTGCCAGATTAGCACATTACAGTATTTTGCAACATGTTCCCTAATGACCGACTGCTGTCGTAAATTCATCTTAATTTCCATATATATTTAATTTTCGATGCGATTCCTGTAATAAACTCAATACACTGTTAAACTTCAGGAATTATTTCAGCTTGTACAGCATAGACAAGACTTTTAATGAAAGATCGACAACTTATTTCTCCATACTGATATCAATGTGCATGTATTAGGAGGAGAGGGGGGCATTTGACTTCCCAGATGAATTTTTTGTGAAAATCCCTACCCTAGGGCCCAAACAATAGGTCAAATCAGACCAAATTCCGCCACCTTTGGCAAAATATATCCTTTTAGTTTAAGTATACTTGGTTGTGTATTTATGAAACATTGATTGGCGAGTCTCTAAGTCCAATTCCTGAGGGACCCCACATGGTAAAGGTCAATAAATGCTGGTAATCTGCCCGCTTACCACATGTTACCCAGCCTGCATGGTAGGCGTAGAAAGGGGAAGAATGAGGGGAGTTCTACTGTAGTTCAAGCGCGAAGCGCAAGGAACAAGGGTGAAGTGCGATTGGCAGGGATGGGACGGGAACGCCTGCAACGACGGTATTGTTTTTATCATTTTTTACGTTTACATTCTGGATGTAAAATTCATGATTGGTTAGAATTAATTAAATGTCAATAAAGTAGTAAATCAATATTGTTCTGATTGGTCAGTTATATGTCATTTAAGTATTAGAGTGATTCCAGGTTGTTATCAATTTACACCAGTTTGGAATCGAAATGTTTTGATTCCCAAATCAGCGTGTCATTTTCTTTATTGGAAGAAGATGGCTCTAACCTTGAATTAAAAGTGGAGCAGAGGAAAGGGTCATGACACACGATCTTCCACGACTAAAGAACAAATCACGTTGTAACATCATGGTGGGAAAGAAAGTTATTCACCACACTGGTCAAGACTCTCGTCAGAATGTCTCACAGTCAAAGACAACCTTTCGCCACTTAGTTCTTTGGAGAAATTTTGACAGTTCATAGGATTATAAAGGAAGTTTTCATTCACCGAAAGCGAAGACTTTCAGTCTGTTAAATTTTAGGAACATGACCAAACGTCTCACCACTTAATTATTGAAAACTTTAGCTTTCATGTTGAAATTATAAAACTTTACTCACCTACTCCATCCTAGTCTTTTTGTGTTTATTATGTTGAGAAGTACATGTATGTATTTCTGTCAATATAGTGAAAGACAAGAACGATACATTGTACCAAGTATTATTTGGAAAACTGTTTTGCGAAATTTTAGTTTCTTTTAAAACGATCAGTTTCGTTCCTGCGAAAATACATGTAAGTAACAATAAGGTATTTGTTTTTACCAATACTTTAGTTCTCATTAATTCAGTTTTTATTTTTTCATTTATTTTTTTTATTATTTTTATTATTTCCGCCGTCCGCCGTCCGCTTTCTGCCGTCCACCGTCCATTTCCTCACTTTACATAGTCCCATTTCAGTTATAGAAACTGAATAATTAAAATAAAAGAATACTTTCTTCTTTCATGAAAAGCAATTTACTTTAAAAAAAAAACTTATTCAAACCAAGCAAAAATAAGCCGTAAACACATGAAAAGTTTTGTTGTCTGTTTATTTACATTTCACAAGATTATAATCGATCAGTGAGCGTAAAATTATAAAATATGGGAACTGACGGAAAGTATTCGGCAGTCAGTAACGATGTTCGTTGTATTTTTTTAAATTATAAACAGTGAACAGGTTGTAATTGCAGATGCATGAATTCCGCAGCACACGAACTGTAGAAATATAATTTCTGTCACGTTGTTGACCGCAATGTAAATAAATACTTTTGCTTGAGAAATCACAAGTGAACCTGGCACGCACAAGTATCATTGCAAGCAAACTCGGACGACCTTTATATATCACGGCAAAAAATTGGCATTAAGAGAAAAACTCTTTCAGCACACTAGTTAAATTTTGTTTGATATCTCGCACACTTGGAGTGTTGTGCTATATTTTGCACACTAAGCGTGTTGTCGCACGCTAGCTTTTGTTTTCTAAGTTTAACACGCTTCTTTGTTTGACTGCATTGTTCGTATGCAAACGCTTTATTGTTCTTAGTGTGTCCTACGAAACAAAGGAGTTTACTATATTAAATTTTAGTTTACTATGTAGTTTTCATATCCACTCAAGCTGTTTTCGACGAAAGTGAGGGATTTCTCGATTGTTATAAGGTAAATAGCCTGAAAATAGCTGCCTACAAAGTTTCTCGAAATCTTGGAATCAAAACAAATTAGGAATACCTGTATTAATTAAAATGTTAAGCAAACATTTCAGTATTGTGTGGCATTTTGTAGATTTTAAGGAATTGTGCGGGTTTGACCGAGTTGTGCGGTCCCGCACCCTGCCAGAAGCCCTGTACAGGACTTTCAGTGACAATAAAAAAATTATCATAAAATTTAAAATTATCATAAAAATTACAATCGCTTATGATAAAAATCGGAGTTGTAATAAAAAATACTGGAAATTTGTAATAGTTGTGCAGCATAATAGAAGATGAGTAATCAATGAGTAATAAATGAGTAATCAATGAAAAAAGCCGCTTCCACACGAGCAAGTTTTCCTTGACAAGTTTTCCTTGACAAAGTTTTCCTTGACAAGTTTTCCTTGCTCGTGTGGATAAACAACAAATTTCATTTGACAAGTTTTTCCTTGACAAATTTTATTTGCTCGTGTGGACGATAAACAATTTTTCTTTGACAATTTTTCTTTGTAACAGCAATAATATTGTACACAGGGAGCAGAGGAGCTAAATTTGACTTGTGCGAGCTTCGATCTAAATGCTTTATACGTGACCTTTGCGAGTTTCGATCTGTTTCCTTTAAAATGCGCTGTATTGCGTTACTGCGTTATTCGATCTTTTTGTTTTCGTTTTTTCGTCCCAGCGGGTAATCGGTCGCTTTTCCGGTCGTTGCCCTTTTTTTCCGGAAAGCGAAAGCTTTCCGAGCGAGGCACGAAGTGCCGAGAAGAAATAACGACAAGGGATGAAACATAGTACCAAATTTTCGTTGGATGTGGACCGTAACATACTGGTGACAGAAGTGACGTAAGCCGTCAATAAATCGGAAGTGAAGCCATTCATTACGAATTCAAATTCAAAACAACAGTTGATCGGAGGGAGATCTAAAACGAAAACGCGTTTCAAACTGAGGATAATCTTTCCCAGAGGAAATAAGCGAAAGGCAAAGATCGCAGGAATAACTCCATCTCGCTCACGCTTCGCGCTCGCTGAGTACGCTCGACTATTCTAAAGAGTGGGGATTGTTTGCGTTCTTATAAGCGATCTCAAGATCGATCGATCGATAAATCGCTGTATTTCCTTTGCAGGCCTTCCTCTTTTCAAGAAAGCGGCGTTTGATGATTACATAAACTACTGTTCCAGACCAGGAACCTGGTTCCAGACTGTACAGATGAATAAACTTATTCCATTAGCTTCCGGTGATGCTCGCAACCAATACATATGACGTATTTCCGTCATCAGTATGTTACGGTGCACATCCAACGAAAGTCAACTTTGAACGCCATAAAAAGCGATCACCGAAAGGAGTGTTTGATGGATCTCTTCATCAAAATTTTTAAACAGCTGTCTTGAGACTGCCCATATAAGACCACATGCCGAAAATCAGGGTTTTTTATTGCATCAAAAAGCGAGTTATCGGGGATCGAAAATTGGGCTCAAATTAGTTTCATCCCTTGTCTCTCTTCTTACAGCGTAACGATCTTGTGTGCATGTGACCCTAAGGAATTCCCGCTGGGACGAAAAAAAAACGAAAACAAAAAGATCGAATAACGCAGTAACGCAATACACCGCGTATGAAAGCAAACAGATCGAAACTCGCAAAGGTCACGTATAAAGCATTAATAGATCGAAGCTCGCACAAGTCAAATTTAGCTCCTCTGCTCCCTGTGTATTGTACAGCGGATTATCGTCTTTAATAGGATCCAGGTTGCGAGCTGCAAGATAAGGGCGCTGGCCACCAGGGATTCCTTGTCAAGTTTTCCTTGTTGCACGTCCACACAAACAAGTTTCGCAACTTGGCAATTTTTCCTTGACAAGTGTCCTTGTTCAAAAACTGGCACGCTTGTTTTTGAACAAGGACACTTGCCAAGGAAAAAATTGCCAAATTTCCCTTTCCACACGAGCAAGGAAAACTTGTCAAGGAAAACTTGCTCATGTGGAAGGGGCTTAATCAATGATTAAATCAATAACATCAATGAATAATCAATGACATCGATGAGTATTTTTTGACATTGATTAGTCATTGATTACTCATTGATCATTGGCGATACTGGATGACTAATCAGTTGATTACTCATTGATTACCCATCGATTATTCTCATTGATTCCATTGATCATCGATTTATTACGTCTGGATATAAATGAGAAGCTGCGAGCAGTGACAGGAAGCTCAACATGATCAGTGAAAAAATTTAGTTGCTTTGATTCACGATTCGATCGATCACTGCTTCCAGTGTGCACACTTTTACATCTTCAAAACAGCAAACTGATAAAAATCACTCCAAACCAGTGTGTTAAGCTTATTACTGTCAATCGTAAAAGATAGATAAGATTGACATGAGAACATTTACGACATTTTATTTTAGAATGACATCGTCACAACCCTCTCGAAATAAACAAGCCTCAAATAAGCATGCAAGCCTCAACTTATGATCAAACTTTTCATACGTGTGTTATATGTGTAATTCTCTCTTAATACTAAGGTGTCAAACATCAATTCAAAGCTTCTGTTCTAGGAAACCGAACTACATGTACATGTACCTTGCATCATGAACAGGAAGAACTAAAGCTTTTATAAGATAAGCTAAGCTTATAATTGCACATTTGGCGGCATTGACTGAATACAGTTGAATACATCAAACATTTCTTACCTTAAGTTCAACGAAAACTTCGGTATACACAGCTATAAAGCACACGTTTCTGGGACACGTCTACCAGATCAAGTATTTCAAGATTTCGTACGCACAACTCCCTCGCAAAATAACATTCCTTGGTTTCATTTTACATGCCAGGTAGCTAAGCCGTTACCGGGGGGGGTGGGTGTGGGTGTGGTATAGGGGTGTAGTGTAGGGCTGAAGACTAGTGTCGTCTTACTTAGACCGGTGACTCCCGAACCTTTCATTGAAGTGAACTGAATTTTATTGACTGATCAACACAGTATAGTCACAGTGCATTACTAGTAAATCAGTAATTCGACTTTTACTTTAGCCTGCGATCAGACCAACATGTCACGCTTCCTTGTTCTCTTTACGGGGATCGCGCGAAAAAATGGACGTAATTTTTTGTGCGACCACGTATCAAGACGAAGAGTAAATGAGAGCGCGGAAAAATTCGCCTGATCGCTGGTTGCTTTTACTTCGGAGGAAGTACATGTTGTGTGACAATAGTGACGCTTACATAACGCAATACACTACACTGGGCACCTCGGATCATGACTCTTTTTAGCAGTCCGTCCCAGATTTCTGCGATGGTCGGCGATTGCGATATATTTAGCTCAATAACAAACGTTTCTACTTCATGTCTCCAAGCAAGCTTGTATATATGTTAGGAGAGCTTTTGGTAACTAGTTTTTGTGGCAACGTTCCGGTTACGGCCAACTAAAGAATCTAGATAATCTGGTTTTATTGACCTTGTAGGGGCCGGGCGTAACAGGAATTTTCGTGAGTTTATTTTTCAGCAACCAAAAGGCCGTAATTTCTTCTACTGTTTCTTTGCTCACTGATCCTTACCATATTTGGGCCTTGTGCTGATCATAGTTTCCTTGCTGCACAAGTCGAGCTTTTGTAAAACGTTGTTTAGTGTAACCTTTTGCCCTCCGCGCTTTCAATTCTTGTCATTTTTATGCTTACTGACGTGACTCACAAGATAACTGAACCTTCTTCCTGTCACGTGCTATCTCCGCGTCATTGCAGACGCGTGAGCATCGCGCGATACACGCGAGCGGACAAGTCACGACGGTTAATAATCTTTTAGCCTTCTTGTATAACTATTTGATACGATCTCTTACAGTTAACGCTCAGTTTAAAGCTTTCCGAAGCCTACAAGCCTTAATATCCAAATGGTTAGTGGATTCATGCCCAGTTGTACAGTTTCATTAAATTACGATCGCAGCGAATAAACGTAAAAGAATAGCGATATTTCTCGTTACGTCACCAATTGTTATTAATGTGCCAACCAGAGAACTATTGGCTGTTGAAACAAAGAGTTCTTTTGTTTAATGGTTGGCAAATTTGAATAACAAAACAAATTTGACGTAATGTTGATCAACAGTGAACACTCCTATAAGAGAATACAAGTGATGTCTGGTGCGCGGCCGATTCTGCGAATTTCGGTCGACCTTTCGAGACGTTTCTAAGAAAATGACCGGCTTCAAAGAATATTACGGATATTAATACGGATTTCTGAACCAAAAAATAATCACCACCACCTCAGTAAAAAGCTTTTTTTATTGTGTACAACTTATTAATTTAATTATGCAGATATTTTTTTCTAGCCAAAATAAAGCGGTAAAATCATGACTTTAATAAACAAATAAAAAAATACATTTTATCGATTTTTTTTCGAGTATTAAAAAGCCGCCCGAAGTGGTTCTGTCGCTATATTACATGTAATTAAGCTTATAAACTCAAATTATTCTCTTTTACCGTACACCCTGTAGTTTTCCAAAATACCCTCGTTTAGGTCATCCCTGCTTTATAAATGTTTCGCAGCCGAGCCATAGCTTTATACGTGGTACTGTCGAGCCGATAGTTGTCGCGGCCGCAGCCAACAATCAAACAAAACGCCAGCATGACTACAAAGCTCTAGCTTTGCAAATCTGAGTATTCCGGGCCTAAAACAGTTGTTTCACGGCTTTTCCCCAATTATATTTGACAACACCGAGAAGAGAACACATCAAATAAGCTATCTTTCTGATTTTAAATCATAACGACAAGAAAAACGCGAGATATTACCGAAAAAACCATTTTCGCTGCCTGCTGTCAAGAAGGAAAAACACTGAGAAAACCCAACAAAGTGGTTCTCCAACATGGCGGACTGTAAATTTGTGGTCACGTGTCCGCACACACACTTTAGCTGATTTTAAAAAACGTCATAAACTTGTGATATTAAACATAGGGATATGATTTACACCTAAACTGTTTTGCACTTTTTTAAAATTCCTTCTTCCTCTTCCTCTTTCTGCCGGTTATTTGATTCCTATATATTTTTGGTACAAAATTGTATAATCCGATTGGTTATCACCCGGCCGTATTTGAGCAGATATAGGACAGTTTACGCGTCATGCTAAATTATTTTTAGTTATTTTTGACGTGGAAGGGGGAGGGGGGGCTATAGTTTAAATTTTCTGTTGGGGGGTGAAGCTTTATTTTCAACCATCTTAGCTGGATCATTTCCGTTCAGTCTCAATCTACACGAGATTTGATCCTGCCTGAACTTTTTGGCGGACAAACACAAACATGATAAACCTCTCTTTCACAAATCACCTCGTTTCCAGATTATTTCCCGCCCCATGGTTTACAATAAATTGTCAACCAAAAACCACAGTCGTAAAATAATTATTACCGAGTTTTGTCCAATCTGTCCACAGACCTTCTATTTTCTCAGATCGTCAAGAGCGTCCTTGCGCGCTTGCTTCACTATATATATACGTGACTCACAAGATAACTGAACCTTCTTCCTGTCACGTGCTATAAGAGACAGCTAATCTCCGCGTCATTGCAGACGCGTGAGCATCGCGCGATACACGCGAGTGGAAAAGTCACGACGGTTAATCATCCGCGCTTCAGTTCATCGACTCCCTCAAGCTGGGCAGATTAGGGGAGAGAAACCTTTTGGTTCAAGAGAAACACTTTAATGGGTAACCAAATGACTTTATTTCTCGAGAGCTTTGTAATGTTCAAGGAACTTGAGTAGAGTCCAGCTTCAAGCAGGGACAGCTTTGGGTGAAAACAGCCAGACTATGTAAAACTCCACGCCACCAGAAATTGTTTACGTTTTCGAACATAAGCATCTTGGTGAAATAAACCCATTGTGTTACATATTAAACTTCGTTTTTCAGTTGCTGGTTTCCAGTTGTTGTTTTTTTTGCGCTCGTGCATTTTCCAGAATTTAACTTTGGAATTTTTGCGCTCGGATTTCCATTCTAGAATTATTTTCATATGAATATGTTTGCGCTCGTAAATTTAGTTGTGACAAAGTGGTGACAAAGTCGTCAAAAAGATTATTTTTATGACAACATTGGAGTCAAAATTGTCCGCAATAAATTCAATAAACCTTTTCATTGGTTATAAAAAACACATGACGGTCATATGACAAACGCATGACCTGAAAACAATAGGAATCAATGATGCATTTCCTGGGGAAAGTCCCTGTTGTATGACATCATTTCCGACCCCTGCATGATGTTTTTTATTTTTTTTATTTTTTATTTTTTATTTTACCAAACCAACTAAGGGTCAATTTGAGATTGGTTGGTAGAATCATACGATCATCATATGACTAAGGCTTACGGAGAATCATGTCACGCAACCTCTAAATGATCCTATTAGGTGTATTAATGTTATTCAGTTATGACTGCCTTATTTGTAAGCGCGTTGAGATTTTTAAACGCGCAGAAAAGAACTTAATTATTATTATATTATATTATTATATTAAAAAATCCCACTATATTGAAAAATGCGCTGATAATTATTTGTTGGTGTCGCTCTTGTGAACAAAAAACGCACTAAATTTATCAAGAACTATATAGGATGGTGTCAGTTGGGGGATTCTGCGTTTGATATCCTTATCTATAAAAATAGGCCCGCGAGGCGTGCTCATGGCTACTGCATTTTTTACTCAGAGAATGCGCATACATGTAGCCCATGAGCCGATTAAACGAAATGGGTTAGGGACTCTCACGATTTCAATCAGTAAGTTATATTTTTCTCTACCCAGCAGTCATGAATCCACATCATCCCTTTATAACATGTATACTAGACATACTAGATATAAACATTTCCACGCCAATGGCTTTCGTTAACTCTCACCAGACCTCTCAATTGATAATATAGGTCAAGACTTCGTTCTCCGAGTTGTCGCCGTTGAGGATAGTGCAGCAACTTTGTTGGTTTTGTTATTTTTTTCTTTGGTGTATTGCATTTGATAACCCTAGCCCTAAGGCAAACATCTCTTGCTTTGGCTAACCACACTAAAATAATCAGGCCCGTAAGGCGAGGGATGCGACAGGTGCGTCCGTGGACCGATGGCTGTCAATAAAGTGAATGAAAAGCTCTAATTCGCTAACTGGTGTAGTCTGGAAATGAAGCCTGAATCAACGAAGATAACATCGAAGGTCCGCCATTTGTAGATTTGCTGGGTGACATATTAAATTTTGGACCAGATCTTGAGATTCTATAAGCTGAATTTAACGTTAACGATAAATTCGACCTAAAACCCTCATACGGAATTTTAATCCCCAGGATCTCAAAATGAGAGAAGACTGGGTACCCCAATAATGAACTGCAAAAGGGCTCAGCATGTGTGTCAATATTGGATAAAATGGACCGAACAGAGCCAGAGGTCACAGAAGAGCGAAATAGAAAGGCCGCAGCAAAATCCTGTCAATCGATAGATACATTTGTCCGTAAATTGTAAATTACATGTCACATAAAGTTTCTTGCAATTGTTTGTCATTAATCCATTTTGAATTTAAAGAAGCTTTACAACTGCTGCCTTACTAGTTTAGCCTTTTGGGTTAGAAAAAAATCGTTAAAAATCGTCTGGAACAGGGTATCTTTTTTAACATTTTAGTCTGGAAACAGGGTCGCAAAATTAGCGTTTTGTAGTCGGTACAGGTTAAGGGGTTTTATAGTCCAGCGGCACACCCCTACCCAAATTTTTTTTGGGAGTACCGCCCCCCCCCCCCTCCCCGGGCTTCGCTCCTCGCGCGTGACGTGACTCTGCTCATATCCTAGCTAACTGGACTGGGTAATTACAGTACACTGCACGATTCACGTTTAACGTAACAAATTTATTAGGTCACTTTTAGCAACACTTTGCTCTCGTAAACTAGCTCGCCGACTTCTCAGTTGCGGACAACAACTCTGTTCAGTTTATTTACCTTCATGGTCATTTTGATCAGTACAAGACTTGAAACCCAAGCTAATTTGAATACAATCACCCACTGTTTTCTTAAAACAACGGAAAACTGTGCTCAAATGAGATGATCTTATCTTTCGTCTACAAACCAAGCAGATAAGTTCGTCTTTAATTTTAGAAGATATTTTCATATTAAAATCATTCCTCGTTTCGAAAAAAATTTAACACACTTAACAATAGTAGATCTAAAATCCATTTTCTAATATCATTTTGTCACGATGTCCAACGTCAGACTCCCGAAAGCGCGGTGAATTAATTTTCTGCAATCCAGCACGCGGCTTTGATCTTTGTCACAACAGCATTCGCAGCATTCATGCTGACATAACAAAATTCTCAAATCACTCATCACTCATACTCTTCTGATTGTCGTCATACTGTAATATCTTTCTTTACACAGCAGCATTCGAGTTGTAAATTCACGCTAGCATAACAAAATTATTTGGTCCCTCAGCAATACTTTCTTCTCTGACTTCACCCCTCGCGCGCGCGTGTGACTAAATGAGTAGATAATAAATAAATAAAATAAATAAATAATTTATTAAAATATGTGACCCTCCATAGGAAAAGGGGGCTTAAGGTGATTTTTTACAAACGCATTTAAAACGCAGCGTTTGAAATGCTTTTCAAACGCATTTCAAATTATTTCAAATGCATTTCAAATGTGTTTCAAACGGTTTCAAACTGAAGGCGTTTCAAACAGAAGAAACGCGTTTCATTGCGTTTGAAACACAAAAATAATTAATTAAGATGTGCATAATTATTTCCATTACAGAGGTTAACGGCCATACGCCGGCCAAATTTATAACAGAGCTGGACAACTAGGGTCTTTTTTGTAGGGAAGCTCGCGCACGAACTATTAGACGAATGAATAGAAAACGTTTTGCAGAACCGGTTCAAGCGTGATGGAAACAAGTCCTATTAATAAATGCTAAAAGCGGGAACTTTATAGCTTTAGCTCAAAAATAGTATCCGATATACGGATAGCTTCGAAGGGTGACGTGTAAAGTTTCTAAAATTATAAAGTTCATTCGTAAATCTTGTATGCATCATCGACGGTCGTAGCCTAATTTACATTCCGTAGATTATTATCTGTTCTCTGGATACATGACGCACGCAATAAAAAACTGCTAACAGCTAGTAGAATTAACACAAAAAAAAATCCATAGAGTGCATTAACTGAAAAATTGAAACAGAACTACAAACGTATGTAAAAATCGACCGCCATTTCCTTCATTCAAGATACAAAAGAATGTCGCGCTTTTGTGAACAGATGAATCGGCGGACTGATTAAACTAAAGATAACACTGACGTCTTCGACCCGCAAGAGTTACAAGTATCGATGTTACAGAGGAGTTAATACATTGAGGTAAATTGTTGTAACATTACAGGAAAGAAAACGAGGAGTTATCGTACTGTGTTGGTTTCACTTGGAATCGAGGCATAGAACTGATGGGCCTCCGTGACAAACGTCAGTGTTGCGTGCGTTATGCTCGATCTGCGGTTAGAAGTCTTTGTCTGCTGTCGATGTCATGTAAGTAAGTATGTCAAGCCTTGTCCGAGCGTTTCTGTTTTAGGTGCACGCTCAATGCATTGCAAAGTGTTTGAAAAAACGTTGCAAGATCGTCAATTTATACACATGTAATGATGTTTATACTGTGTACGTGCTCGCTTACACGTTTTTAGAACAAGAAATACACCTGAACATTCCTGTTATCTTTCTTGATATCTTTCGCGTATTTATACACGTAAACATGCTTTTAGAACGAGGTTATTCCCCAGGATTATTCCAGCGTCTTTAGAACACTTTTACGCGCTGTTCTCTTATTAAACAAATTAATTACTAGGTACATGATGTAGGCGAGTTGACTTCAGTGTGGGCGAGTTAACTTGTTGGCGAAGCGACCGGCTTCGCATACGGAACTTGATTGACTTTGTCCAAATATTGTACGAAAACCGAGTGGAAGGTTTTCGATGGTTGCGACTCAGATGAAGCTTAAATCAACGGAGACGACGCTCCAAGAATACTAATTCATGCATTGGAATGTCGTACGATCTTGAATTCATACTCGAAAGGAAAGAGAATTACAGGAGTTGACAAATAATGTCATAGCCTGTTCACGCATCATATTTGTTGACATTTCCGTTAATTTTGAGAATACTGCTATGCACTCTATAAAAACTTTCTTGTTGTTTATTGTATTGATCGACCTAACGATGGAATATTACTGAACTTTAATCAAAAGTAAAAAGTGTAACTGCACCACCGTGATTTATCTAGCTTTTTTAAATTTCATTAACGACGCCTGAAGTTACCGTTTAACATCTTCAGTCCAGCATTTGTCGTGTTGTCGAATAATTATGCTTATTATGGCCTTCAATGCCTAGACCACTTGCTTTTCCCCGTAGTTTACAAATTCGCCGCATGCTGTGATATCCAACACATATATCTCGATCATAACTGACTTGCGGTAATCGATTAATGAATGAGGTAGTAATACTTCGGAAGGGTTTTTTGTTTACCCTACTCAAAACGTTAAAGTTGTCCACGATGTTTTCTGGGGTTCCCTGTTAATGAAAAATCAACAATCATTTCAAGAATTTCATTTGGAAGGACCTCCATGGAAGGAGCCTCGTAATTGCTACCAGTATCATCCATCTCATGTCCAACTGAATTCGTATCTTCAATTATATGTGACTCCTCCATCTCATTATGTGCAGCTGAATTCACACTAAAAACAACAATCGACAAGTAACAATATTTTCTTTACAAAAAATAGGTTTTTTTCGAATGGAGCGGAGATTAGTTCATCTTCTGACATCTGTTCGTTATTGATAAGATAGCTACGAGATTGTTAATTGATGTCGTTGGTGATAAAATGGTTTCAATTTTTACGTAAACAAATCTCTTTGTCCTTGGTGGAAAGATAAACTGCACATGTCAAAGATTGCAAAAGTTATCTTTCCATCAACAATAAAGAGATGACACAGCCTTTTAGTTGCAGTAAAAATTGAAACCACTAATACTTGAGATACCGTTTCAATCACGTCACCTCTCTTCGTCAATAAAAAACAGATGAAAGAAACGTAAAATTGAACCCTGCCATTTGAATAATACTGGGGAGAAGTCACACAATACAACACTCACATTCATAACAACTACTCATTCTAGAAACACAATTTCAATCACAGGGACGAACACCTTTTTACGTGTAAAATTTATCTTTCCATAAAAAAAAGGAGATGACACAGACTTTTACTAAAATAACACTTGTCACAATACCATTTACATTACGTCAATTTAAAACCTGCCTTTATATGATGACAAAACCCTTGACGGCCTTTTACTTGAAAGAACAATTTAAATTAATTATTTCAATCACGTAAGCGTACAACTTTTACATGTACAATTTATATTGCCATCAACAACAAAGAGATTATATCGTCTTTTATTTGGCGTAATTTGCAAAGTGTTTGATGACACAGCACCATTCGCGCTGACATAACAAAATTATATCATTACTCACTCTATACAAATTGTTATTTGAAAACTTGGATGATAAAACTTTCAACACCACGCTCTACAAGTTTTCCAACGGTTGAAAAGGTACTACATCAAAATCACAACTATTTCGTAAAACATCAATACTCTACTCTTGTACATGTAAACAACTTCTCGTGTAAAGCTTCAACTATACCTAATAACACTTACAAAGAAGTCACACTAACTACGTTGATCACTAGAAGATAAATAAACATCAGATCATACGACGAACATTCGCAGGATTATAGTAAGCTTTCAGTGCATGACAAAATTGCACCGTCTAAATGCACAGTAACCTAGAAAAGCTAACTACGTTGACCAGTGACAGATTAACGACCATCATACACAACCTTTTAGCTTATGAACTAAGAAATACTCAGAATTGATAAATAAGCTTGTAAACTTATTCTCGTCGGTTAATTACTAACATGCAAAGTTTAACTGATAAAATGCTCGTACCCTAGACGAAAAACACACTGACGGGTGAATTTGGTTCACAAGTTTAGATTTAAGAGTAAACGTGATCTGTATTATTCAATAGAGTTTAAAATATATGTCAATTGAGTCATGTGTGCTGTTATTTTGTCATTCCGGGCTGTTTAAGACTTTTTGGGCGAGATGAAAAATTCCGCCTTCTCCCGGCGGGACCACCCTACAAACTCGGGAGGAACTCCGAAAGTTAGTACACGCAATACCCTCAATACGAACACCGCTTATTACGGACAATTTTGTTTGTGCCGACGAAAAGCTAATATATTTGATCTTATACATTAGCCCTAAATACGGACAACGGACACTTTTCCGCTCTCAGTGATACAAAGTTAACCTCGCTTATCTGTGCACTGTATATTTTCATTTGTCATGACATGTTTGACAACTGTCTTCCGGTGTTTGACCCTTGTACTGACCTAAACGTTCTCTGCTCAATGTGCTAAACAAAAGTAGACTAAGTGACAGGCGTAGAACAAAGTTTCACTTCCTCGGCCTTTTATTGCGGTCATTAGACGTTGCTTAATACGGAGGAGTTTCAATCACAGTCAAAACAAAGGGATTTGACTTCAAGAAAGTAAGAGACTTGAGAAACAGAAAAAAAAAACACTGCAAAACTGTCAAAGTTATTTGCCTTTATCTCTGTAATTGTGTAATAACCCAACCAATTACACGACGCAAAATTATTGACATAGACAACGAATTATTACACAGAATCAATCAAAGAACAGTTCTCATCTTGCTTCCTACTATAATGTGACGAAAAAGATGCATTGTGGTAAAAGAAAATATAGATTTTCCCCCACTATACACTTATACAGATTAGAACTTCCTCCGTCGTTTCACCCTCACATGGCAGAAAATAAGTCACAGAAGCTCAGAGAGCAGCCATTTGGACTGTACAACTTATCAATAAAGACGCAACTTAATGACTTACATCCTTTACAAAGAAACCGCCAATTCTGTTATCTTATGTCAACACATAGTCTAACGTCACTGTTGTTTTCAACCAAAGATCAACATTCCGTTCTTATCTTTCCTCAACACATGCACAAATGCACACAGCAAACGCTCGACACTACGTACAAGTGACTCCACCATGTAGTGATTCTGTTTGAATCACTCATAAGAACAGTTGCATCAACAGTCTTTCAACTGAACTGAAGCTATGAACGATCAACCTCAATTCAAAGCGGGCTGGAAAAGGTAATTACATTTCACAGAAATGCTAACTAAAACTACTACGTAGATCGAACTTTATGTGTAGACTTCGTACACCACTACAATAGGGTGTCTAAGGATATTTTTTCCTTGACGAAAATAAAGTACAGCAAACAAAAGCGATTTTTGATTTACTCCGGTTTTTGCGTCGTGACTCACCGCTCAGTTTGAACAGAGGGGGAAAAAAGGAAACCAACTTCGCTACAAAGTTCAATAATTTGCCTCAAACGTGACCATGCTCATATAATCATAAAAGATACAAGTAATCAACCTAAAAATAGAACAATACAATAGTTTGGACACAACAATCAATGAAGCGAAAATCCCTTTCTTTAACAATTGAGAAGTCATCAACCTAAAAATAGAACAATACAATACATTTCAGAAATTCAAAGAATTTTTACAAAAAAGTCTTACGAACAAAAAAGTCTTACGAAGGAATGTTACAAAGAATGCTTCGACGACGGACAATAATGGCCACTTGCGCAAGCGCAGTAAGCCATAAAAATTATTATGAAAATGTATGTTATGTTCCCAAGATGTGGTCAAATGCGTCGGTACCCCCAGCTACTATACAACATCCTTCGCGAAAAGTTTCAGATCAGATTCTTTTCTTCCAAAATATAAAAAGATGATAGAAAATAAACGAATGTCACGAGCCGGAGTAGCATTGAATAAATTGATTATTTAGATTACGTCCGCAGACAGGGCTGTTCGCTCACGCGTCCAGCCGTCTCTTCTCGGGGAGGAACAAGACTGGACTCAAGAGAGCGGCGGAAATCAAGCCTACGTCACAAATAAACAAGCCTCAAATAAGCATGCAAGCCTTCAACTTATGATCAAACTTTTCATACGGGTGTTATATGTGTAATTCTCTCTTTATACTAAGGTGTCAAACATCAATTCAAAGCTTCTGTTCTAGAGTCTTCGATCTAGGAAACCGAACGTGACTACATACCTCATGACACAGGAAGCCTAAGCTTTTATAAGATAAGCCAACCTTATAAACTTAATTGCACATTTGGCGGCATTGACGGAATACATGAAACATTTCTTACCTTAAGTTCAAGAACAGCAGCTAAGCATACGTTTCTCAGAGTATTTTAGATTTCTCTTTGAACAAGACAGACGCAAACAACTCCCTCGCGATATTAATTCCTTCTTCAAAATTCCTTGGTTTCATTTTACACACCATCCGAGGTAGCTAAGCCGTTACCTGGGGGGAGGGGGTGGGTGTAGTGTAGGGGTGTAGCGTAGGGCTGAAGACTAGTGTCGTCTTACTTATCAAGTGACTCCCGAACCTTTCATTGAAGTGAACTGAATTTTATTGAATGATCAACACAGTATATTCACAGTGCAACTAGTAAATCGTAATTCGACTTTTACTTTTATATCCTGGCGAATGCTGCGATCAGGCCAACATGTCACGCTTCCTTGTTCTCTTTACGGGGATCGCGTGAAAAAATGGACGTAGTTTTTTGTGCGACCACGGATAAAGACGAAGAGTAAATGAGAGCGCGTAAAAATTCGCCTGATCGCTGGTTACTTTTACTTAGGAGGAAGTACATGTAGCGTGACAATAGTGACGCTTACATAACGCAATACACTACACTGGGCACCTCGGATCATGACTCTTTTAGAGCAGTCCGTCCCAGATTTCTGCGATGGTCGGGAGATTGCGATATATTTAGCTCAATAACAAACGTTTCTGCTTCATGTCTCCCGAACAAGCTCGTAGTTAGGAGAACTTTTGGTAACTTTTTTGTGGCACGTTCCGGTTACGGCCAACTAAAGAATCTAGATAAACTGGTTTTATTGACCTTGCAGGTGAGGGACTAAGCTAGCCTTAACGTAACATTGCGGGATTTCTTTCAGGCTAAGCTCGTCAGGGAAATAAATGGTTATTTTCTCCTAATAACTTACAAAAACGCGTGGTGACCCCTATTTTTTATGTTAAAAATGGGAAGCGGTAAGCCTATTCAACACACGATTAATTTCTTGTTGTGTGCAAAATGTTTTTAACTGTATTTTTGGCATACCAGAGGGGAGCTGTCAGGGTTGCTAATGGCTACGTTGCGATGATTTTTAATTAAAAAACACATAAACTGTAGTTGTTATATTACTATTTGTTAAGTATTTTAAAGCTTTTTAGATTTAGTGTTGCTTTTGTGTATGTAAGGAAAATTCAAAGGGAATCTGCGAAGAAATATTTTTTTCTTCTTTTTCCAGAAAATGCTACGTCAGCAATTTTTTTCCAGATTCAAGCTTGACTATCTCTGAAAAATCCGTGGTTACCCCAATTTTCTTTTTGGATTCCTATAGCCCTTGCTAAAATCTGATTTTCCCGCATAGTCATAAACTGCGCAAAAATACTTTGGTATTAGGAGGCACCGTCCTTAAAGTGTGATGAAAACTGGAGGGTTTTTTAGGGAAATGTCATCTCGAACTTTCTTTATGTCTGTTGTTTTCGGAGAGATAAAAATGTCCTTTTGGATACAAAAAGAGGCCAGCTAGGATTTTCGGAAATTCAAAAAGCAGCTCATAAATTCGGGTAATAAGATTTCAATCTCTAAAATTTTCTGAAGTCTGAATGTTCAGTTAACGACGTAACGTAAAAACGCCGTTCCGACACCTACAGGAAAATTTTGTTGTGGGTGTCCCTGTGGATTGTCTATTTCACTCCACCTGCAGAGCATTGGTTCTTGTGCTGGTACCAGCCGAGGACCAAATATCAAGTTGATGGAAAAACCATAAATAACTGTCAAATATGTTGATGTTTGACTGAACTGACGATGCCTTGGAAGGCTTGGTAAGATCGACTGCGGATAAAGCTCTTTATCAAGGTATGTTTCATATTAGAATAATTTTAAGTAAAATTCTAACGACTTGACGAGTCTTTTAAAAGATACCAACACGTACCAGTTCTCTTCCATATTAATTGGTAAACTATTGGCGAAGGCGTTGTGTGATATATTTAATTTCTTCGAATATTGGCCTTAAACGCACTTCTTCGAATTATTTGCCGCAGAAGAAATTCGTTGGTTATTTTGAAAGTTTATTTTTCTCTTTTACAAAGCAAGCGGTGAAAATACTGAATTTAAGCAAGCTGCTTTCAAGATAGAGAAGGCTTTTAATGAAAGATCGAAAACTTATTTCTCCATACTGATATCAATGTAAAATCTCGCGTGCGAAGTCATGAGAGAGAGCGATCACCGATAGTATAAATGTGCATCGAAAAGTATCTAAAATCCATTAAGAATAGTTTTTATTTCATTTTTATTTTCATTACAATAAAGCTTACAGCTCAACCCTATTCAGGGGGGGGGGGGGGGGGGGGGGGGATATCTGCCCGGCCGGACTTTAACTTTAAACCCTGTTATTTTTAATGAAAACAAAAATTATTGCAATAACATTAACTCTTGAGTTCCCCCGATCTGAAAAGACCGACCAAAAAAGTCAGCTATATGTCATAATAAAAGTCGGCGAGCAGGTTATACAACTGAAGGAATTGATCACTCAGAATCAACAATAACAACAAAATTACATATTATATTTCACTGATAATCTGCCTGTAATAATAAGTAAACTTTCTAAACGGAATAAAAACGTTTACAGACTAACTTACATGTAATGATAGAACGCAATTTCTGAAAGAATTCGTTCCTGGCCTTGTTGCAACAAGTCTCGTGGGTTTAAAGTTTGTCAACCGTTTCCATCGTCCAAATATTTAGCCATCGACAATTCCTAATAATAGGTTTCTTCAATCACTTGTCGACTTCTGTTCTGCGTGAAATAGTACCCCTTAATAACAGTTTAAAATTGTAGAATGGCTTATACCAACCAGGATCTCTGTAAAAATTCATATTGTAACCATGCCAGGGCGTTGTATTACAGATGCTATGCAGTCCTTTGGAAGTGACGTGCACGTGTAAATGCGAGTCTGATGACTGAAAACTCTGGATGATTCTACGTGCGGCGATAACAGCATGGACCAGCAGATTAATCTCTCGGAAAACTCTGACTGTTGTAACGTTGTGTATGTTTGCGTATCTATACTGGATGTATTACGGCTACAAAGTTCCACATCGCCTCGCCCAAACTACGATACTTAAGATATCGAACAACAACACGCGCGACAACGCGCTTTACGCGGACTTTATCGCACCACTTCACACTTCACACTTCACTTGATTCAGCATGCCAGGTAGCTAAGCTGTTATCTGCGAGTGGTTAGGGTAAGGGTGTAGCTAGACTGTTATCAAGTGACCCCAGTATAGTATATTGAGTACAATACTAGTAATCAGTAACTTTTACTTTAGCTTGCGTTCACGCCAATTTGTGTCGCTTCTTGTTCTACTTATGGGAGTCGCGCGAAAAATGAACGTAATTTTTTGCGAATGATGTCGTTTCCAGGGTCTCTTCTTCTTCCCGCCAAAAGCGACGAACGAGAGACCCTGGCTCAGGCTGATTCACGTGTCTCCCAGAATCTGGGAGATTAAAAATAAACGATTCGAGGGAGGGGCAGCTAAGTGTGAAATTTGTCTCTACCGAGTGTTGTAAATCAGGACGTCTTTGAATTCGTGGTAAACACTTTGTCGGTTCCAAGATGCCAAATAAATCGTCTGCTGGTACCGTTAAAATTCGAGTTGTTGCAGGCTGTGCAAATCGGTCGTCGATGTATCCTGCTCAAAGAATCTTCTTTGCTAAAGGAAATCGCGCACTGCATGGCGCTACAGCGTATTTATGGATTGTTGGACCGGCCATAATTTGGGACGAGATAAATTATATCACATCTATTGTGCAGGCCATGCGAAAGACGATTAATGAATTTTGAAGCCTTCAACGATCGACGAAAGCCAGAGTTCTCAGGTGTTTTATCGAAATATCGCCATATGGTACACACGAACATTTACCAAGAGTGCGAAGGCCGGCGAAGGTTCGAAAGGCAGCCGTCGCGTTTCGAATCCAGGACAAGAAAGGGGTAAATAAAATCTTTATAGTTTTTATTTATTCGGTTTACGATGTTTTGCTCGATTCTTTTTTCTGTTCATTTGAAAGGAATTTTAACTTTCAACTTGATACTTAACTATTGTGTTATCTCCAAAATATACCAAATACCCATACTTCAGTGCCGGTAAAAATAACATATACCCATTTTAAAACCCCCTGTAACAGTATATAGCCCCAACCCCCTAGCCGACCCTGTACAGTGTCGCAACGATTGAGACAAACACTGGCAACATTGGAATGAATACGCCGTTTCCTAGTTTATTTTTCATCTGTTACAAAACGAGTCCTGGCACAGAAATTAGTTTTACTCACAATCATTCTAATGAAACTCCAAATTATTTTTATTTGAATGGTTTCGCATCAGGGACTCGTTTTGAAAATGGCCTTTTGTTTTACACATTGCCTAAGGGTGTTACACTAAGCAATGTTTCGCTCCGTGGCACCTTACAGCTCGTTAGAATGGTTGGCAAATTGCGAGACAAGTTGCACGAAACATTGCCTGTATTTATAAAACATTTTGGTTGTTAATAGTGTAAACTATGATCCCGAAATAGAATGTACTGGTCGAAGATTTCCATTTGGCAGAACAATGAATTGTGTCCTCTATGTTTCTATAATCATACAATTGATCGAATGAATGCAAAAATAAGTAATATATGCACAAATGTTGCGTGTTGTGAGACTAACTAAGAACAGATATTTGATCATGATTTTGACAGTATCTTTTATTCGGAATTTGAATCTTCAACGCAAATCTATTAAATTTCATCAGTGACTCATCTGTCAAACAATTACATGTAGCGATTCTACGCGCTTCGATCTACCAATTCTTCAACATCCAATGTTTTCGCGGAATGTCCACGCATATGAAAGACACGCATTGCGCAATTTGAATATTGGCGAAAATGCGGCAGAAAATCAGCAGAGATCCAGAACAAGTAGAGACAATTAAATCATAATAAATAGTAAATAATAGTTTCTTGAAACTTTAACAACTGGCGCGGTAAACTACCCGACGCCTGTTGTTCAAAGGGTGGATAACACTATTCACTGGATAAATCACTATCCAGTGGATAAGTGTTGCCAAAACAAAACAACGCTATCCACTGAGTGATTTATCCTGTGGATAGCGTTATCCCACCGGGCTTTGAATAACCAATGGTATAAACAAGCCTCAACTTATGATCAAACTTTTCATACGTGTGTTATGTGTATTTCTCTCTTTATACTAAGGTGTCAAGCCATTAATTCAAAGCTTCTGTTCTAGGAAGCCGAACTACGTACATGCACCTCGTGAACAGGAAGAACTAAGCTTTTTAAGACTGGCACATCACTGGAAAGTTGAAAATTTACAAAGTTTGTAAATCAATGTAAATCTTGTAAATAACCTGTAAATAACCTGTAAAGATACTGTAAATGATAATTGACAGGATCATTCCCCTTTTACATGATCTTGTCGATCTTGTAAAAAGCATGTAAATATTTGGAGTGGATCATGTAAAATATTGAGAATGATCATGTAAATTTTTGGACAAACTGCCAACCAAAACATGTAAATATTTTGTAAATAACATGTAAATCGTAAATGGGAGCCTTGTAAATAACATGTAAATTGAAAAGGAGGCCTTGTAAATCCTTGTAAATTGAAAAAGGAGGCCTTGTAAATCCTTGTAAATTGAAAAAAGGAGGCCTTGTAAATCCTTGTAAATAACATGTAAATTGAAAAAGGAGGCCTTGTAAATCCTTGTAAATTGAAAAAGGAGGCCTTGTAAATCCTTGTAAATTGAAAAAGGAGGCCTTGTAAATCCTTGTAAATTGAAAAAGGAGGCCTTGTAAATCCTTGTAAATAAACATGTAAATTGAAAAAAGGAGGCCTTGTAAAATCCTTGTAAAATTGAAAAAGGAGGCCTTGTAAATTGAAAAAGGGAGGCCTTGTAAATCCTTGTAAATTGAAAAAAGGGGGCCTTGTAAATCCTTGTAAATTGAAAAAGGAGGCCTTGTAAATAACATGTAAATCGATAAGGGGGCCTTGGAAATACTGTAACATGTAAATTTGAAAACGCAGCTTGTCAGGAACCCAGTAAATACATGTCACATGTAAATCGAAAAAAGGAGCAATATTTTTCTATCTGTTCTTTGCAAATTTTATTTTCAAAACATCTGTTATTTATGGTTAAAACAACACGGGCATCAAACATCAAAAAAGCCCATTTACAAATCGATATACATAATATATATATATATTTGCCTTAGAGGTAATTTGAAATGTCATAAGCTAAAACTGTAATATTGATGTTGCAGCATTCCAAAACTAAGATAATAGTTACATAACAAATGCTGTGAATAATATATGTACCAGATGGGCTTATATTTAAGTTATAAGTTAATTTTTTGGAAGTTTTGGTTTATTTAGTCAGCTTGCAAGTGCCGAAGGCTACTATACATTGTATATTGTAATGTTTATAAATCAATAATATCATCTCATATAAAATACCTCCAATAAAATCATTATTTTCTAAATACCATATTTTCATGATTACACGTGCATTGTATGCATCTATCCTTCTTCCTTGTATAAGCTCCTCAAATACATTTTGTATAATCATAATATGAATCATGAAAGTTACATGTAAGAATATACATGTATAAACTTGCCATTCTCCCTAAAAAGCAGTCAGAATGAATTTCTAAAGATAGAGAATGCAAAATTACTTAACTCAGGAAATACATAATGTATGGTACAATGTTGTTATATTAAAACAAACATAAAATGTACATTCCTATTGAAAGCAATATTGGCTGCGGTCACATCAAAGGTGTTAACTTAGTAAAGACAGAGCTAACTTTAGTTACATGTAGCTATTTCGGTATGTAACCTCTTCTCTGTTTACTCTAACTACATGTATAGTCTGGAAATTTACGCTTCTGAATTAGGGATCCAAAACAATAGAAAGCAACTGAAATTATACCCAAGCTGGATGCTGGGGTTTAACATTAATTAGGAAGCAAAGAGCCAATCAGAATGCGGTCTTTGACATTTCTTTTTAGAAATAATTGGTGTGACTGCAACCACTTGTCCAACCACTAAGTCTGATGTCATGTAACTAAAGATTAGTATAGGTAATCGCATGGGGCCGAGTAAAATTAAGGATTAATATCACGCGTGTTTTCAGAAGTTGCAGAAAAATTGCGCGACAAGGGCAATTTCTGCAACTTCTGAAAACACAAGTGATATCAATCCTAATTTTACGGGGAAACATGAGATTACTTGTTTATGACATAGAGGGCAAAATTTTCGGAAAACCTTCAAAGCGCTGCGAAGCTAAATTCAGCCGCGGCAGAACAAACTGATATTCCTTTCAAAAAATCACACAGAAAGATCAAGCAAACCCTTGACTGTTATGTAAATCTTAAGAGAAAATTGTAAGTCGTGAAATAAAAAAAAAACAAGCTTGCAATCAAGCCAAGTAAAACGTAATTTTATTCACCTGTTTGCATGTTTTGAAGCCGGCTTTCCGCTGCGAGCTGCTTGACATGTCAATCCTACATCGACAAAACCGTGAGAAAACGACGAGTCCAAACAAACTTGTAGAGCTAATTTATCCGGTTTAATTTGACCTTCTTCTTTCTTTGAACAAACTCTGTGATCTTTTATACTCTGGGTTGCACGTGATGAAGCCCGTATTTAACAGAGGTGAAGCGAAGAAGTCAGTTGGCAGCCATGAATGAATTTCGTCGCAAACTCGCCAAGTGTCTAGCTGATGCAAGTTTTCTAGTTTTCAACTGAAATAATCTTCTGTTGCTTCGAGTGAAACACTGAGATTCAGCTTTCGGAATTTCGTTTCAAGCTATCACACGGTTTCCGTTCCTTTTTCATCAAATAACTTGGGAAACTGAAGTCAAACTCCGAAGCGACGTACAAGCGAGCGCTGTGTTTGAAAATTCTGCTAAAAATCCCGCCGTCAAGAAGCCAACTAAGTGCAGCGCGCTCAGCCAATTAGGAGCGAGGAATTTTGCCGCTCGACCAATCTCTCTCGCCCTTGTTGGATAAGAGAGGATTATAGCCAACTCGCGTTACGTGCTCGTTGGCTATTTATCCTCTCATATCCAACGCGGGCTCATAGAATAATTGTTAAATATACCGCATGAAAATATTGTTTTACATTCTGCATGAATTAATCGAAAGCGACATGACATCACCAGACAGCATTATAGGGGCCAATTGATTCAGAAGTCTCTCTCAGGATTAAGCGACAGAGGAGACGGCTGAAATTCAGGCTATTTAAGGCTTTGTATATACATGTACATGTAGAGTTTACATACATGTATCTGAATTTTAAACACCCAACAAAACAAAATTTGTTTTGTTGGGTGTTTAAAATTAATGTTTGATGGATATCTAGTAAGACATTTCACAAACCAACTTATCTGCTCAAACAATGACACAAAGATCACAAGTACATGTATAAAATAATATATTGTAGTTTAAAATGAATTTTAGGTCAAAATGATCTCAAAATAGTTCAATTTTTATTTTCCTTTGTTCCAGAATTACTACCATAATCCTAAGACAAAGGAAATAAAACTAGTTTGAAATCATTTTAAACCAGTGCATCAAAAAAATTAACTTGTAATATAGATGTAATGTAGATAATTAAATAAAGGTGAAAACATCCACGGTTCCTCCTGTTCTTACAAATCCAGTTGCCAGTAAAGCAAATTTGTATTCCTTGATGCTCATTCTCTTTGACTATATTCAGATACATGTACAATATATCTCCTAAGATCAAAGTGAAAAGGAACATGTTAACGGGGACATTTGAATCAAAAGATAAGCTTTGAGAATGTACCATTATATTACAGTTCACATCCACAACACAAAGTAACAACAAACAACAGAGGAACATTAGCAGCAAAGTTAACAACTATATATGGGACTGGAAAACTAACAGTGTACTACATGTATTAAATTGGCCTGAAATGTGCAAGAGATGGCTGACAAAGATCATGATCATTTAAAAGTACTGAACTTGAAATGATCAAATGCCAACTCAATGCGCATCCATCAAGATATAAATATTGCCTTGGATGTGTTCACATAGTGTTTTTCTTGAAAAAAAAAATCATTATGTTCACCCTGTCAGCAAGTTTCATGCTTGAATTTTTATGCTTGAATACATGTAGAAGCAAATGTGAGTTGAAACTTGATCATCGCAAGTTGAACTTTACCAATAAGGGCCTGTTCGCACTACACAAAATTTTGTTTGTTTTGCAAAAAAATATGTCAACGTGAAGCTATTTTAAGTGCGAACAATTTTTTTGCCTACCAAAATGTTGTCGAATGTCACCAAACATCAAAGATGTTTTGTTAGGCTTGAATTATTATCTATTCTTTATTGACAGCTAACCTTCATCAAGTTATCATATATCGCAATTGATCCCAAGCAAATCAAACTATCATGGCTCCCGATGCTATTCTCAGGCAGATGATGTACAGTCTCTGTACTACCAGTAAATTAAACTGTTTATGCTGCTCGCTAGGTACTGTTCTCAACTCTCTGCCCAGCAGCGGTACTTTCAAACAAGTTAAAAGTCTGAAGGCGCTTTGAATCATTCAATCATTCCTAACTCCCTAACAAAGTTGAGACTGCTGGAAATGAAAGCGGAAGCGAAGAGAACGGAAAAGTACAAAACAATTTCTCGGATCTTGGTATCTATTTTAATTTGATGGATGTTTCTAGTTATACAAATACCTCACATGTCTCAAGTTGCGAACACGATTACGAAAACAAAATTGTCATTACAAAATTTAATTTTTTTTGCAAACACCAAACCAAAGTAGTGCGAAGTTAAGTAGTGCGAACAGGCCATAACATGGTCAACAAAACGGCTATCACAAGATAAGAATTTGGTTGCCTCAACGGCCATTTTACCATTCTACTACATGTAGTTTTGTATTCATTATTCATTACTAATTGGAATGGATGGAACTGAAAGTTTAATTAATTAATCACATTCAATCAACACCCAACCATACACACTTCATGATGATTTCTTAAAAAATGTTTTAACAGGGTGTTGACAAAACACTGACCGCCGGTCAACTGACCCCTTCTAAAATTCACTGGGAAAATGAGAAAAACAAAACAAAAGTTAAGAAAAATTCAATGAGAGACTGAGTCAAGTTCATAAATAAACTTAAGGTGGCTGGACCCAATATTTTTGCATGAGCACCTTCCAACTTTGAACTTCCCATACCTAAACAGATTGATTTCAATTTCATATCCATTATAAGACATGTGTTACATATAGACTGAACTACAATATGGTATGTTTTTTGGGGAGATCGGATTGAAATATCACGTGACAATGACGTCACAACCTGTTTTAGCTCTGAGTCGAATTTTAGCCCTCAACCGCATTTTCTAGGGAAATGCTCTACGATACCTATACCTTGGGTGTTTGTCTTCGTCTGAGCGGAGTTTCACAAAAATCTATAAGACGGATTTGGAGATATTTTGGGACCTCTAAATTAAGGGTATAATTTATGTGAAAACTAAAGAATGGACTTCCCGTAGCCAAATTTGCTACTTCTGGGTTATATATTTACAAAAAATACCGCTCGTTCTATTATCATATGTCCCTTATACTTCATAGAAAAACTAGAAGGAATTACAGCAACGCGATTTCGCCAAAACTGAAAATATATGAATCAAGGTGAAACCTCAATGTTTACCTTTTTCACGGTTTTGCAGGTACTTTCACGAAAACTTACGATCATGTCAAAACTCGTCGATTTTTTTGGTTCATTTTGTTTTCATAACTGCAACTGATCAATGCACTACACAATCCCCGAATTTCTTGTTCATTGATAACTTCTAAGGCTGTCTAAAATAAACGCAAAGTCGAGTAAATATTGAAGTGGTGTCATAGTTTGCGATAATTTTGTGCTCTGGGATTCCTATTGTCTCCAGCTTATCACAACACCACGTGCACCACGCACCACGCATGCATTGACCGCGCTTGCCTGCGCCCTCCGAAATCTTTCCGAAATATGGTAAGTTTTACATCTGATTAAAATCGATTAGGTGGAATTCGCCAGCTGTTTCAATTCATTCAAGAGAACTTAAAATTCATACCAATATAGCAATATAGTAAAAAATTATTTATGAAATATTGGATGCCAAATCCAGCTCGCATATAAAGTTTTTTTCTTTCTTTCATGCAAAACATTTAACAAGGCATAAATAAATGAAATTAGTTTGAAATTGAGTGACGCGCTCACTTTCTTTTGAAATGTGTTACAACTGTTCACTGTTGTTTGTTAAAATATCTGCACATTACCATATTTCGGAAAGATTTCGGAGGGCAGCCAAGCGCGGTCAATGCATGCGTGGTGCGTGGTGCACGTGGTGTTGTGAGACAATAGGAATCCCAGAGCACAAAATTATCGCAAACTATGACACCGCTTCAATATTTACTCGACTTTGCGTTTATTTTAGACAGCCTTAGAAGTTATCAATGAACAAGAAATTCGGGGATTGTGTAGTGTATTGATCAGTTGCAGTCATGAAAAAAAATGAACAAAAAAAATCGACGAGTTTTGACATGATCGTAGTTTTTGTGAAAGTATCTGTAAAACCGTGAAAAAGGTAAACATCGATGTTTCACCTTGATTCATATATTTTCAGTTTTGGCGAAATCGCGTTGCTGTACTTCCTTCTAGTTTTTCTATGAAGTATAAGGGACATATGATAATAGAATGAGCGGTATTTTTTGTAAATATATAACCCAGAAGTAGCAAATTTGGCTACGGGAAGTCCATTCTTTAGTTTTCACATAAATTATACCCTTAATTTAGAGGTACCAAAATATCTCCAAATCCGTCTTATAGATTGTTGTGAAACTCCGCTCAGACGAAGACAAACACCCAAGGTATAGGTATCGTAGAGGCATTTCCCTAGAAAATGCGGTTGAGGGCTAAAATTCGACTCAGAGCTAAAAAAGGTGTGACGTCATTATCACGTGATATTCAATCCGATCTCCCCAAAAAACATACCATATTGTAGTTCAGTCTATATGTAACACATGTGTTATAATGGATATGAAATTGAAATCAATCTGTTTAGGTATGGGAAGTTCAAAGTTGGAAGGTGCTCATGCAAAAATATTGGGTCCAGCCACCTTAAGCTCACCTGAAATTACCAAAATGGCAGAAGTGTGGCTATTACATGTAGGTCTACTGACTCTCAAGATTTCCTTACAAGTATCATCGAAAGTACAGGTTTTGTTCTGGATAAACGAGCGCAAAATAAGTTGTAACATCATAAAGCATGTTAGCTACATGTACATGTACAGTATCTCCATGAGGAAACTACAGTGTAGCTATAAAAGCAACAACGTAAACACACACGCACAATGCAGTAACCGGAAGCCATTGCTGTGTGTGTTTATTTTGTTGCTTTTATAGCTACAGTAGACTCCCGCTATCGAACTTGGTTATCTCGAAAATCCTGCTACAGGGGGGGCTAGCAGCGAGGCCTGGGACCTAGTATACATGATTGCACATT
Organism: Desmophyllum pertusum; assembly: GCA_029204205.1. Lineage (NCBI taxonomy): Eukaryota > Metazoa > Cnidaria > Anthozoa > Scleractinia > Caryophylliidae > Desmophyllum > Desmophyllum pertusum. The sequence goes on along the minus strand of MU826878.1, from coordinate 158,248 downwards.
TAAGAAATTTGGCCGAGGCGAGACTAAGTACTGGTTTGTTTAAAATAAACATGGCGGACGATGGCGGACATGACCTGCGTTTGTGTTTGTTCAGAAATATTTTGGCGATTCCACGTTCAAACATATATGGGAACGATTCGGTCGCTGTTTAACTGAACTTTGGTCATTGTGGGACACCATGGATGAAAATTCCACAGCAAACTCCCGTAGAGGTACGTTTCTCGAATGATTGACAGATTTCTTTACTTGTGCGATCATGTATAGCGGAAAAGCGGCAAGATGAAAGGGCGCTGCCTGCCCCCCCCCCCCCTGCCCTGCTATCTCGAACTCAAACCAATTCCCCTTGCCCTTGTTTTTCAGTCATTTACTATCGGCTATCTCGAACTCCTCGCTATCTCCAACTGTTTTTCGTTCCCTTGAGAGTTCAAGATAGCGGGAGTCTACTGTAGTTTCCTCCTGGAGACAGCTAACATACTTTATGATGTGACAACTTATTTCACACGCTTGTTTATCAGAGAAAAAATCTGTACTTGTAATGAAAACGTAGAGTCAGTAGACCTGAGCCATACTTCCATGTACGCCATCTTAGAAATTTCAGGTAAGCTGAAATTGTATTTATGAGCTTGATTCAGTCTCTCATTGTATTGTTCTGGATTTTGTTTTGATTTTCTCATTTTACCAGTGAATTTTAGAGGGGGTCAGTTAGGGGGGTCAGTAAGGGTTCAGTCAGTGTTTTGTCAAAACCCATTTTAACATTCATGTGGCATGGAAATGCAAGTGCAAATTAGGCACTTGTGTCATGATATAATTATGTTGAGCTTACATGTACTAGCTTGTTCTCACATGCTACAATGTACATTGTTAGGAATTTTTTTAAATATCTGGTATATTTTGAATGATTTCATGTTAAATTGCGTTCAGAAACCGAATGCATGCAATCAAGCACTCACATTTTGGGGGGTCAATTGTGACCAAATCAAAGCCAGTGAGCTCAAATTGTTTCAATTTATAAAAGCTTATCTTTGTCCGCATATTGTAAAGTTCGCTACTCGTTATTATAGCGAAAATATATAAGCTTATATAATTACGTACGGAGTATAGAAACAGTAAAGCCAAGCTTACCTTGCAGCTGTTTAGCTCAACAAATCAACTGACTCGACTGCACGATTTCGACGTTCAAAATTTGAATTGACATCACTCAACGGCACTAAGAGACTGGCTTAAAAGGCGTACCCATGCATCTGAGGTCCGCTGTAAGAAGACGCCATACAGCTACTTGGTAAATAAAGTCGGCTTTCCGAGAAGAAAACCTTTTTTAGGCAGTAAAAGTTCCTTCCAACACCAGCCATAAAAGCTTCGACGACCGTTGAAACCAGCGCCAAAACACCGAGGCATTCCGGGAAGTGGTTACATTGCGCATGATTTGTTCAGATCCAGACTCTCTCGACACAGCGGCAAAATGACTGCGCGTGCGCCAACCTGCTCGCTCATTTCCATACAAACATAATGGCGGCAATTCAAAATTCCCGGAATTTGTTTCATTTCGCGTGGATAAGGCCGTCACGGAACAGATAAGGTTTTTACCTTGGAAACAATTCCGAGAGAGACTCTTCTTTCACATATCTTTTTTAGCAAACTAATTATCTTTCCACAATAGTGAATTTATCGCTCGAAGTCGAGCGATCGTAAGTGAAACATGAACTCTTTGAGCTATGTTTCGTGTTTCACTTACGAGTCGCTCGACTTCGAGCGATAAATTCACTATTGTGGGAAAGATAATTAGTTTGCTAAAAAAGATATGTGAAAGAAGAGTCTCTCTCGGAATTGTTTCCAAGGTAAAAAACCTTATCTGTTCCGTGACGGCCTTATCCACGCGAAATGAAAACAAATTCCGGGAATTTTGAATTTCCGCCATTATGTTTGTATGGAAATGAGCGAGCAGGTTGGCGCACGCGCACTCATTTTGCCGCTGTGTCGACTCTCTCGACCAAAGCCATTCTCGACCCCAGACCTTCGCTGCTTTGATGCGCAAAAGAGAAGGGCTCTGGGGTCGAGATTAAACCAAAGCAAGTCATTTACTATCGGCTATTTCGAACTCGGTTATTTCGAACTCCCCGCTATTTCGAACTAGTTGTGCAGTTCCCTTGGCCTAAAATCAACCCCGTTATTTCGAACTCTAAAAATGTTGATGGAGAAACATCAGACGGCATTATTTTGTAATGTATATATCATTGTCAGTCGTTGGGTACAGTTCCGGTTGTACGAACGTACTATATATTGTCAATTTCTTGAAATAACAATTGTATAAGGCACATAATCGCCTCAGATATTCGGATATAAAGTTTGGAGTTTTCTTTAGGGAAATATGAGAAAATTAATGCCTATTATTTTTGGAGAGATAAAAATTTCGTTTTGGGTACAAAAAAGGTCAGCTTGTAGGATTTTCGGAAAGGAAAAAAGGTCAGCTAGGATTTTCGGAAAGGAAAAATCAGCAAGCCGAGGAAGAGCTGAGGTTTTCGGGAAATGACTAAAAAAGTCCTAATAAATTCGTGAAGTCTAAAGTTCCCCTAGCCGATGACCGAAGATATATAAATTTTATAGCTCAGCTTAGAATTTAAAAGCACATGCACCAGACAGCCTAAAATAGTTGGGAGAAAACCGTCGTTGGGTGCCCCTGGCTAAGTCGAACTATTTCCCGTTTCCACTGAGAGTTCGAATTAACGGGGTTCAACTGTATTTACATGGTTCAAGACAGGCCCCCTTTTCCGATTTACATTGTTATTTACAAGGATTTACAAGGCTCCCTTTTTCAATTTACATGTTATTTACAGGCTCCCTTTTCCGATTTACATGTTATTTACAAGGGTTCCTGAAAGGCCCCCTTTTTCGATTTACATGATATTTACAAGGACTCCTGACAGGCCCCCTTTTTCGATTTACATAATATTTACAAGATCTAGATACTGTAAATGTGTTTAAAATAATTTACATGTTTTTTACACTTCCTTGAATTCTCACTGTAAAAACTAAACATGTAAATCACTATTTACAGTCCATTTACATGATCTATTAAAGCTGTAAATATAATGTAAATTTTATTTACAAAACCCTAACCTGTAAATTGAAATTTACAAAGTATGTAAATCCAGATTTACAGTTGTAAATATATTTTTACATGTTTTGTAAATTTTCAACTTTTCCAGTGCATTTAGCGGCATTGACTGAATACATCAAACATTTCTTACCTTAAGTTCAAAGAAAACTGCGGTATACACAGCTATAAAGCACACGTTTCTGGGACACGTCTTACCAAAAATATTTCAAGATCGCAGACAAACAACTCACAGACAACTCCCTTGCTGCCTTCTTCACACTTGACTTGGTTTCAGCATGCCAGGTAGCTAAGCCGTTATCTGCGGGGGGGGGGGGGGGGGGGAGGGGGGGGGGGATGTGGGGGAAGGTATGTGGGTGTAGTGTTGGGGTAGGGGTGTAGCTAGACTGTTATCAAGTGACCCATTATAGTTGTATATTGAGTACAATACTAGTAATCAGTAACTTTTACTTTAGCTTGCGTTGAGGCCAATTTGTGTCGCTTCCTTGTTCTCTCTATGGGAGTCGCGCGAAAAATGAACGTAATTTTTTGCGAATGATGAGAGCGCGGAAAAATTCGCCTGATCGCAGGTTTGTACCAACCTAGTTCCAGGGTCTCTCTTCTTCCCGCCAAAAGCGGTTGTCGATGTATCCTGCTCAAAGCGGAATCTTCTTTGCTAAATGAAATCGCGCACTGCATGGCGTTACAACGTATTTATGGATTGTTGGACCGGCCATAATTTGGGACAAGATAAATAAATTATATCACATCTATTGTGCAGGCCATGCGAAAGACGATTAATGAATTTTGAAGCCTTCAACGATCAACGAAAGCCAGTGAGAGTTCTCAGGTGTTTTATCGAAATATCGCCATATGTACAACGAACATTTACCAAGAGTGCGAAAGCCGGCGAAAGTTCGAAAGGCAGCCGTCGCGTTTCGAATCCAGGACAGGAAAGGGGAAAATAAAATCTTTATAGTTTTTATTTATTCGGTCACGATGTTTTGCTCGATTCTTTTTTCTGTTCATTTGAAAGGGATTTTAACTTTCAACTTTATACTTAACTATTGTGTTATCTCCAAAATATACCAAATACCCATACTTCAGTGCCGGCAAAAATAACATGTACCCATTTTAAAACCCCCTGTAACAGTATATAGCCCCAACCCCCTAGCCGACCCTGTACAGTGTCGCAACGATTGAGACAAAACACTGGCAACATTCGAATGAATACGCCGTTTCCTAGTTTATTTTTCATCTGTTAGAAAACGAGTCCTGGCGCAGAAATTAGTTTTACTCACACTCATTCTAATGAAACTCCAAATTATTTTTATTTGAATGGTTTCGCATCAGGACTCGTTTTGAAAATGGCCTTTTGTTTTATACATTGCCTAAGGGGTGTTACACTAAGCAATGTTTCGCTCCATGGCACCTTACAGCTCGTTAGAATGGTTGGGAAATTGCGAGACAAGTTGCACGAAACATTGCCTTGTATTTATAAAACATTTTGGTTGTTAATAATGTAAACTATGATCCCGAAAATACATGTACTTGTCGAAGATTTCCATTTGCAGAACAATGAATTGTGTCCTCTATGTTTCTATAATCATACAATTGATTGAATGCAAAAATAAGTAATATATGCACAAATGTTGCGTGCTGTGAGACTAACTAAGTAAAGATATTTGATCATGATTTTGACAGTATCTTTTATTCGGAATTTGAATCTTCAACGCAAATCTATTAAATTTCATCAGTGACTCATCTGTCAACAATTACATGTAGCGATTCTACGCGCTTCGATCTACCAATTCTTCAACATCCAATGTTTTCGCGGAATGTCACGCATTGAAAGACACGATTGCGCATTTGAATATTGGCGAAAATGGGCAAAAAAATCAGCAGAGATCCAGAACAAGTAGAGACACTTAAATCATAATAAATAGTAAATAATAGTTTCTTGAAACTTTAACAACTCGGCGCGGTAAACTACCCGGCCCTGTTGTTCAAAGGGTGGATAACACTATTCACTGGATAAATCACTATCCAGTGGATAAGTGTTGCCAAAACAAACAACGCTATCTACTGGATTTGTCCTGTGGATTGCGTTATCCACCGAGCTTTGAATAACCACTGGAATAAACAAGCCTCAACTTATGATCAAACTTTTCATACGTGTGTTATGTGTATTTCTCTCTTGATACTAAGGTGTCAAGCATTAATTCAAAGCTTCTGTTCTACGAAGCCGAACTACGTACATGTACCTCATGAACAGGAAGAACTAAGCTTTTTAAGACTGCACATTTAGCGGCATTGACTGAATACATCAAACATTTCTTACCTTAAGTTCAAAGAAAACTGCGGTATACACAGCTATAAAGCACACGTTTCTGGGACACGTCTTACCAAAAATATTTCAAGATCGCAGACAAACAACTCACAGACAACTCCCTCGCTCCTTTCTTCGCACTTCACTTGGTTTCAGCATGCCAGGTAGCTAAGCCGTTATCTGCGGGGGGGGGGGGGGGGGGGGATGTGGAAGAAGGTGTGTGGGTGTAGTGTTGGGGTAGGGGTGTAGCTAGACTGTTATCAAGTGACCCATTATAGTATATTGAGTACAATACTAGTAATCAGTAACTTTTACTTTAGCTTCAGTTGAGGCCAATTTGTGTCGCTTCCTTGTTCTCTTTATGGGAGTCGCGCGAAAAATGAACGTAATTTTTTGCGAATGATGAGAGCGCGGAAAAATTCGCCTGATCGCAGGTTTGTACCAATCTCGTTCCCAGGGTCTCTCTTCTTCCCGCCAAAAGCGACGAACGAGAGACCCTGGCTCAGGCTGGTCACGTGTCTCCCAGAATCTGGGAGATTAAAAATAAACGATTCGAGGGAGGGGCAGCTAAGTGTGAAATTTGTCTCTACCGAGTGTTGTAAATCAGGACGTCTTTGAATTCGTGGTAAACACTTTGTCGGTTCCAAGATGCCAAATAAATCGTCTGCTGGTACGGTTAAAATTCGAGTTGTTGCAGGCTGTGCAAAACGGTTGTCGATGTATCCTGCTCAAAGAATCTTCTTTGCTAAAGGAAATCGCGCACTGCATGGCGCTACAGCGTAATTATGGATTGTTGGACCGGCCATAATTTGGGACAAGATAAATTATATCACATCCATTGTGCAGGCCATGCGAAAGACGATTAATGAATTTTGAAGCCTTCAACGATTAACGAAAGCCAGAGTTCTCAGGTGTTTTATCGAAATATCGGCATATGTACAACGAACATTTACCAAGAGTGCGAAGGCCGGCGAAGGTTCGAAAGGCAGCCGTCGCGTTTCGAATCCAGGACAGGAAAGGGGTAAATAAAATCTTTATAGTTTTTATTTATTCGGTTACAATGTTTTGCTCGATTCTTTTTTCTGTTCATTTGTAAGGGATTTTAACTTTCAACTTTATACTACTATTGTGTTATCTCCAAAATATACCAAATACCCATACTTCAGTGTAAAAATAACATGTACCCATTTTAAACCCCCCTGTAACAGTATATAGCCCCAACCCCCTAGCCGACCCTGTACAGTGTCGCAACGATTGAGACAAAACACTGGCAACATTGGAATGAACACGCCGTTTCCTAGTTTATTTTTCATCTGTTACAAAACGAGTCCTGGCGCAGAAATTAGTTTTACTCACACTCATTCTAATGAAACTCCAAATTATTTTTATTTGAATGGTTTCGCATCAGGACTCGTTTTGAAAATGGCCTTTTGTTTTATACATTGCCTAAGGGGTGTTACACTAAGCAATGTTTCGCTCCATGGCACCTAACAGCTCGTTAGAATGGTTGGGAAATTGCGAGACAAGTTGCACGAAACATTGCCTGTATTTATAAAACATTTTGGTTGTTAATAGTGTAAACTATGATCCCGAAAATACATGTACTTGTCGAATATTTCCATTTGCAGAACAATTAATTGTGTCCTCTATGTTTCTATAATCATACAATTGATTGAATGCAAAAATAAGTAATATATGCAAAAATGTTGCGTGTTGTGAGACTAACTAAGTAAAGATATTTGATCATGATTTTGACAGTATCTTTTATTCGGAATTTGAATCTTCAACGCAAATCTATTAAATTTCATCAGTGACTCATCTGTCAACAATTACATGTAGCGATTCTACGCGCTTCGATCTACCAATTCTTCAACATCCAATGTTTTCGCGGAATGTCACGCATTGAAAGACACGATTGCGCATTTGAATATTGGCGAAAATGGGCAAAAAAATCAGCAGAGATCCAGAACAAGTAGAGACACTTAAATCATAATAAATAGTAAATAATAGTTTCTTGAAACTTAAGGTATCAGTATACCCCAAATTTGACCATTTTGCAAGATTTTACTTTTTGTTATCTTCAGATAGATTACATCAAGACCTTTCATTTCCAAAAAGTTTCACGAAAAAAGATTGCTTCTAAAGAAAGTTATGAAGAAAAAACGATTCTCGCCATTAATTATTTCTAATCGAGAGCCGTCAACACTTTGTCAACATGTACGTATAAAAAGTCACGTAACACGAGGGCCGACATGTTTGTAGATTCACCCGAAATTCGAAAGCCGCATCTTGCAATGTTCATGTTCATAGAAACATATTAAGAGACTGTGTCCGCGTTTTCAAGTAAGAATATACCGAAATGGGAAATTGTTCGGAAAGAATTGAGCCGAAGCACTCGTCTCAACCAGGTCTCAAATGACACCGGATCGCATCACTGCTTAGGACAACTGAAAATCGCTCGCGGTTGCATATCCATGTGGGCGAATATCCCACAGTGAAGCTAAATGGAGGGAAAACTGAAGCCATAAACTCTTAATTTACTTGTAGCACGATCGGTGAGAGGAGAACTTTCTTCTCTAGCCATAAGAAGCGCGCATTTGAGGTCATTTGTATTCGATACGTACTCTGTTTAATTAAAGTAAGACGAGCCTTCTCTTTATCGATCAACGCATAATTATTTTCACGCGTCTTGTGTATTTAATCTCATCAGACCGGAAGAGTTTTCCCCTGTTTCTCGAAACTAAAATTTCAGCGAATGAAGCGCACGTTTCAAGTTCGTTTGCAACGAATTTCCAACCTTTTTCGCTGTAATTTGGAGAGAATGTTCTCCAATAGTCTGACAAAAAAATCTGTGTCGGGGAATTTTAATTTTTTCCCTCCTTCGAAAGTTATGAGTATTTTCGTACAGAGAATGCATGTTTTGTCAACCCTCAAAGTTTAACTGTGTGTTAAAAAGCTAACCAGACAAGTAATCAAAATTCCCCGACACAGTTTTTTAGAGAAAGGTGTCAAGAACACGTAGCGATGTTTTTCGCTTTCTCCCGTTCAATTCCGGCCGGAAACGAACTCGATTTGTGGACCAATATACTTTTTGAAATTGAGCGCTATATTCGAAACACGTTAATCTTTTTACTTAAAAAGAATACATATTCGTAATCTACAATTCTTAAGTTTTCAGGAAATATATACTTTATTGGGGTTTTTGTTAAACCTCCGACCGTAAAACAGCGCCAACGCATGATGGTCATTTGGGGTATACTGATACCTTAAACAACTCGGCGCGGTAAACTACCCGGCCCCAGTTGTTCAAAGGGTGGATAACACTATTCACTGGATAAATCACTATCCAGTGGATAAGTGTTGCCAAAACAAACAACGCTATCCACTGAGTGATTTATCCTGTGGATAGCGTTATCCACCGGGCTTTGAATAACCACTGGAATAAACAAGCCTCATCTTATGATCAAACTTTTCATACGTGTGTTATGTCTATTCAGTTCTCTCTTTATACTAAGGTGTCAAGCATTAATTCAAAGCTTCTGTTCTAGGAAGCCGAACTACGTACATGTACCTCATGAACAGGAAGAACTAAGCTTTTTAAGACTGCACATTTAGCTGCATTGACTGAATACATCAAACATTTCTTACCTTAAGTTCAAAGAAAACTGCCGTAGTTAAGCATTCGTTTCTGGTACAAGATTTCGCAGACAAACGCAAACAACTCCCTCGCAGACAAGTTGAGACAACTCCCGCTTCCTTGCCAGGTAGCTAAGCCGTTACCTGCGGGGGGAGGGGAGGGAGAGGAGGGGAGGGGACGGTGTAGTGTAGGGTGTGGGTGTACTGTAGAGGTGTAGCTTGCAGTGTCGTCTTACTAAGACTGTTATCAAGTGACTCCTTTCTTTGCTTTAAGTGAATTATCAACATAGTAAAACACTCTCACTGTAACAAAGCCACTCGATCACTGCCCAGGCAAGGCTAAGATATGGGAGGGAAGATTTAGCCTGGGCAGAGGTTAGCACGACAGAGATATGCGAAATAGTAAGACGTCGCCGAGGGAGGTGGGTAGGTAAAAAACTATAAGTTGCGACCGCGTAACTTGGCGAAAGAGGCACAAAACCTGAATAAATGAGCTTAATTAAATATATAAGCGAGCCCCCTGGGGACTTGAGGGTCGTTAGGCTATATTCACTGGGGTGCTGGGAGCATGTTAGCATTGCGCGCGGGCTAGCTTCGTGGCTTTCTTAGCAGTGAAAATAGTTATGTTATATTTACATGTTATTGTGTGAAGTCAAGGGGGGATAGAAAGCCGGCACTTTTCTTTGGGGACATAGCGGTGCCGGGCAACAGACCAACAGTGCGAATCCTGTGTCAATCAAGCCGTTGCTAAGAATGACATCAACCAAAACTTCATTGTTTTCTAACGCGGGAAACTTTTTCAAGCTCGCAGCGTCAAGCTGTACGCGTGTAGCCTGCAAACACAGCGCTGGCGGATTTTTGGCCTGATCTTTAATTTCACGCCGCCGAGAAAATATCTCGGCAGCGTGAAACAACAAGCGAAAAATCCGTCTGAGCTGCATTTACATGCTATAGCTGACTCGTCCCCAGCCGTCTCTACCCCTTGCGCTCCCCTCAGCCGCGTTAAATATTAACAGGAGACAAGAGAGACGACTGGGGACGAGTCAGATGCTATAGCGAGAGTCTTTCGGATACAGTCAGTAGTGCTACTACTGGAACGGGAAGCGAAGTCGGATGAAAATGTTCATCGTAAACACGGAAACAACCAAAGAAAAACACCTTTTTGTTATCATGCATACTAATTGCAGGTGTGAATTTCTTGCCTGAGAAGCTTTTTTATTGTTAATAAGTTCCCCTTGGGACAATCCTCTTAGCAACTAGTTGAGTGCTATTGCGCACTGCGCACACTCGGTTGCCCGGCACCGCTATGTCCGTAATTATGCAAACCATTTATAAGGAGTTTCTATCCCCCCCCCCCCCCCCCCCCCTGTGTGAAGTAAACAGGGTAAATCTAAATTTAATTTAAACAATTTTAAAAAGTCGAGAATGAAATATACATGTCCAATTAACGAAGATGTAAAGAAACGCAATTCAAATGAATTCTGACTGAAGAAACAATGTCTTTTTCCTAGCCTGTGTACATCCGCCTCCTCCCCTAAAAAAAGCGGGAAGAGAGACCTCTCTCGGCGAATTTTCCCGGAGGGGGGAGATGACGGATGTGACATAGGCTACTTATTCCTGAATCTTTGCAATCTTTGTTAAATTCTGAGTGTAGAACAGCAGACTAACTGTGAAAATTTACAATACAAAACTGCCCGGACACAAGCTTTCACATGCTATCGCCATTGACGGCAGAAAGAAAATCCTATGTTTGGTTGTTGATTTATTGTTTGAACAAAAGAAAAACAAAACAGTACGTTTTATATGTAGGAATTAAAGCTTCGATAAACGCTAAGCGTAATTACATTTACATTCAGTTAAACAAGATTTACGTCCATGGTTAAAGTTATCTCCTACTTATGGTTTAATTACGGGAACGTTCAAGTCAATAATATTAAAGTATTATTAAAACGCCATTAAGCCAGCCACACTGCATGAACAACAAAACAATTTTGAACCCGTGTGAAAAAATTTCAAGAGCAAGTTATAAATAAAGTTTCGTCGCCATTGTAAGCCGACTGCCAACACGTTCCCAGTAAAGGGCGGACCATTAGATATCCCGGGAGGGGGGGTGACAATTACCAAAAAAAATTCCTGCAAAGGAAAATTGTCTAAAAAAAATATCCTGCAAGCAAGCTGACCATCAAAAAAAAATTCCTGCAAGCAAACTGGAACATATGTATATATAAGAAGATCTGTGAAAAAAAAATTTGTGCAGAGTTTGCTCTCCTAAAAAAAAATCCTGCAGACAACTCAGGCTGGAAAAAAATATCATGCACTGGAATTATTTTACCCCCCCTCCCGGGATATCTAATGGTCCGCCCCTAATTAAGTTTTACCGCGACAGAAATTGCGCCACATCGATGAAAGAGGAGAAAGAAAGCCGAAAAAATTAAAATAAAAGCCAAGCATGGCAAAGTTAAAGTAAAGCATGGTTTTTGCGGTTGGCGCGCGCCGTATGCCATACGATTGGTTAAAAATAAATACGATATGCCAATGGCAGAACTCTTATTGAAACCAGAGCAAAAAGCTATAGGTCCACTGTAATACGATCAGTTTATTATGTATTATGTATTATTATTCTTTATACTGTATAATCCGGAAGTAGCGAAGGTCGTTACTTTCGGTTTTAGCTCAGTAGCATAGAAGCTTCTCAGATCGCAACGGGTGTCGCTACTTGCTGCGGGGGTCTCGCTACTTATGAGGGTTAACGTTTCTACTTTTTCAGTGAATAGTCAAATCCTGTTGACAACTGCTGAGTAACAACCTTACCAAATTTGTCATTTACCACTAAACTAATACACTGAAAGCCTGTAACATGTTTACAAACTGAATTAAGCGTGCATGCTTTCACTTCTACACCGAGAGAAGGGGAGGGTGGTCGCTACTTTCAGGTGGTCGCTACTTTCAGGCGGTCGCTATTTTCGGAGGAGTCGCTACTTTCGAGAATTACAAGAAGGTTGCCGAAGTCGTTACTTACGGCATTCTACAGTATTCTACTCACAGAGTTGTACAGTTATTCGTGAAGAACTGAAGTAAAGTAATACTCGCAAACAATAAACGCGCTCGCCTATTGTACAGGATAATATCATTGTTATGCATATACGTACTTTACGTTTTATTAGTTTTCGCCCCTTTTTTATCTTTCTTTATTATTTGCAAATCCACAAACTGCCCCTAATCAATAACTTCACAAAAAGTGCAATAAAATGCGAACAATTTGCACAATATTAATTAATTTTGTGCGCGTGCTTCTTAAAAGTCTCTACGCCATACGCAGATAGCGTAGGAGGCTACCACGTACCACGAAGCGGTGTTGTTGTTTTTTTGTGTAAAAAAGAATAAGAACGTTTGCAAGACATTGTGCGAGGAGAATTTCGTGGTATTAATTATGTATAATCTGATAATGAGAGATTTAGGCCACAGACGACCCACACTAAGTGAATATAAAAAAGTAAAATAGAAATAGAAACTGAAGGGTATAAAAAAATTGGGGAATCTATCTGAATCAAAACAGGAAAGAGCGAGGGCGTTTTAGTCTTCGTTAGCATTCGTAAACGTACGTAGTTGCCCTTTTCCTATTTTCTCGATAAGATTTTTTAACAGTAAATAAAGATAAAGCTGATTTTTTTATATACCCCAGGCCAGAACTTGTTGTCTTCTTCAAAAGTAAACCCAAATTATGGATTCACTGGATGCCATAAAACGAGCATTTCTTGGTTTGTACACGTGCTCTCGCTTTTATTCACAACTCAGTTATAAGAGGTTTTGTGGTTCACTTTGTCTTGGTCTTCTCAGTCTTTTCCAGTGTATGTTAATCAGATTAACCAGGAAGATGTCCGGTATTGTTCAGTAGAAAGTCAGTCTAAAAGTGTTTTGGCGTCTTAATTTACAAAATCAGTTACCTCATCTTTAAAGACAATGGTATGGTTTAAAACATGGCGATTTTACAAACTCTGACCGAAAGATTTGCTATTTTACGTTGAACTGGCTGCACTGCGATGAAATATGACAACGAACCATACTTGTTCCGGCACAAAAGGTCGACATTCGAGCAGGCAAATTCGATTCCAAACAAAACCCAAGCCACGTTTATACATGTACCAGTAATCAATTTTTGGCTGCCAGTGTAAAAGTACCGCCTCGTCACACCTGGCCCGGAACAAACCCTCCATGAATTCCTGCCAGTAAAAACCTCTCAGTTTCATTAAAATCTCTGATAAAGGAAACCCTGATCGCAGGTTACCTTATTGATAAAGTTATTGCTATTGTTAAAGTTTCGCAGAGAGTATCATTACCTTCTTGTATACAGAGCAGTGCATAACTTCATTGCTGTGTGACCTTTGGTGGTTTTTAATACGTACGAGAAAGGCAATGAAAACAACACTTTGTTTGACTAAGGGCCTCCACAGACTAGAGAGATAGTTGTCGATCATAAAAAGTTGTCGATAACAAAAAAGCCAGCGTGTGAAGCTGGTTATCGATAACTTTTTTATGATCGACAACTAAATAGTTGTCGACAACTATTTCTCTAGTCTGTGGAGGCCCTCAGTTTTTCTTCAGTACTATTTACTTAAACGGCAGATACCAAAACTATATTTTTTATTATAATGTTAATAATGAATTTTCCACCACAGTTAGTGAAATGAAAAGAAAAAAAATTGAATCAAAAGAATACTTTTTCATCACAATATGGTTCTTAGGTGTAACATTTAATTAAAGCGAAATTAAATATCGTTAATTAGCTATTGTGCTGATCTTGCTTGCCGATTGAAACGCAAGATCTTTTTAATTAGAATTACACGAATGCCTTTTCCAATCTTGTGTCGGGAACATCAAAGGCTGCCGGGTTATAGTTTGTCACCCCTGACAACAGTGATAGCACGAATAACGCAATTGTGTCTGTGCAAAAATAAGAAACAAAAGGAAAATACAAGCTAACAATCAGTCATTGCCCTAAATCACATAATAAAATAGTTATATTTCAATTATTTGTATTTCTAACTACCGTAAAGTTCCGAAAGTAACGATCCCCGTTACTTTCGGAATTAGCAGCCTTTGGGGCTCACTCCTTTAATTTCTGGGGGTCGCTACTTTCGGGATTTATTAGCAGCCACAAAGTTTTGACGTTACTTTCTGGGGGTCGCTACTTTCGGGATTCATTAGAGGCCACAAAGTTTTTGCGTTACTTTCGGGGAGTCGCTACTTTCGGGGGCTCGCCACTTTTGGAGTGCTGAGCGTATCTAAAGGGTCATCATGAGACAATAACCGCCAGCCAAACAACGAGGAACGTTTTTCCAAAACGTACGACATCGATCAAGACGGAGTTAAATATATTTGTCGTTAAACAGACCATTGTAAAAAAAATTGTTATTCATTGTCCAATTGTATAAAATGCTCTCGCTATTCAACTCTATAGAACATTTAGGCCATTCATAATTGTCTTCGTGATTCAACTCTTCTTGCTAAATACATTTTCGTTTTGTTTAAATGCACTTTAGATTTCTATAGTGTTTTCAATCCAACTTAGTTTAGAATATATTATATTTTTTGCTTTTAAATCGCTTTTCTTCAGTCTTCATTTCAGCTCTGTATGTGCTCTTTTGTTTTCCTGCGTGAACACGTGGTCCTCTCGGGGGGTGGGGAGGGAGGGGGGAGGGGTTCCCTTACAAAAGGAATGGGGGTAACCGTCGTACCTGCTATGGGTTAAAATTCTTGGTTTGGTACCGCTAGGGTATTTAAAATCTAAAACGAGCACTGTTACAGTTATCCCGGTACCGAAGCCGAAAGAACACGAACTAGTTTTTTCTTAAATTTATCACCTTTTAAGGGTGAAAATGAATTCGAGCCACAAAACGAAATTCTAGCTGGTACCTTTTTGTAGGTTCCTTTCAAGACTTCCGACGATCCCCCCCGTCAATTTTATATGGCCGGGATCGAAGTCCCCTCGGGGGTTCTTTCCTGGGAGAAGGGGATTGATCGTCGTGTTTTCTCTCGCGCTCTCGTTGTCGCCCCTTTGCGGCTCACTGTTGCTCATCGATCGAGAAAGAGAAGAAAGAAAACCTCTGGGCCCAGGCTATCTGAGGTCAATTTCGTATAGATTTTTCCATTGCAAATTTTGAATCTACCCAGGTTTTTTAATGAACCTTTTTTAAAAATTTAATTTCTCTTTTGATTACTTGACCACCTATCACAAATTCAAAGCGTGACACATCCAAATTAAGCAGGACTCTGCACCTTTAAACTCTGCACTATCCTTTGTGTTTCTGGGTTTGGAAAGTAAAGCGAGTCCGATTACTGGTCAACCAGATTGCGTGATAAACAGTCTTTAAACTTCCAAATACGTAAAAATGAAAAATACTGACAACGGGCGCCATATATGAGGTCGAAGTCCATGAGTCAGGGCACCCAACGGATCGTTTCGGTGGAATATCTGTTCGGAAGACCTATAATCGCCTCAGATATTCGGTTAGGGAAATGTCATTGCGAACTTTCTAATATGGGAAAATTAATGCCTTTTTCGGAGAGATAAAAATGTCGTTTTGGGTACAAAAACAGGTCAGCCAGGATTTTCGGAAATGCAAAAGCAGCTCATAAACTCGGGTAATAAGATTTCAATCCCTAAAATCTTCTGAAGTTGGAAAATTCAGCTAACGTGTCCGAACAGATACATTTTTCTTAGCGTTTAAAAATAAGCCATTAAACTGCACAAAAAACACAATTATAACGTAAAAACGACGTTCCGACACCAACAGGAAAATGTTGTCGTTGGGTGTCCCTGATGAGTGCACTCACTGAAGTGTAAACAAAAATTCTGCTTCTCTGTATATTATTTACTAATAGATTATAACTGCTGCATTTTCGCCTTCCACAAACTTTTCACCTTTGTCGTTCGCGGTAAAAACCAGCGAGTCGATAAACTCGGTCACACTGTTAAACAGTTCGTGCTCAGCATTCGTTCGGAAATTTTGCTGCTGGGTCAGAAAGTCGATAAGTAGGTCACCTTCTGCAGTTGGCCCAGTCGTCTCCCGCCTTTCCTCCTGCCCATCACCCCTTGCGCTCCACTCGGCCGCGCTTCTCTCGTTAAATATTAATAGGAGACAAAAGAGACGACTGGGACGAGTCAGCGTTTGAATCGTAAGCGACAGCCGACCATTTTTGGGAATTATAATTACCAACTGGATGAGTGCTTATAAACAAAGGGAAAGTCCAGTTGGTAATTATTATTATTATTAATCTCTGTGGATGCGTGACCTGTACATTCGCGAACCTCTTTTGTGATAGGTAATAACGATTTAAAATTTACATATACACCTATTTCAATAAACGTTGTCGGATACAAATGTTTTTAAAAGCCCGCAAAGCCGCAAGACAAGACCGAAAGGTAGCATGGGTAAAAGTAGAAAACTGCTGCACGCAACGAATACTAATGAGAAGTAACATGTAAAACATTATTTATAACGTTTCCTTTTGTTTTAAACCTGTAGAAGTAAGCTGCTTTTAGCCAAACTAAATTTTAGCAGAACAGCTATTGAAAAAACATGGAAATCAAATTATATAATTCGGGGCAAACCAAATACATCACGTGCGAAATAAAACGTGTAGATTTCTTTTCCAGCGATATGCAAATTTTAATGAATACCCAGACTACCATTTGGTTTTGTCTTGTAGGCTTTACGCTTTATCCGATTTTATCCGACAACGTTAATTGAAATAGGTGTATCACAAACTTTATGCTAAAAGCTTTCGTAGGTGACCAAGTGACTCGCTCCAGTTACGACCACTTTTCCAATTCCTGAGGTGGCCGCGTATGAGAGCTTCGACTGTACTTATATGGTATGTTCAGCAGCGTGCACCTTATATGGTATGTTCAGCAGCGTGCACCTTATATGGTATGTTCAGCAGCGTGCCCCTTATATGGTATGTTCAGCAGCGTGCACCTTATATAGTATGTTCAGAAGCGTGCCCCTTATATGGTATGTTCAGCAGCGTGCACCTTATATGGTATGTTCAGCAGCGCGCAGCTTATATGGTATGTTCAGCAGCGTGCCCCTTATATGGTATGTTCAGCAGCGTGCACCTTATATGGTATGTTCAGCAGCGTGCACCTTATATGGTATGTTCAGCAGCGTGCACCTTATATGGTATGTTCAGCAGCGTGCCCCTTATATGGTATGTTCAGCAGCGTGCCCCTTATATGGTATGTTCAGCAGCGTGCACCTTATATGGTATGTTCAGCAGCGTGCACCTTATATGGTATGTTCAGCAGCGTGCCGCTTATATGGTATGTTCAGCAGCGTGCACCTTATATGGTATGTTCAGCAGCGTGCACCTTATATGGTATGTTCAGCAGCGTGCACCTTATATGGTATGTTCAGCAGCGTGCCGCTTATATGGTATGTTCAGCAGCGTGCACCTTATATGGTATGTTCAGCAGCGTGCACCTTATATGGTATGTTCAGCAGCGTGCACCTTATATGGTATGTTCAGCAGCGTGCACCTTATATGGTATGTTCAGCAGCGTGCACCTTATATGGTATGTTCAGCAGCGTGCACCTTATATGGTATGTTCAGCAGCGTGCACCTTATATGGTATGTTCAGCAGCGTGCACCTTATATGGTATGTTCAGCAGCGTGCCGCTTATATGGTATGTTCAGCAGCGTGCACCTTATGGTATGTTCAGCAGCGTGCCGCTTATATGGTATGTTCAGCAGCGTGCACCTTATATGGTATGTTCAGCAGCGTGCACCTTATATGGTATGTTCAGCAGCGTGCACCTTATTTCGGCGCATTCCTGTTCTTGACAGAACTCTTAGCACTTCTCTTGTAAACGATCTGTATAAAGCCCCGGTTGTGACGGGATGAAGCACAGGAACAACAAACTAAAGAAAAGTGGAAGCCAAATGAACCTGGCGTGGAAATCTGACTGTTTTGGAAATTCCAACATCTTGATTATTACAACAGGCATCCAAACTAGTAGGGCTTCCGTTATCAGTGCGAACAAAAAACTCGATTCGTTTTTTTCTCTTCTGCAATGATTCTCATGTCGATCAAGCTTCTTCTTTGCAATTGTAATGACGAACGAATGCGTTATGTCTTCTGACAGCACACCATACCATGATTGAGAAAATAAGCAGTGTTATGTAAAGGACCAATATAATCACTGTATGAGTTATGTTCACTACAGTTTGGTTTTCATTGCGCAAGGACATAGAACAGAGTGATCTTTCTGGATAAAATTGAAAAGTGGTGGTAACAAATGTTATAGTTAATATCATGAGCACCACAACAAGTGTCCAGATTGCCATAATCATTCCAATAGATCGGTTGAGCGAGAACCATTTATTGTAAAAGGCCAAATTGGAGACTTTAAAATACCGACTAGCTGCCATGATTATCAGTGTCAGCAACGATGCCCATGTTAAAACGAGGAAAGCGAATCCTTGAATGTCGCATAAAACGCGACCAAACGGCCATTTTCCCGCCACCAGAGAGCCAACGGTGAACGGCATGACAAAACAGGCGGTGAACACGTGACACATGGCCAGGGACACAAAGAACGTGTTTGTCGTTGTGTGAAAGCGTGTCTTTCTGTACATAACTAAACACATCAGTAAATTGCCTGTAAATGCAGCGACATTTATTAGCAATATTAGGCCTCCTTCGATGGCCACAGTTAGTTTATTTCTTGCATCCAAAATTGTGGAGTCCGATCGGCTTTCGGCCATTATATAATGTTTCCCTGGTCAGAGAGAGAGAAAATTATTGTGAACGTTTCTGCGAGTGACGTGATCACTGCGGTTTGACCAATTGGACCAATAACACAGTAATAACCTTACCTCTCTTCCCACCTAAAAATGCGGCCTACCTGTTAATTATTATGTAAACTGTATTTCCCTTTCAGTTAGAAGACACTGGCTGGATGTATTTTGTTTTTTCGACCATTGGCTGAAGTCATCCCAGTTTGTTGCAAACTTTGGTTTTGCTGCCGTTTAATCGGAGATACGTGGTTCGCTGAATCCACTCATTCTTGTCCGGGGGCTTCGTGTTAACTCTTTTGTGTTTGATGTGCACTACCTACTTCTCAGTGAGTGCCAAGAAATTGTAAAAACGTAAATTTCCGTAGTGATCTTTGCCGTCGTCACATTGCTTATCAGAAACTGCTAGTGACCATCCTGTCTAGCTGCTGGTAGCAAAATTCCATGTCCAATTACATTCGGAAATAACTGTTTTCGTCATGCCTAACACGATACGTCATGATATAGGATTAGAGAGAAGTAAAATGTGGAGCTTTGCTTAAAGGAGCCTGTCACGATATTTTAACTCATCTTTGTGAAGTGCAAAATCACCTTCAAATTGAAGCGGCCTCAAATAATAGTTTGATAATGTAGAAAAACACCAAAGAGGCCGGAATAATAAACCAAACAGGAACAAGGATGGTTGAGGATGGAGAAGATTAACACGGAATGCGAACGGCGAACTTGAAAAAAATTGCCAATTTTTTCAAGATGCGCCATCCGTGACATAGCCCCTTAACACGGTACGTCATGATATAGGATTAGAGAGAATTAGAGAGATTTTAAAGCATCACGCGCGTACGTTTGTTTCTCCCGCTTTTGTCTTCTTATGTCATTGTTTTGTCGTTTCTGTTGTATATTTGCACGGTTTTTGTCAACCAACATCTGATTTTTTCCATTTTTCTGATTAATTAATTGATTGATTAATTGATTTACTTAACTGTTGGACGGAATGTAAACAAAATCAATGGCTTAATCTCTCTATTGCATGACAGACCATGACACCACTTTGTAAGCATTGACGTCAATTGGGCGGACGTTGGGTGATAGCCCCGCAGGGGGAAGGGGGGGGGGGGGGTACTCAGGTATACTATTGACGGGGAGGTGCGAATGAGGCCAAATTTTTAGACCCCCACCCCCCCCCCCCAAACCAAAACAAACAAACAAACAAAAAAACTAGACCCCTCATTTTCTCATTTTAGTCCCTTCATTTCTCCGTACAAAAAATTAATAAAAGTAAAATAACATCAAGAGAGTGCGAGATAATTTATGGTGGGAGTGGGGAGTGAGACATTCTTTAGTGTAACCACAAACGAGAACGTGTTGTCTCATTATATTACAAAATGAAGGCTTTATACAGCTACGAAAACGAAATACAGTGGAACCTCCATTAAGCGGCCACCCTCGGGGAAATGGCAAGTGGCCGCTTAATAGGGGCTGGCCGCTTAACAGAGGTTCGTCATAAATTAGCATAAGCCGTGGTAGAAAATCAGAAGATTGGTGACAACGGAATCACGTTAAGACGATAATGAGTGTGTGAATGTTTTAATCATTCGTCGCCTTCTAACAATTAAACATGTGGTAAGAGCTCTTCTTTCTGTTATAAGATTTTAATCCACAGGTGCGTGTAGAGAAAATGCAGAGTACTTGTATAAAGGTGTGTGTATGCTGTGTGTGTGTGTGTGTGTGTGTGGGGGGGGGGGGGGGGGGGGGGGGGGTCGTACATAAATTCTGACTGATTAGAGTTTACAGGGGGGAGGGGGCAATAACTAAATTCACTCCTTTAGGAGGGGGGGGGGTATTACCTAATATTTTCCTACATGAAGCCCATTTTCCAACCCCCCCTCCTGATCATTATTGCACAGTCCCTAAAATGCTGCGATCGTTGCGATCCTTGCGTTTGCGGCCCTACATATCCATACCCTGTAGTGCACTTTGCACTAAAAATACATTATTCATATAACAACTTCTACGCACGCGCAGGTGATTAATCCGCTGGCAATAGTTGTGATGATTACTTTTCAAGTTATGAGAGCATGGTTTCGATTCAATTTAAGATAATGTATGGGAAGTAGCTTCTCCCCCAAATCCCCCCACCCACCCCCTCACCTGGATTTCACTCATATATATCACTTCTCACCAAATAACGTATTTATTCATTTGATAAAAATACATATCAAAAGTTACAATGGGTAAAAATGATTAAAAATCTACCTAAACGCGCTTTACAAGTTAAATAAAAAGTAAAAATGGTAAAAAGGCAAAAATAGTGGCTTATCTATTCTATATTGCTTATTTATATTTAAAACATAGCCTATTAATAAAAACTATTTTTAAACGCTCAGTGTTTATTTTATCCAGTAGACTACTGTTAGATCTAAGCCTAATTATATTCATCTGTAATATACAATTACGGTTCTGACACAATACAAACTTGCGGCATATCTGCAAGTGAACTGTCACTTCTATATTTACATAAACTGACTGAGAGGAAAATATATATTTTTATACAAAAATAGAATTTAGATATATACATGTATTTCCATATTCTGAAAGTTAGAATTAAAACACTTGCATGTACTTTCAACAATTTCACTCATCTAGTTTGCTTTGACGAAAACCTAAGTAGCACGATATCGATACCTTTTCCTAGTGAAAGCAAATGTCTTCCGCTAAATCTTTACGATTTACAAATTTATGGCACAAGGCGTCGCGTAAAACCCGGTATGTGGCAGTTGAACCGTTTTCCCGTTTCCAGCACAATAACATTCGATATGCCCTTTCAGCTAAACCCGACCGTCTTTCGTCAATTTCATCAAGTTTTGCCAGAGTAATTTTCAGGCGAAGCCCAAGGCTCATCCAATACGTACTAATGGCGTTGGACAACTTCTCCAGTTCATCATCAGACGGAGTGCCTTCTTTCATAACTGTTCCTAAGGAGGGAATAAAGCATGTTTAAGAGATCACGTGGGAGACGCTGTGTCCTAATGGTTAGCGCATCGGACTCCGGATCAAGCGGTCCGAGTTACGGTGCGCTGGCCGCGGGGTCACTGTGTTGAGTTCTCGGGCAAGACACTAAATTCTCACAGTGCCTCTCTCCACCCAGGAGGATAAATAGGTATCAGCGAATTGTCAGAACAACCCGACAAAAATACAGGGGAAAACCTAGCGATACTCCTAGTCGCTTCATGTTATGCCAACTTTGCAGGCAGACTTTAAGAGATTTCATAATGCTTGATTGATAATTCGTGTAATAATATGGCAAGAGCTTGTAAAGATACATCCTTGAAGACCCAGGGGCAGTTAGTGGGGGCGAGCGAAAAAAATCGGCAAAGTTTCGCTCGCCCCCACGAACTGCCCCTGGCGTCTCCGAGCATGGTAAAGATATAACGTACGCTGTGATTGGCTCATACTCGGGGCCGGATTTTCCCTTAATACCCACAGGCATTATGAGCGATGTTAGACAGAACGGCAACGTTAAAAATTGTTAGGGAAAGCCATGCAATAAACTTCTTATTAACTCTCACTAGCTCGAGACCGTACTGGAAGATTATCGCTCTCGGTCCGTACCAGAAATACTTCGCGTGATATTCTCATAGAATGGCCCTCGCGCGGTAAGTAATTCATGGTAATAAATAAACTTTCACCCAGGGGCGGGGGAGAACACTCCGCGACGCCTGGAACTTTTTTTGTATCTGAATCATCCAACAAAATATGACGTCACATCCGGTAAAAATTGCCTCGAAGAGTCGTTTTCGCGACTACCGAAATCAAGTTTCGAATCAACATGATTTCTTCGTTTTTTTTAACCTATGGTTTGGTTGAATTTTATACTATGGATATAAAGAAGTTGCAGAGATATTGCTTCGACCTTTTCAGCAAAGATTTCGGCAAAAGAGAAAGGTTTAGTATTGTTTTGAAGGCAAATAACACAACGCGAAGTGCCGTGTCATGAGGGATATTTCCCGTTCTCAAAACAAGTGGCGTTCCATCTTTTGGCTCTAATAGTTCCTGGTTCTGTGATAACATCGATTTCTATAGCCCACTCGATTTACAGCAACATGGATGAAACATTGGTGGTCATAATATGCAGTGTATACTCCGGGAAGGTAATTAACACTCGCCGTAAAGTGTTGGAGGTCGATGTTGTTGCTCTTGACCCGTGTGTGTTTAATTGAAGACACAAGCCAAATCTTATACTGAAGGTTGGCATTTTCTTTTTCTACATCTCCTTGTTGAAGATTGTTGTTTCCAGTAAGACACAATACATGTATGCCCATGTATATTCCGGATTTGGGGTCATCAGTCGCTTTTGTTCCGTGAATTAATTTTAATTATCATGATCAAAGAAGCAACCATTGAATCCGAATTATTATTCGAATCATGTCTTAGCATCATGACCATTTACTTATTTCTACTGTACAAAGTTTATCCAAAAATTTATCAAACCCTTTATGGGGTAAATAATATGTAATTATGGCAAAATGACTAAATACTGCAGGGGCTAGATTTTCCTTGACACAAAAATAAAGTTTATTATTATAATAATTACCCTCAATAATAGTTGACTGCTATATTAAGACCTGGTCTAGATCTTGAAACTCTCTCGACTGTGGCAGAAAAAGACTTCTATCATTCCCATTCCCATATCATTGTTGGAGCCCAGCTGGGATGCATGAGATACAGTATACTCAATAAATCCCTCCAACATCTGGGCATCAACAATGCATACAAATGCCGCAGCGACAGGATCCAGAAAACAGCAGTCCTGCATGGCCTCTGCCCACATCTTGCAGATATTTCTATCATGCTACTAGGCTTATAAGGCTCATTGGGACTGGTTGTCCGCTGCCTAGCAGGTGTTTTTAGCCAGTGCATCCCCCAACTGCACTGTGAGAGACATGACATAATAGTACAGTGGAACCCGGTTAATACGGACACCAAAGAGACAGGAAAAAGTGGCCGTATTATCCGGGTGTCCGTATTAACCGGGCTGATATAAGAGAAAATATGTGTCGTCGGGACAAACAAAACTGTCCGTAATAAGCGGGTGTCCGTATTAACGAGTGTCCGTATAGCGGGGTTCCACTGTAATCATTATTATCCCCTATATTCTTATAAAATAACAGTGGGAGGGGGAAAGGGGATTTTAGAGCCAAGAAGGGCAAGCAATTTGAGGAATTTGTAAGGATTGTGTATAGGTAAAAGTTGTCATTTTCTTTTTGTTTTCTTTTCAGAAAATGTATGTTTCCTGTTTCCCCTAACTGATTAGACGAGATATGCACAAGACTTAACAGCCCAAGAAAAAAATGAGAAAACGATTTGAAAAAAGAAAGTCTTGATACATATTTGCTGATAGTAAAAAAGGGCTATTTTTCATCTTGACCCGAGGTGGGGGCGGGTTCTCAACCAAAGTTTGAGTGGGGGTGTGCCGCCCAGGCTGTCAAACCCTGACCCTGTTTATGACAAAAAATTTCCACTTCTCCTACCCTGTTTATGACATGTATTTACGGAAGAAGGTATTTATTTGAGCATTTGATTCCCGAAAGTGATCTGTTTTTCAACATTGATATCATTTTGTCGGACACAAGGTTGGATGGCAGCCAGGCCTGCAGAAATTGTCGGGGAAAATAATTCCTTGTGACTGAAGGGCACCGATATACCCTGTCTATGATAGCATTGAGTCAAAAACCCATAGCCCTGTTTATGAATCCAGGTCGAAAACTCATACCCTATTTGGTGGCACATCCCCGTATAGGCCATATATGATGGGAGTAATCCTCTCCCCAACCCCCCCCTGGACATCAGTTGACAAGACAGCTTATGAGGAAAAGTCTACTGACTCTATTGATAATATATTATTTATAACAATGACCACAGCGCAATTACCTTATTGTATAGTGTGTTTTATTGTCTGTATTAATGTTTAGTTAATCAGGGTTTAAACTAGCCTAGTTAAGCTAGCTAAATTAATTAGATGCTCCTGTATAACCTGCAAACTTCCAAAAAGTCTAGGGGCACAAATTGATTTAGTATCACCATTTAGAGTAATTAAAACTTGATTTACATTGACTCGACAAAAGTAGAATATTATTGAACTAGCTAAATCACAATTTAAAATATTGAAATAAATATTGATGTTAAAAAATAAAATATTGATGTTATTAAAATCAGTCTGCAATACAGACAACAAATATATAAAAAAGTAGTTAACTATATTTATGTATTACATGTATAACTCAATATGATCAAACTTTAAAAATGACACTGCAAAGATCAAAGTGCCTTTTAATAACATAAATTCTGAAGTTCAAAACCTCAGTGATCTTCTCTCCATCTCCCTCCTCTCCGAACCCCCATCCCGCCACTCTAAGGAATTAGGGCTTGATACTCAGGTTAGAGCTGTGTAAGCAGTCAAACCAATCAGAATGAGCTGACTTCACACCGGTCTCATTCATACTCGTTAAATTGACATTCTGGTATTTACAATGGCAGTATTTAGCATAGTGCTACATGCACATATGGAGGATTGACCTACAAAAAAATTAATAAAACAAGAGAGCCTGCTTAGCTTGCACTGGCTAGACCTGTAATGGTAACAATTAACATATTTCCACATTTAGGGCCACAAAATGTTCACTTTGGTACAAACTGGTCATTAATAATTTTTATATCATATAACTCCAGTTATTATTACGAGTATGAAGGCTTATGATATTCTATCACCTTGGTTATTTTTATTAAGACAGAACAGTTTTGTTCCTTTACTTTTTATTCAGAACAAAATAATATTAGCATTTTAATGTTGACATTTTTTTAAAGACCAATGAACTCGGAAAGGTGATTGCATGACACTAATACTGGATAAGTTCAAAATTTAAAATACATGTACATGTATGTCACATTACTCACATATAATTTAGACAAAGAGACAGGTTTGTACATGTAACAGGACTATACACGTACTGTACAATTTGGGAAATAATTGGATGATTAAAATTTCCGAGGACTGCTTAATTGGACGAGGCCGTAAATACGCCGAGTCCAATTTGGCAGTCCAAGGAATTTTTTTAATCCAATTATTTCCCAAATTGGACAGTATGTAGTCGTATTACGTGTTGATTATATTGTGCACGGAAACTTGCGCTGTCCAATTTGGGAAATAATTGGATAGTTGCTTGAATAGGATTTTGCAGTAGTAATATAATTAGCAATAAAATTATTGGTCAGTCTGCAGTTTTTGTTTTACCAGCAGGTGCATTCCATGTACATGCCACACCAAAGTACCCTGCGAGCAGGCTTATATATAGAGTCCCCTGCTCCAAGAAGCCAAGTCTGTTGTAAGATTACTCTCTACTGCCTTGATTACATGTCAGTATACGCCAAAGACTATGATCGCATGCCAATAGACCCTTCCACGGTTTTTTCAACTTTTGATATTGTCCAGTTTAGCAAACCTTGAAATTAGTAAAATGGCCTGAGGTGCTCTTTCCAGCTGCAGTGTAGATTTTTGCTAACTGGCCAATATCAAAAGTTGAAAAAAAAAAACCCGTGGATCCCACACACTTTTGAAACCCATGGAAGATTTCATAAACCCTTCTAAAATGTACTCTGGGCATTTTAATATTTATACCTACATATTTGTATGCCTAGTTCTTTTAAAAGCCTGCAAATTATCTGAAAACATGCAGACTCGGCAGTCAATCTGCAGTCTGTATTTTATACTGACCGACCCTATCAAGGATTTGATAATTCAAAACTGTTTAAACTTAAGGATCTACTTTGTACAGTAGAATTGCAAGTAAATGGTCATGATGCTAAGAACATGATTCGAATAATAATTCGGATTCAATGGTTGTTTCTTTGATCATGATAATTAAAATTAATTCACGGTCGGAACAAAAGCGACTGATGACCCCAAATCCGGAATATACATGGGCATACATGTATTGTGTCTTACTGGAAACAACAATCTTCAACAAGGAGATGTAGAAAAAGAAAATACCAACCTTCAGTATAAGATTTGGCTTGTGTCTTCAATTAAACACACACG
The DNA here is from genome assembly GCA_029204205.1 of Desmophyllum pertusum. Classification (NCBI taxonomy): domain Eukaryota; kingdom Metazoa; phylum Cnidaria; class Anthozoa; order Scleractinia; family Caryophylliidae; genus Desmophyllum; species Desmophyllum pertusum. Next base: position 131,302 of record MU826878.1, on the reverse strand, counting down.
GGTCAAGAGCAACAACATCGACCTCCAACACTTTACGGCGAGTGTTAATTACCTTCCCGGAGTATACACTGCATAATATGACCACCAATGTTTCGTCCATGTTGCTGTAAATCGAGTGGGCTATAGAAATCGATGTTATCACAGAACCAGGAACTATTAGAGCCAAAAGATGGAACGCCATTTGTTTTGAGAACGGGAAATATCCGCCATGACACGGCACTTCGCGTTGTGTTATTTGCCTTCAAAACAATACTAAACCTTTCTCTTTTGCCGAAATCTTTGCTGAAAAAGTCGAAGCAATATCTCTGCAACTTCTTTATATCCATAGTATAAAATTCAACCAAACCATAGGTTAAAAAAACGAAGAAATCATGTCTATTCAAGACTTGATTTCGGTAGTTCGCGAAAACGACTCTTCGAGGCAATTTTTACCGGATGTGACGTCATATTTTGTTGGATGATTCAGATACGAAAATTTCAGCAGTTTTCTGCCCCCCCCCCCCTGCTTTCACTGTAAAAAATATCACTTTCAGATTTGCTATGATGATTTCGGAGAAAATTTCTCAAATGTTTTGCAAGCGCCTGCCTGATGGTAGAAAAACTTCAAGACATTTCACAATGCTTGATTGCGGACAATTGGTCGTATTTATGTTAATAAATAACTTTCACCGTAAAATATTGTCACTGACCGAAAAAAACATAAGATGTTACCTGAACGTGCCATATTAGCGAGAACAGTTGATTGCATATCCTGGGTGGGCCCTTGTCTCTTGGAACCCATAATAGAGGTCTGCTCTTTGTCAGGAACCTCTGAAAAACAAACTGAATAACCAGGTCTACTTAAGCTTGCCTTACTGCATTAATTTTGCACAAAACATTTGCAATACCAGTAAAGGTCAATTATTATAACTGTTCCAAAGGAAGGAATGTTTAAGAGATTTCACTTAAGAGAAGCGGTGGCCTAATGGTTAGCGCGTTGGACTCCGGGTCGAGATGTCCTGGTTCGAGTGCTGTCAGGACGCCTGACGCAAATGCTGGAGGTCACCTGCGATGGACTAGCATCCCATCCAGGAGGTAGCGATACTCCTAGTCACTTCATGCCATGGAAACTCTCTCTTTTAGTTGAAGGACAACCTCTCTGGAAACACGACTCTGACAAAAGGGATTCCAGACTCTTGCCTGGAAGAGCTAGCGAGTTTTCTTCATTTCCTACACGTACGAGTAAGTATTATTTTAATAGTTAGTTTAGAATGTTTTCGGTTAGGTTTTCGGGAGCAAGGGGTTACAGTTAATACGGAATGAAGTCTTATATTTTAACCAGTTTCAACAACACAACAGAGCGAAACGTTTGAAAATTTAGGCAATAGTCTTGAGGCCATGTACTTCAACAATCTGGGCTTGAGTTGAGTGATTTGGGGGCAATCACAAAAAAGTCGATCAAAATGGAGGCCTGGGATGGAATGGCACCCTTATGGAGAGAATAATATAAATCCACGATGCAAGTGGTATAAAAACAGCACAATTTTCTGTACATGTACATAAATAAGGACCTGCATGAATCATTGCTGCCATGGAACAGCTTGGCACAATTCTCGGTTTTCACTGTCACGCCATAAATAAAAAAATCGAAACCGTTCAATGAATGAAGTCAAGGAATTGACATGTCATAGATAATGAATAAATAAGGAATCAGTCCAAGTCTCAGGTCTGTGCGGTATTCCGTACCCGAGTTATTTGTCTAAATGTTCCACACAAATTTATAGAGCTCAGTAGGGAAACGCCATGTTGGAGTCCCTCTGAGGGGCTCCAACATGGCCGCCGGAAATAGGAAAAAACATCTGGAGTTCACTTTTGCCAGAAAGGAGGTTTGTTTTCTCTTGTGAACTTTCGAATATTTAGATAAATATTTCTCCTTAAACTTAAATTGTTTATAAAGCTGAAAATCACCCGAAGAGTCATGTTTTAGATACGGAACAGCTCTGTCACGGCCGTCCTGCTGATGTCACGTACGATGAAAACTCGGAAATTTAAACCGTTCTATTTTCAAAAGGAAGCCTGAGATCGAGCAAAGAAATTGTGAAAAGATATATATTTAGGTAATCTTTCCTTGAATGAAGGTAAAAACTCTGTAGGCCTCGCGGTTTTGAATTTTAGAATTTGATGACGTCACGTGAAAACCAAGAATACAATCAAACAAACCTACCGGCCTCAGAAGACAAATGTCTATCATCACATTCATCACTTGCTAGCTGTGGTATACAATCAGGAAAGAGGAACAGTTAAAATAAGGTGTAATATTTTACTGCATGTCCTCATAAAATAATAACAATCAGGAGCACAGCATATCTTGGAGCTACATACAACTACTTTGTAGTTTATTAGTTGTTATACTTTATAACATAGGGGGCAAAATTACTGAATGCTGATTGGCTGAGACAGAGGGCATTTTTCATTAATTTGGTTTGCCCGGGCAAAATTACTTGATCCTAATTGGACGAGCGGCAAAATTCCTCGCTCCTAATTGGCTGAGCGCGCTGCACTTAGTTGGCTTCTTGACGGCGGGATTTTGAGCAGAATTTTCAAAAACAGCGCTCGCTTGTACGTCGCTTCGGAGTTTGACTTCAGTTTCCCGAGTTATTTGATGAAAAAGGAATGGAAACCGTTTGATAGCTTGAAACGAAATTCCGAAAGCTGAATCTCAGTGTTTCACTCGAAACAACAGAAGATTATTTCAGTTGAAAACTAGAAAATATCAGCGAGACACTTGACAAGTTTGAAACGAAATTCATTCATGGCGGCCAACTGACTTCTTCGCTTCACTTCTGTTATACGGGCTTCATCATGTGCAACCCAGAGTAAAGAGCACAGAGTTTGTTCAAAGAAAGAAGAAGGCCGACAAATTGAACAGGAGAAATTACCTCTACAAGTTTATTTGGAGTCGTCGTTTGCCGTTTTATCGATGTAGGATTGACATGTCAAGCAGCTCGCAGCGGAAAGCTTCAAAACATGCAAACAGGTGAATAAAATTACCTTTTACTTGGCTTGAGCCTAAGCTTGTTATTTTTTTTATTTTCACGACTTACATTTTTCTCTTTAGATTAAATAACAGTTAACGTTATCCTGTTCTGAACGTAAGGGTTTGCTCGATCTCGCTGTGATTCTGTGTGATTTTAGGAAGGAATATTTTCGTTCCGCCGGCAGAATTTAGCTTCGCGCCTTGAATGTTTACCGAAAATTTTGCCCTCTATGTCATAAACAAGTAATCGCATGTTTCCTCGTAAAATTAAGGATTAATATCACTTGTGTTTTCAGAAGTTGCAGAAATTGCCCTTGTCGCTGCGCGACTCGGGCAATTTCTGCAACTTCTGAAAACACGCGTGATATTAATCCTTAATTTTACTCGGCCCCATGCGATTACCTATACGTATTAGTATAATTTTCAGAGGTGAATAATTCACTGCGCCACGCGGTGCATATAGGTTTTCAAGGCGTGGCTGCTAAGCTAAGCCACATTTCTTGTGCCAGCAAGTAAACATGGCGACTCGTTTTTGAATTAAATTTTCGTTTATTTTAAAAAACATCACTTCAAGTTCGGGATATTCAAAGCATTGGGAATTTATGTAAGTGACTACCAAGACGTTTGATTTAAACGTATTTAAAACTTGTAAACAAAGGTTTTGGTGATGGCCAATAACCAGGGCGGTTGTTTATGTTGGATCAGAAATGTGCTTCTCTTCAGACCTGAGCTACTCATTTCCGGACGATAATTACAGCTGCTCATGAGGTCAGCAACGATTAAAGTGCACCTAACCCCAAAATTTTTTCTTCGCTTAAATAAATCTACATGTAATAGTCACGTTCGATGTGTTGCACGACCGCGTATAGGGAGTCTGGAGTCTGGTGCCGAGTTATGACGTCTACTCGGGAACCACACAATATAGCGCCTCTGTCATTTCTCTGTATTTGTTTGGGATAATTGAACATAAAAGGGATCATTTCTATGTCTTTTGGGACTTAAACTGAATAATTTTGTTTCGAAATTGTGCGTTCTTCATCTTCGGAGTCAAAGTTAAGTTTCGATTCGAATTACTCCGAAATAAACTTCATTTCTGAAGTAGAAATTGAGCTCGAATCGACGCGTGATTTATACATAAATATGCGTTCCTCAATCAATACTTCAAGCGGCAACGAGGAAGAAATCTTCGCAGATGAACCGCTTCGAGACCTGGAATGGACAAATAAATGTGAAAAGGAGGTCAAAGCGAATGAAGAGCCGAAAAGAAAGCTCAAGGACCGCTTAGATAGCACTGAAGAAGCCAGTCAATGGTAAGCAATATTCTTGTCACCTATAAACTTTGCTACTCCGACGAGCGTTTTAGACATTTATATTTTTGCTTTTGCGAGTATGCATTTCGTAAAGCAATGGTTATTCTGTTAAATGCCAGCTTTTCTCCATTTAATGTTTGCAACAGCCAAGTAACCGTCGCAGTTGTAAGAATTCTCGCTCGAGGCTTTTGTTTAGATGCTTTCGTAGATGTCTGTTTAGCGAGGTTACAGTTTACCAATATGCCATCCAATAAAGCTTTTTTTGGCTCAGTTCTATTTAAGTATTGGTCCATACTTAAAGGTCGTCTATCGAGAGTTTATAGAGAAGTGTATTAAGAGTTGCTTGAGGCGCAGCCATGAGGCAGTCGATCGATTGAAAATCGGCTTGCTCGCGCGCGGGCCTGAAAATGTAAGCCGCAGAAAACAAACTGAACGGAAACAAGCCACATCCCTACAGTTTTGACATCCAGAAACGTTTGTCGTTACTACTCCAAATAAACTACCATAGTGAATCAAGTTAATTTTCAAGTAAAAACCGTGAAATAAATGACTTTTTCTTCCTCGATAAGCGAAGTGGGTATGTTCCCTCGGTGGTCCGCATTGATACCCATTGATGTTACGATCTGCGTGTACACACGGCTGCCGCACTGCTTATTTCCCGGCCTCAGAAAAAACTTTTAGAGTCAAAATATTTTGTCATTTTTCTTATTTAGTCAATCGAAAGAAATTCGTCTTTGACTTACCTCAAAAATTCCTGAATTGCTTCGCACAAAGAAGAAATGTTGACGCCATACAGTTGCGCGATACTACGGATGAACGCTCGGATTCCACGCTTGTGCTACTGAATTTTGCCGGCTATGTCATTGTAGAGATAACATCTCGGTAACATTTGGTCGAATTGCTAGTTGACTTCGACCGGGTAGATTTGAAAATAGCCTTAGGAAGTCTACTGGAAGTGCGCGGACAAACTCCAGAGTTCTCAAATTTATGACTCTCCGCACAGTCCACTTCGCTCATTTGAGTTTACAAAATCCACCGTCTTTTTCGTATGTTCTCGACCATCGCTTTAAAATGGTATAGTATACCTTTATCTAAATCTGGCGTGCTGCTGCAACGCCCAATGATGCACCTGGAAGGCGTTTCTACGCACTTTTCGAATGTGTATCGCATTTTTCTGAAGTAAATGAGTGGACGCGAAGGATCGAACGTTCCCGAGTAGACGTCACACAGCCGCTAGAACTCATTCCCCTCAAACGCGGCCGTGCAACAAAATGGCGTCGTTTTAGGTGCAATTTTGGAGACTTTGTCGGGGCACAGAAAATCGAGGATTCAACCAAATCGAAAAATTTCTTCGCATTTAAGTTTCAAATTATAAGTAAATTCATTTAAGCGAATAAAAAATTTTGGGGTTAGGTGCACTTTAAACAAATGTACCTGATGAATGTCTTTTTTCGTAGTGTTCTTTTTGTGTATTTTACTGCTTAAATTGAAGTGTAAATGATGTAACTACGGTATATGCGAGCACTTGCGTGTGTTGTTTTTCATGTTTTAGCTCGTAATTGTATAGATAAACAATAGCCTCCATTTGGCGAGGAAATATGCTCGGATATTTGTCCCTGGACATTACCTCGGCTCCGAGAAGCGAACAGTTTTCGGAGAGCGAAGCTCAAGGAAAACTGTGAACTTCGAGGAACAGATAATGTCCAAGGACAAATATCCGCGCATATTTTGAAGCCAAATGGAGTCTAGCAGTTATTATCCTTCAAATATTTTCCCCAAGGCCGCTCTGTTTGCCGTGGAAGATCTCGGTCGTCCAAGCTGTTAAACATCAAAATAATTCTGTTTGCGTTCAAAAATATTTCTATAGTCTGTTTAAAAGTGGGGAATATCACTTGGGGAATATTGTGTTTCCACAGCAATTTCGAGTTCTCCCAAACTTTCCCGAGTGTTACCATTACACTATGGAAACACAGGGACTGAAACGTTTTCTATTGTTTTTATGAAATAAAAGCACAAAGCAATTTTCTATTTTTCCATAGAGTTATGGTAAATGGTTTTGAGCCAATCAGAACGTGCGTAGTATCTTGTTTATTTTATAAAAGAAAATGGCACGCTTGATTGAGGTCTAGAAAAGCATCTAGTGATCAGTCGCCTTTGATGATGTTGTTTCACTTCGTTTTCAATACTGCGTCAAACTCATAATATATTCAACTAATTAGTCGGATAAAAAAGTCAAGAAAATCTACAGGTTCAGCTTTGAAAATCAAGATTGAACTAAGCGTGGCGAACATACGGGACATGCGTGCTCCATTGCTTTAGCCGTACATCTATTAAGGGAATAGTAAACGCGTTCGAGTGCCACATGCCACATGTATCGGCAAGTTATGGTATGGCTTTACACAGGTAATACAATTTAACTGACCACTATTCAAATGAATTCCGGAGTTACAACTGGACCTTGTCCTACAACAGCTTAACACAACCCCTTACATGTACTAACTGTAGGTAACGTAACAGCGATGGCCACTTCTTGTAAAGGCAGATCATTTTATACATAAATCACACAGTAGAATGATTTCACATCTCGCAATGTTTATGAACATAAGACCAGGACCAAAGACCATCACTTAGATTTTACAATTATTTATACATTAATCATACCTGGCTTGTTCTCTTCAACCATTTCTCCAGTCCAGGGACAGTAAGTACTTTATCATAGGGCTTCTTCTTACAGATCAGTCGTTGGTCTTGTTTTATTTCAAGGAGGTGGAAGCACTCCTCGTGTGTGCATGAGATTTTGTCGTGGTTAGAACACGCTTGACCAACCTCTTCTGTCTCTTGATGACAGTACGGGCATGCAACACAGAACTCATACTGCAGTCCACTCAGGTATGGCAGCTCCTGTGACAGATCTTGTAAGGTTCCTTCCACAAACTCACGCACCAGTGTAGCTAGTTCTTCTGACTTCTCTCTTTGCCTAAGGACAATCTTGATGAATCTCGTCTCGCAAACGAGAACAAGATCGTGAGTTTGCTTTCCAATAACAAACCATGCTCCATTTTGGTACAGTTTGGGATGCACACCTGTGGGCCAAGTCTCACAACACCAACTAATAGACCGCGAGACAAGCAGTGGGAAGAGACCATGAGGTACAAAACCATGCACAAAGTGGAGATACAACGGACAAGGATCAGTGGGCGATGGCTCCATTTTACAAATGCCATCAGGTGACGACGTAAGTTGAGCTGGTACAAAGTACTTTACATCAGCTGGGGAGGGTGAGAACTTGGCGATCAAACCAAACCGCTCCATCATATCCAAGATGTCTTCTTTGATAATGCCTTGTGATAAAATTTGGAGAAAACGTGATCAACATGTTCCATGCTGAGGATGCCGTTTCTCTCCAGTTCCTGCCAGTACTTAGCATACTTAGGATCCTAAAAATATAATAACAACTACATCAATTTTATTGGCAATCACAACTTTACATGTAAGGTAGTCCCATTTTAATGGTGAATGCTTTTATTTTATATCCGTAAAAACGCAAATTCTGGTACATCTCTTTACTTTAATCAATTACAGACTGATGGATGGTCTCTTACAGACTTTCCCAGAAGATGGAAAGCTTACCAAAGCTTACAAAATAGACAACTGTCACCTTAACCAGAACTCATTACAAGGAAATGTACAATGCAGCTCACAATACTTTACACCTTCCCGTCTTCTTTGGCATTCTATTACAGCTAGACCGATTATGCGTATAAGAAAGTTTAATGTAAACCAGTAAAGTATTTATCAATGAGCATGACGTCAAAATCTATTCCCATGGCAACGTGAAAAGAGGTCAAACGTACCATAGTTTTTGACGTTTTGAGGCTAATAGCTTGGCAACTACTTGGTGAAAGTTTTTGTTTTTGATTTATTTTTGCCCAATCAACAAAACACACATTTGTGTAAAGTTCTAAAATATCATGTCAATGGGGTTCAGAGCCACATTATAAAATAGGTACGCAACGCGTACATGTGTGTACTGCAAGGTTTTCCCTAGGTTGATTTATCATTTGGAAGTGGTAAAGTCTTTGTCACTAAATATGATTTACTCAAAATACACTAGCCAGCTTGGAAAGGATGGTGGGGATAGAAGGGAAGAAACTTGGAAGGGTGTATAAAAATAAAATTCACATCATAACAAAACTGTGTTAATTTACTTGCCAGATAAATTTATTATTTATCTAATCTTGATAAATATAAAGAATGTAATTTACAGAAACAGAGTTGTAAGACTTGAAGAATGTGAATTGAACTATTGATAATTGTTTTTGTTTTTCAAAACTGATCAGTTATGATAAGCTTGAAGAAAAAAGTATCAATTCATTATTTGAGATAGTGACTGACTTCACAAGCCAAGTTAAAAACAAAAAGAACAAAGTAATGTTAAATTAAAGCGTGGAGACTACTTGATCAGAGGGACTCCAACATGGCGTTTCCATACTGAGCTCTATAAATTTGTGTGGCACATTTTGACAAATAACTCGAGTACGGAATACCGCACAGACCTGAGACTTGGACTGATTCCTTATTTATTCATTATCTCATTTCCTTGACTTCATTCATTGAACGGTTTTTTATTTTATTTATGGCGTGACAGTGAAAACCGAGAATAGGAAGGTGCCCAGTCTCGTTGGCATATTCCGAAACTGCGGAGTTCTGAGTACCAGCAAGCTGCATGTCTCTGTCGTGTTCCTTTATTCTTTCACGCATCGATATCGCTGTTTCACCGATATATACTTTGCCGCATTCGCATGGAATTTTATAGACAACACCGTCTCGTCTCGTTTCTCGCGAGTCTCGTCTTGTTTCTCGCGAGACACGTCTCGTTTCTCGCGAGACGCGTCTCGTTTCTCGCGAGATTCAATGAGCCGGCATATATATTACTTCCAAACTCGCAAGTGACACCTCGCGTGTCAATGGCGTATGTGTCATATGTTTTATCTACGATCCGTTGCCAAATCGATGGGACCGAAGGTCCAATGTATAAACAAGCAATAATGTTCATGTAGTTAAACGTGTTGACAGAACCAGGGTAAAACTTACTGGCAAGTACAGAAAACGATCCGCGTATATCGATCGTTCGCAAGAATGGCGTAGTATAGCCTGCGTTGCAGCCGGTATCCGGTGTCAAAATCCCCGTATATATACCGTCTGCGCAACAGCTCCCAAAAGCTTGTTCTGATATCCCGCAGGTTTGCAAGGATATGTGTATCAATTTTTGATTGGCTAGATTCTTACGCGCTTTGTGATTGGACAAAATCTTGCGTAACAGATCACGCACTGCTAAAAATAAATTACTTTTGTACTTTGCATTTCAAAAGATCAAGAAGGCTATGTCTGATTCGTCCGTTTATTGTAAAACGAAAGAGTATTGCTCGCAAAGGGATGGAAACAATTCGAGGTAATCGCCGAAATCGAAAGTCTGAAGATATCTTTGCGAGGCGATCGAAAACAACAAGTACATCTGCAGAAAACTGTGTTGCGAAAACACAAATTCGAGCCGCAGAAATTGTCTAACATTCTCTCACATGTACGAGTTGCATTAGCGACTTAAAGTACCGGCAACTGATGAGATCCATTTGGAGGACCTAAAACATGGTCTTGCCTGAACAAAACCAAATAGTGGCATGCGCATATACAACGCGCAAAACGGTCGATAGACAAGCGTGAAATATTTACATTTTTAAACCGAGCGAACAAAGGTCAAAACAATCACACCACGCGCCAGTACTTGGCCTGTCAACACCTTTTATTTCATTCATGCAAACCCGCGGATATCAGAATATACGAGGATTTTGACACTGGATACCGGCTGCGACGCAGGCTAGGCGTAGTATCGAAGGCTAGATTAATGGCGTAACTTATCGAAGGCTTGATTCATTGCGTACCGTATCAAAGGCTAGATCATTGCATCTTTCCGAAGGCTTGATTCATTGTGATCGATGTATGTATGCATGTATTGTATCAAAGGTTAGATTTATCGCGTATCTTATTGAAGGCTTGAAACATTGCGATCGTATCGAAGGTTAGATTTATCCCGTATTTTATCAAGGCTAGATTTATCCCGTATTTTATCAAAGGCTTGATTCATTTTGATCGCATCGAACGCTAGATTTATTGGGTATCCTATCGAAGGCTTGATTCATTAGTTTTTATCCATTATACTTTGTAAAGCGCTTAGAACAGCGATGAATAAGCGCTATATAAATTAGTTATTATTATTATTCATTGCGATCGCGTCGAAGGGAGGATTTCGTATCGAAGGCTTGATTTTTTGCGCATTTTATCGAAGGCTTGATTCATTGCTATTGTATCGACTTGATTTACATTATTGTGTATGGTATCGAAGCGCCGGCCATTAAAATTCGGAAACCGTGGTTTGTTATTGATTTGATCGATTGTCTGTGGTTTGTTTATCGATTTGATGTTAACAATAGAGCATTGTTAACATTTCTTTTGTTTACAATTTACGGTTTAAGTGCATAGTGTTGACTGCGCAAGCGCAGTACACACAAAAATTGTCTTTAATATCGTTTAGACGTTTTACGTGTACATTACTGATGTAGCTGTGATAGACTGCCAAAGACAGGATGGTCTGACGTATTATGAGACAAGGGGCAACAATATGATTATTTTCTGATATGTCAGCCTGAATATCGTATTGCATGTGTCATATACAGACAAATGTATCACATTTCATTATGAGCTTGTTTTCCAGCAAATAGCTCATAACCAAAGTAATGATATCATACCCTAAATGCCAGGTGTTAGTCAAATCAGTACTAAACATACAAACAGTTGTAGTTTCATATTTTTCAGTTAAACAGAGACCAAGGCTGCGTTCGATTGACCTTATTCTGGAATAAGAATAAATGGAATAGCCCCGAATATCTCGTCGATTGAGTCGCTATTCCGATTCCGGAATACACGGAATGTATTCCAAGTATTCTGCTCTGGGGAGCAGAATACTCCGGATAATGACGTCATTCTCCCGCTGGAAACAATGATGGCGTCGAGTTGACTAGAGTGTCGAGAGAAGGAAAGGCTTTTTTGCGGAGCAGAGAAGATACTTAACTGTTAATTTCACAATATATTATAGGGAACACGAGAATGTAAATTATAAGAAAAATGCGTATGGGAGTTTGACGACAGAAAATCCAACTTTTGCGCACGACCTGAGCAGATTGAAGGAAAATGGAAAACCTTGACACCCGCATTTAGAAAGTGCTGTGACCACAACATATTTCGGGAAATGTTCAAGAGAAATGTCCTTTCCACAGGGAAATCGCGGGCCATTATTCCACAAACGGAATAATCGTTTTATTGACGTACGAATGGAATGGCTATTCTGGAATAATCCGGAATAATTATATTCTTATTCCGGAATAAGGTCAATCAAACGCACCCTAAGTTAATTACAAGGAAGTCGTTTATGTTGAAGATCTTATCCCCTAAGGTACCTATCTGCGAAAAACACTTTTGATATGATATATTTCTTCTTACCACTTTATTAAAATGTGGAATGGTTATCAGCAGCTTGAAAAGGTCAATCAACCACTGAGCCTTTAGAACAACTGTGTTGCGGTGCTTGATAATCATGCCAAGGCCATGGTAGAAACTGATCATGGTGGAAAACTCCTCTGCATCTTCCACAAAGCAATATTTTTTGGCATCGTTTTGGAGTTGTTGCAGATTTCTGTGATAAATCTGTTTAGCTACCAAAGCTTCAATCACCTTTTCGAACAGAAACCATCTAGAGGACATTCAAAGAAAACTGATATCACATGACAGGGCCCATCATTTCATGCTTATTAAATATCATTTTTGCAAAGTTCGGATCTCCTAATAATTAACACTGAAAAAGTCTAGACGCGATTGTTTTAACCAGGATTAAGGTGGCTTACTACAGTTTTTAGGTCGAAAGAGCACCTTATTTTTGTCTTTAATAAAATTATAGGGTTTTATTTAGAGTTGTTTGATACTTAATCTATCATAAGAAGTGATTTTGACACGGAAAATATATCAAAATAGAAGACCGAGTACGCGGAGGGAGCCTGGAATCTAGTCGATATTAAGTCCCTCAAAATCTTCACGTACATGTACGATCTCAAAATTTCAATATTTGGGTAGTTATTATAGATAAGCATTTATGCGAAATTAAACGAAAATCTGTAAGACAAGCTTTGTTAAAGTGGAAATTGTCGAATTTTGCCCATTTTGAATGTAGCTAAAAAACTGTCTTACAGATTTTTTTAATATTTTGTCTGTAAAAGTGAGTAAAGTGCATTAATCGATTCTCAAATTTTCATCAAGGGTTGTACGGCACCACGTTTTCCTGTAATTCTAGATCAAAACGTTTTGCACAACCTGTTTCTTGTAGTTGCTTGCGTAATTATTACACCTGTAACTAAACTGGGGCCAAAAAAAACAAACTGTAGCAAGCCACCTTAAACAAGAAGTTCCGCTATAAAAGGGATAGCACCTCCAACATTTCACACCTTTCGGGTACGAAATGCAAATTTGTACTCTTGTAGTCGTGGCACGTTGTTGAGTCAAGCGTCCTGCAAACTAAATATGCTGCAAAATCTCATCAAACCAAAATATATCATCAACAAAAATAAGATATAACTTGCTAATGTTTAACAGAACACTGACTTAGAAAAAATGAAACAAATTTTATCAGTAACGGTCGTACAAAAAGCGCAGGTTGTTTGTCAGCTGTTTACGCTTTGATGGTTGATTGACAACTAGGTGTGAGAATGGCCAGGCCAGGCCCCTTTTATACCGGAACTTCTTGTTTAAGCTAAAACCCACGTCACTGGAGCAATAGCTTTGTCCTGCTTTAAACAATCACATATACAATTAACACATCCTTAGGTTCCGTGTCAAATTCCAATATCATTCTGTTTGAGTTATGAATAATAATTCCAATGACTAATATCTCAAACTGTTTCTTTGGTAGGTGCGGTGGCCTAATAATTATTGTTAAGTGCCATGACTATGGATTGAGTGGTCCAGGTTTGAACACGTTGATCCTCTCCGCCCAGGAGTATAACTGGGTAATGGTGAACTGTTAGGGTAACCTGAAAAAATACTGGGGGCAGCCTGTGATGGACTAGCTAGCATCCCATCCAGGGGGAGTAGCAATACTACTAGTTGCTTCATGTTCCAGCATATAAGCTCTAGCAAATGTAGGCCACTTTCAAAAAGTAGATCTTTCCATACCATTTATGGCATGCATTGTATTGTGCCAATTGGCACTATCAGGACAGAATCCTGTATACCACATGAAGGACAAACATATTACGTTGGATTTTAGAACACAGAGATCGCATGGTGTCACTTTATTAATTAAAGGAATCTCGGCTGAAAAAAAGTTTTAGCTCCAACGTATACTTAATGGTTCTCTTTAAGTAGTCTTGGGGTTTTAATTCGATATCTCCGTAACTGGTTCGAATGCGAAATGTTCGGTTTTCCATTTAAATATCCCGCACGGCGCCATGTTTCATTATGGAAATTTATGACGCCATTGCGTGGTCGGAGATTTCAATTTGGAGTATACGGAAGAAGATTCGTGGTTATTGAGCCGGAATACACATTAGATGCAAACATATCTCTAATTTCACGCAAGCTTACGTATTGAAAACTAAAAGTGAATAAGTGGCAAAGGACCGCGAACGAAAATGCTACTGGTATACGTAGGATCTGTGAAAGATTTAATCAGCCAAAAATAGAAATACAAATAAAGTAAGCAAGGCTGATACTACGTAGAACACTTAACGCGACAGTGACATGATAGAGTCCAAACTGAAAGCCAAAATGCAACGCACGACCATGCAATGACGCCATAATCTCCCATCAAACTTTGCGAAAACAAATATGGCGGCGCGCGGGAAATTTGAAAGTAGAAAAAGCAGAAACAAATCGCCTAGTATTCAAACCAGTTAAAGTGTATATGACAGATATTTTTTTATTTGCTTGATCGAATCTACATAGGATCCTGATACGAACATCGAAAAAAAAATATCGCTTTTCTTCACCGCGTTTTAGCCGTCTAAAGACGTGAAATTTCATTTCCGGTTAGGTAAAAAGCCGAGCGAGGTGGAGTCCTGGACCGAGTCGGTCGTGACGTCAAAACCAGAAACGCCTTCGACAACAACGCAAAGGCAGCGAGGAGTTTCGTGACTTGTAGCCGTGTATAACCAGATATATTTTAGTTCAAATTTTGTCTAGAACCGTCAAAACTTACACAAAGTTATGTCTACGGATGATTTTGAGTTTGGGAGCGATTCTGAGTGATCAGACGCATAATTCAGTGTTTCTTCGACTGTTGATGAAGTTGAGTGCGATGAGTTTTAATATACAGGTTTATAGAAGCAGCAACAGACAACTCAGACCCAGAAGGTCCTTACGACGAATGGCTTCAAGAGTACATGTATACCGCTAGCAGATAACGACAGCGATATAATTTCTCATTCTGAAAGAAGGTGAATTTCGGAGCCCGGACATGCTGGAAATGCGTGTGTATAACTACGCCGTAAAAATAACATTGTTTGTTTACACAATTGCGCTGTTTGAATCGAAATGAGTTGAAACCGATTTGTAATAAGCTTTTTAAAATTCGCTTGTAGTTCTCGTTAGTTTATCTTGAGTTTTTCCCTTTTCGAGGACTGTTCGTGAGGGGCGAAGCGAGCAGTAACTCGCGAGCGAACGATCACTAATTATCATAGTAAAACAATTCAAGCTTACCTCGAGACTGTACAGCGAAACATATTAATATTTTCTGACTTGTACATTCCAGTTAATGTTGTAGCGAAACGTCTTGTAGCGATAAGACTTTGCAGCGAAACGACTTTATATTTGTAGCGAAACGACTTCGATTTGTAGCGAAACGTCTTGTAGCGAAACGACTTTGTAGCGAAACGACCTACATCCTTGAAATCGAATGGATTTTTAGCACGAAGATCGCGGCACGCTCCAAATGTAAATAGTGTCACAGAAGCGGTCACGACTATTAAATAAACAAGAGGGTTTTGTTCCTTTTTTTCGCTCCTAAGGTATTTTGTTTTGAATTTGATTTCAGTGTCTGTTGTCCTTGCGGAAGAAGCAACAAATGCAACTGCACAATCTTCGGTAGAGGCAGACCAATGTGTACAATGTGATATGTGGATAAATAAAGTTACTATCGCGAGCCCACTCAGCCCAGCGTCGAAAAATTATTCAGAACCGAGCGAAAACGTTACCGGACAAAAATGGTTCTGGATCACAACTCCGGTTTTCTTAAAGATAAATTATTCCTCTGCCTCCCAAAGTAAACCACTGTTGACTGAGAAACTACTAGTGAGAGCTTATGACAAGCGATTCAGGCCAAGTCATCACAACAGCGCATTGAATGAAAATCACGCAGATGTTGTTTCTGACTTGTCTGGGACTCCGGGACATAATTGCTCCATGAAACATTCTTTCTAAAGATGAATAAGAAACTCTATCAAATTCAATGACCATTTTTCTTAAATACCTTTAGGAGCGAAAAGAAGGAAAAAAACCTTGTTTAGTCGTGACCGCTTCTGTGACACTATTTACATTTGGAGCGTGCCACGATCTTCGTGCTAAAGATCCATTCGATTTCAAACTCGCTCGCCGCTTCGCGAGTTGCTGCCCCTTCGCCCCTCATGAACAGTCCTCGAAAAGAGAAAAACTCAAGATAAACTACAAGCGAATTTTAAAAAGCTTATTACAAATCGGTTCAACTCATTTTGATTCAAACAGCGCAATTGTGTAAACAAACAATGTTATTTTTACGGCGTAGTTATACACACGCATTTCCAGCATGTCCGGGCTCCGAAATTCACGTTCTTTCAGAATGAGAAATTATATCGCTGTCGTTATCTGCTAGCGGTATACATGTACTCTTGAAGCCACTCATCGTAAGGACCTTCTGGGTCTGAGTTGTCTGTTGCTGCTTCTATAGACCTGTATATTAAAACTATCGCACTCAACTTCATCAACAGTCGAAGAAACACTGAATTATGCGTCTGATCTCTCAGATTCGCTCCCAAACTCAAAATCATCCGTAGACATAACTTTGTGTAAGTTTTGACGGTTCTAGACAAAATTTGAACTAAAATATATCTGGTTATACACGGCTACAAGCCACGAAACTCCTCGCTGTCTTTGCGTTGTTGTCGAAGGCGTTCTGGTTTTGACGTCACGACCGACTCGGTCCAGGACTCCACCTCGCTCGGCTTTTTACCTAACCGGAAATGAAATTTCACGTCTTTAGACGGCTAAAACGCGGTGAAGAAAGCGATATGGAATTTTTTTTTTCGATTTTCATATCAGGATCCTATGTAGATTCGATCAAGCAAATAAAAAAATATCTGTCATATACACTTTAAAGAATTATCGACTTCAAACCGCTAAACCAGTTTTACACGAACACCAACTTATGACTGGAGCAAAACTGTTTTTCAGCCGAGATTCCCTTTAAGTGAGACCCACCATCCTAATATAAAACTACTCAAAAATCTTGGCATATACATTTACCGGACTGGTATTTTCTCCCCCATGTATGGCTCCTGTCTCAACACCTCCATGATTTTGTTCTGAAGAGCTTGAATGTCATCTGTGCTGTCCTCTTGCCCTTGCCCTTGTGCTTGCTCTTGCTCTTGCTCTTGCTCTTGCTCTTGCTCTTGCTCTTGCTCTTGCTCTTGCTCTTGCTCTTGCTCTTCAAAGAATACATCACAACGAGTAATTAACCCATATTTATACACAACTGAGTACGGGGCTCATATATTGTCACTTGTCCAGGTACCCAGAGGCAGCTAACAAATCACCATATGACCTCAGAAATGAAAGGCTTTCTTTTAAAATTAATGCTAGGACTGATGTATTGATAATTACTGGAATGACATGCCAGTCTCTTTGAGAGAGTCCACAAATTTAAGTGCTTAGATTTGACTCTATGAACTTATAAGCTTCTGCTTATTTAAAAATTCGGCCAAAAAACGGGGAACGGGCGTTCAACCGAGGGGCGCGCTTATTTGCTATTTGCCGAGGGGAGGGCGCTTATTAGAACGTGGGCGCTTATTCGAGGAAATACGGTATTTCGTCTTTAATTTTTTTTGTTTTGTCACTTGAGTAGTACGGGAATTCATTTCCTGTTTTGGGAGTTATTCCCTAATGACCTTAATGTTTTTGCTGCTGTAAAATAATGTAGCGGTAATGTAAATACATGTATAAAAGTAAAGTAAGGGAATGGAACGTAAAGTAATGTTTTGCAATAATACACTTGAAAAAACTTACTCCATTCTGATTGGCTAAAAAGAGTGCAGCTTTCATGTAATACGAGTGTAGAAAAGTGTAACATGAGTGCAAAGTTGTAATATGAGTGCAAATTACAACAAAGCCGATTTCCGAAGTTAGTACGAAGAAACAGAAAGACTCCTAACGGCTGCCGACGGTCATACGAGGTATGTCGAAGATGGCTGAAGATCACTGAAAGACTTCCGAAGATTTCCGAAGATCACCCGAAGACTTTCGAAGATTTCTCGACTCGATCGGAAGGTTTGCGAATACTTCCGAGAATTTCACGAAGTTTTAGGAAGACCAAGGGCTCCTCAGCCTAAGTAATCGTTAATTTAAACAGTATTATTGTAAGTGTGTTATGAACAAGTAATTACATGATTTTCTCGTACAATTTGGAATAAATAAGCACTACATGTACAATTGCATTCGCCCTACGTACGGCTCGTGCAATTTTGATAGTCTATGAAAAATGTACTTGAATGACTTGAATGTGCTTATTTATTCCTAATTGCACTCGAAACCTTACGATTACCTATACTAATGTAATGTAACTGAGGTTTCACTGAGTCCTAAACAATAGTTATTTAAATTGTATGCCATTTTTAGACTATGCATGTTACACAGTTGTAGGGTATACCATTACTTTACCAGTACCTGCTTGATGTTCTCTTCTTTGTGGTTCCTGCCTGAACAATCTCTTGAACCTATTCAGCAGTGACCTGCGTTCAGGCGTCCTTTTCCTTAGAAAACGAGGGAAACAAAACGATAGTAAAGACACGGAAGTGGAGCCAGTCGCTTTCCGCCCACTTCCCAAGGGCAACTGTCGGTTTTTGGGCCACTCAAAGTTGACCGGAAGTCATATTGCCAGCTAGTTCATGGGAAAAAGTGCAGGAATGATTTATTGAGTGATTTCTTTCTTTGTAAAATCATTTTTCAGATACATGGTTGTTTTTACATCTACAGTTCCTTTGTTCAATGCAACCTAAAACAAGAAATTTATTGAAAATACCTTTTTTAAAGCAGAGGAGAGCATTGTTTTATTAGAAATAAGAAGCGCGTCCACGGAAATACGTGTGACCATTCAAATGAAACCTTTCGCAAGTGGAATTTTTTTTTAAATGACTCAAATTTCTGCTTTGTTTTGTCATAACTACAGGAACTTAAGCGAAATAATAATTAGTTCGCTAGTTACTGTAGTTGTGCCATTTTAAAAAAAATATTAATATAATAGGATTTGAATAAATCGTGTGAAAATTAACAATGGCTATAAAAGGTAAAAATATTTTTCAAGGTAAGCTTATCGATTAAATCAGTTGATACATCAAACTTTTTCCAAACCCGTCAGAAGAACATCTTAGATAAACAAATAATGTGTTGGATACATTCCCTTTGCTGTACGTAGCTTGAGAGATTTATTAGTGGAAGTCACAAGTAACTCGGCTTAAGCCTAAAGCAGAAGAGAAAATCATCTTCGCATACTATTTTGCTTTCCACTGTCTTGCGAGATGTCCGCACGCGTAACCGGCGATCAGGCGTTTTTTTTTTTAGAAAAAAACAATAAAAAACGCCTGATAGCAGGTTACCACACGCGAGGCCATAAGTTGCAGAAATTAATCATAGTAAATCAGAACAACGCTATTTCTGAAATATACAGTAGAACCCCACAAACTCGAACTCCCAAGGGAAACAAAAAATAGTTTGAGAAAGCGGGGGTTCGAGTTAGCCGATAGTAAATGACTGAAAAACAACCGAGTTCGAGTTAGCGGGGTTCTACTGTACTTGAAATTGACATGAAATCTTGCAAGTAATTGTATCAGGTCCTCATCTCAGCAGAGGAGGGCCTGATCGCAGGTTACTTCTACAGTGATCTTGCAGTGATATCAATGCTGAAGAAGGGTCGGACAACATGCATCTCATATTCCTTACCAGAAATTTTCTCTTGTATTTGTTTTTTCATCTCTGCGATGTCTTCAACTGGTTTGGTGTTATCAATGCTGAAGAAGGGTCGGACAACATGCATCTCATATTCCTTACCAGAAATTTTCTCTTGTATTTGTTTTTTCATCTCTGCGATGTCTTCAACTGGTTTGTCAGCATGTGTTCCTACAATGAATACTGGGGGCCGCAGATAGGAAAGCTGCCTTTGTGCACTGTCATCTGTTTCTTCATTCATTGGTTTGAAACTGTGAATTGTAGCAAGCCATGATAACAAATTTTCCAAATTTGTTTCATCATTTGGATTTTCCAACTTAATATCATGAGTTCCTTGTCTAACACAGGGCTGAGCTGGGGCATATAATCGCTTGCTGAGATTGTGAACCAAAATATACACTGCGCGTGATGATAGGAACACTGGATGGGATGCATAGTACAAGTGTTGTCCAGCGAAATCCCACAGATCTATACTTACAACAGATTCTTCTTTGGTCATACCACTTTTACCTCTAGCATACTCCAACCACTGATGAAGATGTTTTGTGATGTCATCTGGAGGTGAAGTAGCATCGATCATTTCATAAGGCTCATCTGGTGTGTTTTCACTTCTGTAATCATGGAAACATTCACCCGCACTACTGTCCTGCTTTGTCGCTTCTTTGGCTTTCCTTGTTGGTGTGGAAATGTCCGACTTATTAAGGTCATCTACATTCTCCTCAACCTACAGAATAGAGTATCAAAAAAATAAATAAATGAATAATCAAGACTATAGTAGCTTCCAGGGGTCAAACCCAATGAACAATTCCAGACTTTAGTTACTAAAAGAAGAAATGAGCTCAAATGAATCTAAAATCACCCAAAATGATCTAAAATGATCTAAAATGACCTCAGTAAAATTATATCTACACACAATTATAGTTCATGAACAACGACCTAAAACGAGCTACAACCCACAGTAAAATGACTTTCAGCAATCTAAATTTACATGTACTTACAAATTATCACGTTGTTATACTTTATGTTGGTTAATGCACAGCCGATAAACTTATGGATCATCACGCAACATTTATCTCCAGCAGCATTGCGTGACGACCAAAATAATGGCTAGGCTGTAAAGCAAACTAATGTCACACCGGTAATCTTCTAAATAGGAACCGTGTTTCACCCTTTATACTACTAATCACTCTGGACTTCTTCATCCATTGGTAATTTTGTAAAACAACAAAAATGCAAGCAATGAAACGTTTCGTACATTTATTTATTCCATATTAAAATCTGAAAGGAAACTGGGTTTTTGGTGTCGGAAATATAACATTATGAAATATAATATTGGGACATTTTAAAAAGACTTCTAGGTTTGCCCGTAACTTATCAATTTATGCTTCTTATTTAGAATATTCATTTGATAGTGATCAAATGGTACTTTCTCCTGGTATGATTTTAGTGCCCGGCAGATGTTATGTTTCTAGGAAATTAACCATTCCGAAAAATATGTAATAACGTGTTTGCTTCCACCATAGTAAATAATAGATCTATTCAGAAACTATTAAATTTCATCACTGTTTTCTGGAAATTATTTATGTAATACTTTCGGCTGTTTTTAGTTACTGTCTAGCATTCTTGCTAAGATCATACGAGTTTATATTTTCGTAAAACTCGAGCTTATCCGTATTTCATTGAGCCGCATTACTAGCCAAATATATTTTTAGGTTCCACATCTGTGTTTACCATTATCTTGGTTTGACCTTATAGGTGTCTCGTCAAGATAATGTCAGAAAAACAAAGTCAAGCTTTTCTAGGCGCTCTTCCTGGAAATAGTAGTTTTGGTTAGCGCATTTTATCCTTATTCTACCGCTTTATTTTTCAGTGAAAATATATCCATTTAAGCAACTTTTTCGGACGTTAAAGTGGTGTTGCTTAATTGCTTTCGGATCTCGTTCACACTTCGCACAAAGGTGAAAACTCTTTTCAAAGTAATGTTGACTCAGTGGATAGTGTTTCAGCTCGGGAACACGTACTAGTTAATGATATGGAAAAGGGCGGTACTTCAAGGCCGACCCACGAAACTAAGATTATGCAACTTCTTACTTGTAACGAATGGTTGTGTAAAATCTTTAACAACAACTTTTATTTGTGAACTTACTGTAACTCTTAAGTTTTAATCGATAAGAATGAACCTTGTAATTTTTATATTTCTCTTGTTGTTTTGCTTTGGATGGATATTTTGACAATGACAATGTTTGCCAGCTCGAAGGAAAATATGTTAATAGTTCTCTGCGCAAGCGTACTTTCGCTTTACGTAAGCCTAAATTAGGATCGAGCGTCAGTTTGACAGTTAATTGACAGTTCCCAAACTATCTCCATAAAAGCAACGCGAGAAAGATTTTCATCAGTAACAGAGTTGTGAATTGTAAGCTACAGTCAAAACCAATAAAGAAGAGAATCAAAGGCACTATGTGCCAACTCGTGAATGGAAAAGTAAATTAATTAATTAACAAAGAAATATGCAGTAGTACCGGGTAAATGTAGAACCGGGTAAATGTAAGTTGACAGTCTCGTCCTCGATGTTTTTGAGAATCGAGTTTCGAGTTTTGAGTCTGACTCGAATAGGGATTTCGAGGAAACGATTTATTTCTCGAAACAGAACAATAGATTCCGCGCGGCATTCACGCAAGCCGGTGTATTTCGTATTCACTCCAAATCAGTGTTGGTCGGGAGGGAAACTCAAATGAAAAGTCTTTAATCACTGATATTCGATAATCGCCAACTTTATGGGCCGAATATTTTTAAAAACAAGGTTTACACAGGGTTTAACAAAACCATGGCCTAATACGATTTCAAACTGACTGGCCAACCTAACTATATTAGCCGTACAGTAAACCCCGTTTATAATTAGAAGGTGTATATAAACACAGACTAAAAAAACATTTAGCGACTTTAATAGACTGACCTGCTTATAAGTTTATTTAGACCTCATTGACTAACTTTTTAGACGTCGTTTAAATATTCGGCCAATATGTTCGAACTGGTTTGAGTTTTATTTTAAAGCAAGTTGCTGTTCGTGAAATAAAATATTTCAATCATTTCAAAACATTCTGATCTTGTTTGTGTAGTCTGTGCTTCGCACGCACAATATAAAATTAATTTTATATGTAAACATTCATTCGTCTTCAGTTCTGTCATACACAAAACTCTTGGACAGAAAAATACTACAGTTATCTATGAAGTTGCAATTCTTGGACTAAAATTAGCTACAGTTAAATTATCAAAAATGGGTTTGCTCTCCTATTAAAAAAAACATATTGAGATACTATGAAAATAAAAGGTAAATCTTATTTTTTTGTCCTCCGTCACGCAACGCTTCCTCGTTCCGATAATAATATTTTAAAATTATTTCAACCATTGCGTATGATAATATCGTCCATCGCGCTGACTAAGAGTCCATTCGAGTCCATTCGCCGACGTCAAGGAAATATGGAGATTGAGCAAAAAACACTGTCGAGCGTCTAAATAGATCCATGAATAGAAAAGATGAACATAGCCACTGAAACCAGTCATTTGGTGAGTAAATCAAGCCACTTCCAGCTCAAGACAACAGCAAATCGGTGTCCTCAGTGTCTCGGTGAATCTCATTTGAGCCCGCGATAGTCGTCCATTCAATCAGCGGAGCAAAAGCAGAGGGCTCCTGTCGCTCCCGTGTGTGTCCCCCGTGAGTCAAAAAGTAATCTTGCATCATCTTTTAGGTACCGAAGGTCGCGAGATCGAATCCCGGCGGAGAAAACGGTCCCCCCCCCCCCCCCCCCCCCCCCCGCAAGTATGAGAAACACAGGTACTAATATCAGTTCGCTTTAAATATATACGCTGGAAAAAAAGCATTGAAGGGTTTTTATAGTTCAGACGCAAACAAAAGAAAATATCACATAATTCCCATAGTGGTACAAAGAAAATATAGAATGATTCAGATAAATTACATTTTATTCATACACTTGGTATAAAGAAGATACAACATTTAACATACTTAAGTGTTTTCCTAAGTCTTGAAGTCAGCAGCTTGGTTTTTAAAAGTTTCGACAGCTTGAGCCTTGATCAGAGCTTGAATCGATCGAAGAACTTCAAACGTGACTCACTTTTAGTATTCTAAATGTCTCCTCTTTGGGCGGTCGAGTATTATTTAGGGTTATTTCTTTCAATTTCGAACTCCAAATATGTGTCTAATTGTAATTGTAGGAGTGAAAATACCGTGTTGAAAAATAGAAGAGATCCGCGCCAGACGCCATTTTGTTTACTGATAATGCATAAATTACCGTACTACGCATACATTAAAGTTTACAACAAGTGGCCATCGACCGAGGGATCGAGCGAGTGAAATTTGTCCGCTATACGCTATAACTTCGTTCATGCAAAGCATTCACTCGTTAAAAAGAAGAAACAGTCTTGGTGGTTTAATTGCGTAGAAGGAACACAGCTAATCTCCCTAAAAAGTTCCTTTTTACAATTTGTTTTAGATCACTAAAAGTTGTTTTACTGGATGGTAGGTCATTAAAACGTCATTCTATTACTGGCTGTAACTAGGTCATGATTGTTGTGTTACTGGTCCTAGGTACCTATTTAAAAGCATTTCAAGTCATTTTAGATATCATTTCACGTCATTTTACACAATTCCTTCTTTTAGTAACTACGGTTCCAGATAAGCTGCGAGTCAGATGAAAATGTTCTCTGATAACGTTCCTTAATTGTATTAAAACACAACGTAAAAGTATAGTAACAATTATATATTACTTTGTAGCTTAAAAAAAAATCATTTTTATCACAAGGGTAGTCGGTGTGACCAGGACAACTAGACGATGATTTTCACTGGTCGCCGGGGCTTCTGAAGAACCAATAGAGATACAGAAGATTTGCTCACATACACATTGGGAAAGTGACCACTTACATGTGGACGATCACCTGCATTTAACATTAATTTAACTCATTTTTCACTGCTCTCTCATGTCCAGCCTACGCATGCTCCTCCAGTCTCAGGGTTTGGGTGCAGATTCATTATTGCCAAGTACAGCTTGGAATCAAGCTTCACACAGCATGGTTTCACTTTCGATCTTTTTGTTTCATGTGAACGTTTATTTGAGACCACCGGCATCCTAGGCTCTGCATGTATACGAATAATTCGTATACAGTAACAGAGCCTGGGACACATGTGGTCTCATATGTAGCAAAACGTTCACATGAAACAAAACGATCAAAATTAATTTCAATCTTTTTAGTGCTACAAGATGTACATGGCATTCTATTACGGGTGGTATTGTGTGACAATGTCAGCCGTTAGTGGCGATTGGAATATTTAAAGACAATGTATGAGAAAGCACAAAATATATTCTAAATGCCATATTTATATAATAATCTATTAACTGACTTTCCTCGTGTCTGTGTTATGTTATTTTGATGTTTGTGTGATCTAGTGGAGCCTGTACGTTGAAAGCCATTTTGACGAGTTATGCTTTTTGGTTTGACCTTTGACTACCAAGAAAGGGAAGGCAGGTGACCCTCAAACCATCCGATCGGATCAACAGATGCAAATAGTCCACATTCGACACTCGATAAATTCATAAAAATGCTTCTTGCTTCTGTTCGTTACTGATAGGGTTCCAAGGTTTATCTTAATTACTGCTTGAGAAACACTCATTTTCAAGCTCTTGATTTTCATATATTTTACTTATTCCTGAAGCCTGGCCGGACCAGCCTCCGAGACTACTAAGATTTAAAATTCTTTTTTCGTGTATGCGTCAATGTGAGAGGCAGGGTGTGTTCAAGCGCCTGACATTCAAGTAGGAATTCCGTAGTGAGGTGCTAATAAACCCATACGTCTATGTCACTGTTGTACGTCGCTCTAAAAAGAAAGTTTAAAGCCTGAATAAAGCACCTCACTACGGAATTCTTCTTCTTGATGGAAGGTCAAACCAAATAGCTTAATAACTCGACAAAATGGCTTTAAACTAGCTGGCTACTGGAACTCATAAACATCAAAATAACACAACACAGACACAAGAAAAAACAGTTTTACATTGTATATTTAGATTTGTTGCGCAAATGTAGCATTTAGAACATATTTAATTTCATGCTTTCTCGTTATTCTAATTGCCACTCTAACGGTTGACATTTTGTCACACAATTTATACCACCCACAACAGAATGTCACGTACATCTCGTAACACCAGGCGGTGTGCGTCACGAGATTTGGCCAATCAGCGAGCTGTATTCGAACAATAGTCTTCGCGGCAAAGAAGAAGGCATTTCGGAGCGAAGTGCTCGCAGAATTTGTCTATTTTCCGGGATTACTTGGTCGTTTTGGGAAACACGTTTACAGGAAATTGAAGGCAGTTATATTTCCTTTGCTCTGGTCATTTTTATTGATTATTTGCGAACATTTTGTATGCGCTGGCACCTCTCAAATGTAGGGCGGTCGATCTGGCCGACATGATGTCTTCATTCAAAATTTCACACTTTTTCATTCATTTCAAATTCGTTATTCTGATCCTGATTGTACCAGCAGTTTTATACGATACGTATGATCGCTTCGCCATACACTTGTAAAATGCCCGGGTAAAATGGCTTTGGAAGCAAACACTGACAACTGTTACGTGCCCTTCAACAGTTCAAACGTGGGCAAAGGTAAATCAGTATGGATTCTTATTGTATAACTCGGGTAGAACAACTGAATAACCAGCAATCCACACACATTATTCACTTGACTCTCTCGTGTCAAAGCCATAATGAGTCGTTTCACAATTCACCCATGATGCTTTGCCCACCCGCGACGCACACCGCCTGTCGTAACACTAAAAATATTGAAATTAATGGTCATTAATTCGCAAATGGAGCCTGTGCCACCTGTGTTGTGTTGAGACTATACCCATCCCTCTATAGTATGGGTAAATAAATTACATGCACATGTTCGCTCAAAACATTAACCAATGACTATGTCAAACCTGCTTCATGTGGGAAACATTTCCATCTTTATCTACCAAGTCCACCTTTTCTCTATCGGAATTCTCAAAATACATTTCGTCAGGTAGTTGTTCCACTGATGCTTCTTCAGAATCTTCTTCTTCTTCAGAATCTTCTTCTTCTTCAGAATCTTCTTCTTCGAGATCTTTAGTATTGCACATTTTTTCTGCTACCATCCTTGCTATATCTTTAGAACATTCCACCAATCCTGGTTTGTTCTCAATGGCAGACTTCCAATTCTTGACATGCTTGACGTCAATTTCACACTTTGAAGGATCCACTTCAATTCCTTCAGTACTCTGTTCTTTAGGGTCAAATGGCAGGCCTAAGAGACTCTTCTTTAGACTGGTTTTACCGGCACGATCCTGACCAATTAGTAATATTCGAGCACGGTAAACATTGACATATCCGTCTCTTAGAGCCAGTTCATAAGCCTCTTGTGCTCTTGGTCCCTCTGCTCTTTGTTCATATACATGATCTATTAAGAAAATGTAACAAGGATGTTTTTGACAATAATTATTAATAGTAAATAGAAAGCGTAGTTTTTTTTTTTAGCTGCATGTATATGCGACTCATCATGGTGTAAAAATTTATGCACCTTATTGTTATGCTACAAACAGCAAGAGAAACAATGCAACACAAACAACAAGACATTCATTGCGTGGCAGTTCAGTTACAACTTTATTCCCTCTAATTAATTTGATGTGAGAGCCCTGTGCATATATAGGTAATTTGAACGGCTGATACTTCACTGTCAGAGCTCCATCTGGTAAACTACTTCACCCAATTACTAAAAATTGAATGAACTTTCCAAAAAAGTAGGTTTGATTGGGATTGGTGTTACCATAGCAATGCAGTGATGATGTTATGGATTTTACCAGAAGCTTATCACCTAGAAGCGTGTAACTTCTCTTTGTATGTTTGGAGCAATGCGTGGGGTTTTTTCCCGACCAATCAGAATCGCTGAATCAATTTTGCCCTTATATGGAAACTAGGATTTTCGCGCTCCTCGCGAGAACTACATCTGTAATGGCGGCTTCGCGAGGAAACTTTTCGCCCGAAGAAAATATTAGGACAGTTGTAATGCTGGGAAAGCGCTAAGTGTTGAAGTATTATTTGGAAGAGTTCCCGGTGAGTTGACAGAAACCTTGAAGGTTTATTTCGACTTGTCCTCAATGAGTTTGAATCGGTGAAATGCATGCAATAGCTTGTTGTGAATAGCCAAAGTGACAATTTTTTCGATGGATAAGCTAAATACGCTGTGCTTCAGGATTTCTTTGATTTTATATTTTCGGAAATAAAAAGACCCGCATGGTACGAGTTGTGTGAAATACAGTAGAGGAAATGCCATCGCCGGGTAAGGATCTTGTGTTATGTTTTTGATCGCTGTCAACAGTTGTTGATTTCAAAGAACCGCAAGTAAATCTTTTTGTAGATTTTTTGAGCAAGAGGACATTATTATAGTCAAAATAACGGCAGTATCAATCGAGGAAACAAGAAAACTACTCCTTTATCCGAAAATTATGAGTATTTTTGTAAATATGTTTTGGTGTTTACTTAGCGTGTTTGTCAACAGAAATAGCGTGCGGTAATTGTGGTTGTTTTCAAGTTCTCTTGTAGATTTTTTCTGAGAAAGATAATTTTAAAACTTACAGTCAAAGTAGCGACAGTATCGCTTTAACAAAATAGAAAGCTATTCAGTTACCTAAAAATGTGGAGTATTTCACTGCAAACGAATTTGTAAAAAGGTGTCGTTGTGTTTTTAACGAGTTCTAGATCGATCTAACGCGCGGATGATAATTATTAATTGTTGTTTACAAGTTTGGTTTATATATAAAGAGCAAGGTTTGAGAGCCGACAACCTCTTTAAGCTTGAAATGGGTTGTTTAACCTGTCTAGTTAGTGTACAACTGAATTGTATAAGTCGATGATTCATTTATTTCACGAGCTTGTAGCTGAGGATTTGTGTTCGCAAAGCTTTCTTTCGCTGTCAAACTGAGTTATTAAATTTCAAAACAACCGCTTCCAGTAGCTTTAAGACTTTTCCCAACAAGAAAACAACCGTTATTTCGATCAAACTATCGACAGTATCGCTTCAGAAAAAACAGATAGCTTTCCTTATCCAAAAATGTTTTTTTTTTTTTTTCTCGTGGGTAACGTTTGTACAATGTTTTTGTGCTAAGTTTTGAGAGATTGTTGTCGATCAAGCGGGGAAGAAATTGCATTTTTTCATGCATTTGCCGTTGCGCTTTGAGAGCAGTTCTTTAGACCGAAAACCACCTTTAACACTTTAAAAAGTTGATTAACCTATACTAATATTAACGTTTTACCGATTTGTCTTTTATTTAGCCGTATTTAGTGAGCTTGTCGCTTTAAATTTGTCTTGCGGCAAGCGAATTTTCCACTCGTAATTTTTCTAAATTTTGTGGCTAGAAAATATCGTATCATGAAGTTGTAGTACACAATAAAACACTTGCTTTTTAAACTGTGGTGTTGATGTTTGATATTTTTTTATAGAAAAGATATGTAATGAGTGTGTATACTTTATTAAAGGTGGCTGATTCTCAGAATTGCAGGCAAGATTCCCGGAAAATTGACGACGCAGTACTGTACAGCTCCGCAAATGATCCCGGACCGCAAATGATCCCCGACCGTAAATGATCCCCAAATTGGACCGCAAATGATCCCCGACCGCAAATGATCCCCAGAGTGGACCGCAAATGATCCCGCTAAAAATCGAGGAATGGCGTGGACGGTGGACGCGATTTTTTTTCCCATTTTGAACAAGAAGGTGGTTTTTTTTGGTTTTCGCTGTAAACTTCATCCGCGTCTAGAATGATTGCAGATTTATATTGCTTTCGCGTCACCAAGTTTCATTTATCTATAAATTTCGAGATTAAAGACGGTATTCTGCGCCATGAAACAAGCTATACATGGAAATTGAAACACCCGTTACAGCAAACTACTTCACGAAATCGGCAAATAACATTTCCGGTGAATTATCGTGATGATTTCATGCTGTTTTGGCGGCATGCAGACTACATGACAGAAAGCCAAACATTACCTCTTGTAAATAATTTGCTAGAATGTACACATTCGAAGGCTCTATTGGAAAATCCTCCTCAAATTAAACATATACTGCCCGGTTTAGCTGCGTTTTAGAAAACACACTAGAAGTATACTATACTTATGTCACGAACTGTGGGAGTCGTGTAGGCCTGTCACCTTTTTTACACTCTGTTGAAGTTGCCAGTTATGGTCAGTTATGTTATTGTTGAAATAATTGAAATGTACAATGTTATCTCGAAATATCAAAGTGTGATAAGTCACGTCGGACTTATGAACGTTTTTATAGTAAAGAAAGGATATGTAACGCTTTCATATATAATCTGCTCGAAATACAGATTAAATGAAATAATATTATTAACAAATAAAAAAGGAGAATTAAAAAAAATCGTGTTGTTGATTGAGAGTGAGTTTAGCCTGAAAAAAAATTCACAGTTTTCACACTTCATCAAAGCGGGCCGGGTGTTAAATGCAGTCATGCCGCCAAAACAGCATGAAATCATCACGATAATTCACTGGAAATGTTATTTTCCGATTTCGTGAAGTAGTTTGCTGTAACGGGTGTTTCAATTTCCATGCATAGCTTGTTTCATGGCGCAGAATACCGTCTTTAATCTCGAAATTTATACTGAGATAAATGAATCTTGGTGACGCGAAAGCAATATAAATCTGCAGTCATTCTAGACGCGGATGAAGTTTACAACGAAAACCAAACATAACACCTTCTCGAATTTTAAACTATTTTTAGAATGTCTCTGGTATTCTCGTTCAGTACAGTGATTTTGAGTTAAGGTATTTTTTTTACTAAAATCTGCATCAATGCCTTAAGTAATATTACTTTCGTCATAAAAATGTCTAGCGTGCACAGATTCAGTTATTGGGGAAAATATTCAAAATGGGAAAAAAATCGCGTCCACCGTCCACGCCATTCCTCAATTTTTAGCGGGATCATTTGCGGTCCACTCTGGGGATCATTTGCGGTCGGGGATCATTTGCGGTCCAATTTGGGGATCATTTGCGGTCGGGGATCATTTGCGGTCCCGGGATCATTTGCGGAGCTGTACAGTACGCACTTTTACGCGCCTCGACGAATAAAAATATTCCCGGAAAAAATCCCGGGCGAACACGCGCGTTAAACCGCATCTGCCATTCCATATAAGGAAGTTAATTTTGATTGGTCGGGAAAAAACCCACGCATTGAATCGAACTTATACGCTTCTAGGTGACAAGCTTCTGATTTTACATATCATCAATTTTCTCGACATCTAGACCTAAACTTTTAAAACGACCTAATTTAAGACTTTCCAAAAATTCTATGAGAGCGTTTTCGAAAAATATTGGGTTGAATATTTTCCTTTTATTGTCAATAACAATATTTTCCAGACTGAATGAGTCGATGTTTTTACCACATACATGTTATACCTGTGGTGTAGGACTGCTTTCTATAAGAATTTCAACCAATTCACTTCATTCGATTTCAGTTGATGTAGTCAGAAGTAATGCCTGCAAGATGCTCATTTTACTCAACGTAGTAACGTCTTTGTTACAGAAGCTATATTTAAAAAATAGGCCCGCGACGCGTGCTCATGGCTACTGCAACTTTTACTCAGAGAATGCGCATACATGTAGCCCATGAACCGAGTAAACGGAATGGGTTACGGACTCTCGTGATTTCAATCAGT
The DNA here is from genome assembly GCA_029204205.1 of Desmophyllum pertusum. NCBI lineage: Eukaryota > Metazoa > Cnidaria > Anthozoa > Scleractinia > Caryophylliidae > Desmophyllum > Desmophyllum pertusum. Next base: position 99,932 of record MU826878.1, on the reverse strand, counting down.
AAGGTGGATTCTCGGAAATGCCGTGAAAAATTAACAAGTCGATACTAAAACATAAGATGCAGTCTCGCAATGGAATGATTACGATGGGAAATAGGAATACGGATGAACGGAAGATGGACTTGTTTACAACTGTATTTGGGCTAGACGCTTTGCTGTTTTAAAAGGATTAGTCTTCGAGGAAATCAATACTGAAAACTTTGGAAATTGAGGTTAGTTTACTTAATATTTAGTTATTAGTTTCTTGTGATGAGAGAAATGACAGCCCAATCCACTGTATATACATATGTGTGACGGTTATTTTAATGTAAACATTTTTATTTGGCAAATATTTGCCAAGATTCGTAGTTTCTGAAGTTACATATTTAATATTTAATTAATAATTACGTGTGTGAAATAAATCTCGTGTGAAAGTTAATTATTTTTCTCAGGCGTTAAACATTGCGAATGCATACACAAATTCGTTAATAGGAACCGAAAGATTGAAAGAGTCACATTTCTTTTTCATGAAAAGCAATTTGATTTAAATTAAAACTTTAACCTGGTAATTCCTTCAGCTTAGTTCCTAGACATTCCCTTTCTCTCTCTGGAGAGGGGTACGTACGTTCATCTGGGAGCCTGGGAACGGGTTTGTGTGCCGGCTCTTCCTATCTCAGGAAGTCATTTCGTGGCAATTCGAGTAAGCGGGAGGGGAACACCTGGGTTTGGTTACTAGCCTTTAGTCTTTTAATTGCAAGTATTTCCTGGCTGTTTATTTACATAACAAGTTGTCACGCGAAAAAATATAAGATGTGAATAGTGAAGTGACGACATTATTGTCTGATTTCCGTGAATTATAAGCAAACTACAGGTTGTTGCTATAATAGTTTTAGATACATGTAAATGTAATAATGCATGAACAATTACATAAAACAAGCACAAACTTTGAATTTGAATTCGTCACGCAAACCCGCTACATGTTTGCCACGTGCATGGCTCAACTCTCACAAGACCTCTCAATTGATAATATAGGTCAAGACTTCGTTCTCTGAGTTGTCGCCGTTGAGGATAGTGCAGCAACTTTGTTGGTTTTGTTATTTTTTTCTTTGGCGTATTGCATTTGATAACCCTACCCCTAAGGCAACATATCTTGCTTTGGCTAACCACACTAAAATAATCGGGCCCGTAGGGCGAGGGGTGCGACAGGTGCGTCCGTGGACCGATGGCTGAAAAGAAAGTGAATTAAAAGCTATAATTCGCTAACTGGAAATGAAGCCTGAATAAACGAAGATAACATCGAATGTCCGCCATTTGTAGATTTGCTGGGTGACACATTTGATTTTGGAACCAGATCTTGAGATTCTAAAGCTGAATTTAACGTTAACGATAAATTCGACCTAAAACCCTCATCCGAAATTTTAATCTCCAGGCTCTATCAAAATGAGAGAAGACTGGGTACCCCAATAATGAACTGCAAAAGGGCTCAGCATGTGTGTCAAATGTGTGGTTGGATAAAATGGACCGAACAGAGCCAGAAGTCACTATGAATAGGCTCCGCGATGGGGTGAAAGGAAAAGCGAGCCGCGCGAAGTCTGGGAGAGAGAGAAAGGGGCCCTCTCTCCCAGGCTTCGTGCGGCTCGCTTTCACGGAGCCTATTCATAGGCTAGAAGTCACAGAAGAGCGAAATAGAAAGGCCGCAGCAAAATCCTGTCAATCGATAGATACCTTTGTCCGTAAATTGTAAATTACATGTCACATAAAGTTTCTTGTTTGTCAAAAATCCATTGTGAATTTGAAAAGTGCAAGAAATGTTTATGTTTATACCACAGGCAGACCATCCTATGTTTGAGTGGTCAGTGTTTACATTATTCAGGTCACGAACTACAGACTTACAGTGACGGTTGAGATTTGGTTCACAAGTTTAGATTTAAGAGTCAACTTGATCTGTATTATTCAATAGAGTCAGAGGTCTATAACTAGAGGTTTCCATCTCTGGTATTGGGTCTTGGCCCATCAGATTCGCAGTTAGGCTATGGTCAGTGAACGCACCAGCTCGACAATTTTTGTTCAAGACGGTTTGTTCGTCGATTGAAGCGCTGGCTAAAATTATTAAGTAAAAAACCTTGGCCCTTCTAAATCAAACAAAAGTTAATTCCACTAAATAATGCACGAAGTTTGAAACGAAATATTTAATGGGAAATGCCTGTAAAATGTACAACTAATGCGACTGAAAGAGCACTAAAGGCAGCCTGAAATTAATTTACGGGAAGATCAGACAATTATTTAAGCTTAATTCGTCCAAAAAATGAAAACCTGTTTACAACACAAGTTTAAGCTTAGTCTATTCAGTATTGTTACCTTGTATTTCGAAGAGGCTTGTCAATTCCAGCTGAATTAAGGTTTTAAAATCAGCACGATAAATATCCATGGATCAGATATACGGCAGTTGGTCAAGCGTTTCGTGACAGTCAATCATTCAAAGATCACTTCACAGTGAAATTCTCTTCGAAGACCATCCATGTAGATATTGAGGGTTTCCTTTGTTCTTTTACTTCAATGAACTTGATTTTAAGCTCAGACGTTCGTTAATTCTGTAGTCGCGCAAGTTTTGCCCGCCGTATACATGTAAACAAGTGAAACCTTCGGCTGCGTATAGCTGTCCATTCAACTTGTAAAATGAATATAATGTTCAGCTCCACAATTATTTCGAATCTTCCCATGTTAAAGGGGCACTGTCACGGATTCGCATGCGCGAAAACTGCTCACTTCCTGTCGACCATAAATTATTTGGCCGCCATTCCATAATGACGGTTAGTGAAAATATTTGCATGTATTTTGTTTCTAATCACGATTATGTAAATAACAGCGTGCGCTGTTCGCATACGTATTTCCGAAACATGATTTGCATACAAAATATTTTTGCAACGGCCGTAACGCAACGCACTTTTGACAGCCAAGCTTAGATTTATCCATTTGTACAGAAGTTTTCAACGGATAACCGTTGCCGTTAGAACGGCCGCTCAATATTTTTTCTCAACGGATTACCTGGCTTAGCTTCGAACGGGTGAAGATTTTTTTCTGAACGGGTAGCCGTTGGAACGGCTGAAGATTTTTTTTCGAACGGATAGCGGCAGCAGTTCGAACATTTTTTTCGAACGGGTAGTAGCAGCCGTTCGGCTTGCTAACCGTTCGGGTAGTGAACGGCTTTTAGCCTTTCGAACGGAAAGCCGTGTTGGTTTTCGCGTGAGAGGTCACAGCTGAGGTCACATCTGTTTCGATCACCCGTCTCCTCAACAACAAATGTGTCGCGAAGACAGTATCTTATCACTGTATCCTTCGTAACCTGCAACGAATTTCGCTTCAAGCCATGTTTTGAAACTGTTATCTTCAAGATAAATGCGTTTATGGGGTTTTGTCCACGCTCTCTTGGCTCTTGTCGGGGTATTGAATATTCTTTTTCGCCCAGAATTACTACGCTTTCCACCGTGCCGCCGCCACCACTAGTCGACGCCATTTTGGATTTGGTAACTCAAACTTGAAAAAGTTAGCCCAACCTTTTCAAGTTCGACTCGCGAGACTGGCGCATGCGTCCTTGTGACAGTGCCCCTTTAAGCTAAACCATCTGCACAATTTTCCAGAATATACGTAACTTTGGAGAAATTGAGTGAACATTAATCCGCGGAGAAAACTTTGTCTTGCTTTCTTTTCATTCAACTTGCCAACTGGACACCGCGCCAGAAGTTTTGCCGCCGACTCATACAAATCCAGTCGACTTATAGTTTTACAAAAAGTATACCGAAGTTTGACCTAAATTTAGTGAAGTATTTAAACAATTATTACATTCTGCTGTGACGCTTTTCGCTTTTCCTTGGCCGGCAAAGTTTCTGCCTTTGAGTAGCGCTCGCATATCATTAAAAACGGTTCAACGTGATTGGCTGCTGGTTTCGCGCGAAAAACGTCTAAAAATAGCCTAACTGCGAATCTGATGGGCCGCGCGCAATGCTAGATGGAAACCTCTAGTTATAGACCTCTGATAGAGTTTAAAATATATGTCAATTGAGTCATGTGTGCTGTTATTTTGTCATTCCGGGCTGTTTAAGACTTTTTTTGGCGAGATTAAAAATTCGGCCTCCTACCGGCGGGACCCCCCCTGCAAACTCGGGAGGCACTCGAAAGTTAGTACACGCAATCCCCTCCCCTTTCCCACACCCGCTTAATACGGACACCCGCTTATTACGGACAGTTTTGTTTGTCCCGACGAAAAGCTCATATATTTTATCTTACATTAGCCCTTAATACGGACAACGGACACTTTTCTACTCTCATACAAAGCTGTGCACTGTATATTTTCATTTGTCATGACATGTTTGACAACTGTCTTCCGGTGTTTGACCCTTGTAGACCTAAACGTTCTCTGCTCACTGTGCTCACACAAAAGTAGCCTGCGTGACAGGCGTAGCACAAAAGTTTCACTTCCTTGGCCTTTTATTGCAGTCATTAGACGTTGCTTAATACGGAGGAGTTTCAATCACAGTCAAAACGAAGGGATTTGACTTCACGAAAGTAAGAAACCTGAGAAACCGAAAAAAAACCCTGCCAAACTGTCAAAGTTATTTGCCTTTATCTCTGTAATTGTGTAATAACCCGACCAATTACACGCCGCAAAATTATTGACATATTATAAATAGACGACGAATTATTACACAAGAATCCATCAAAGAACAGTTCTCATCTTGCTTCCTGCTATAATGACACACAAAAAGATGCATTGTGGTAAAAGAAAATCTCGATTTTCCCCCACTATACACTTATACAAATTAGAACTTGCCCGGCCGTCCCAGACTCCCCCAAACGGCAGCAAATAAGCCACAGAAGCCCACAGAACAGCCATTTGGACTGGTCAAACTTAAATTTTATCTTCTTATCAATAAAGACGCAACTTAATGACTTACATCCTTTACAAAGAAACCGCAATTCTGTTATCTTATGTCAACACATAGTCTAACGTCACTGTTGTTTTCAACCCAAGATCAACATGTATCTGTATTTTTCCGTCTTATCTTTCCTCGACACATGCACACAGCAAAACGTTCGACAAGTGACTCCACCATGTAGTGATTCTGTTTGAATCACTCATAACTACAGTTGCATCAACAGTCTTTCATCTGAACTGAAGCTGTGAACGATCAACCTCAATTCAAAGCGGGCTGGAAAAGGTAATTACATTTCACAGAAATGCTAACTAAAACTACTACGTAGATCGAACTTTATGTGTAGACTTGGTACACCACTACAACAGGGCGTCTGAGGATATTTTTTCCTTGACGAAGATAAAGGACAGCAAAAAAAAGCGATTTTGTTTTACTCCGGTTTTGCCGTCGTGACTCACCGCTCAGTTTGAGCAGATGAAAAAAACCTTTTCACCCAGGGTACTATAACAACTGTAAATGCTTCAAGTCAATCGTCTCCATGTCCTCCAAACAGACATTTCAGCCTGCGTAGCTGGCAGTTTCGGCGGCCACGCGCGTGGTTTGCCCTCGTTTTCGTTCATGGCTTCGGCACGCGCGTATTTTGCCATCGCGCGCCAACAAAATCGCCAGCTACGCAGCCATGCTGGTCGCTTCTTCTCGCGGCTTCGCTCCGGAGGGGGGGGGGGGGGGGGGGGGGCACTCCCTTATATACGCTATATAGGAACGTGCCGCTGGACAGGGTATGGTTTTTTAAGCAGTTTGGTCTGGAACAGGGTATAACAAACAACAATTTTTGGTCTGGAACAGGGTATCAGTTTCCTAGAAGTTGGCACAAGTATCGTTAATTGTTACTCGAATCGAAACGCGTAGGAAAGAAGCTTTACAACTGCTGTTTACTAGTTTAACCTTTTGGGTTAGAAAAAATCGTCTGGAACTGGGTATCTTTTTTAACATTTAGTGTGGAACAGGGTCGCAAAATTAGCGTTTTGTAGTCTGGTGCAGGGTAAGGGGTTTTATAGCCCAGCGGCACACCCCTACCCAAATGTTTTGGGAGTACCGTCCCCCCCCCCCCCCCCCCCCACACCGGGCTTCGCTCCTCGCGCGTGAGGTGACTCTGCTCATATCATAGCTAACTGGAGAGGGTAATTACAGTACACTACACGATTCACGTTTAACGTAACAAATTTCTCAGGTCACTTTTAGCAACACTCTGCTCTCGTAAACTGGCTCGCCGACTTCTCAGTTGCGGACAACAAACTCTGTTCAGTTTATCTACCTCCATGTCATGTTGATCAGTACATCTAACAAGACTTGAAACACAAGCTAATTTGAATACAATCACCCACTGTTTTTCTTAAAACAACGGAAACTGTGCTCAAATGAGATGATCTTATCTTTCGTCTACATACCAAGATTTAATTGGTCTCGATATTTCTCACAAACCAAGCAGATAAGTTCGTCTATAATTTTAGAAGATATTTTCATATTAAAATCATATATTCCTCGTTTTGAAAATATCATTTTGTCACGATGTCCAACGCCAGACTCCCGAAAGCGCGGTGAATTAATTTTTTTCTGCAATCCAATACGCGGCTTTGATCTTTGTCACAACAGCATTCGCAGCATTCATGCTGACATAACAAAATTCTCAAATCACTCATCACTCATACTCTTCTGATTGTCGTCATACAGTTTAACGATATTAATTTAACATGTAATATCTTTGTTTACACAGGCAGCATTCGCGCTGACATAACAGGATCTAAAAATAAATTGCACATCAGCCTTTCAACAACTGAAGCTCTGAAAGATTTTCAAAGAGTTGTAAATTCACGCTAGCATAACAAAATTATTTGGTCCCTCAGCAATACTTTCTTCTCTGACTTCACCCCTCGCGCGTGTGACTAAATGAGTCTATCGCAACCCAAGGCTTAACGAATATCAAGTTTTACCTGTAGAAATGTCATTTATCTCTTCAGTTATCAATTGCTCGTTTTATACTGTTTCATCACCCTTTAAACAACTGAAGCTGTGCCGGAATGATTTTCAAAAACTCTGCGGCTTCACCCCTCGCGCGTGAGGCTTAAACGTAAGTCTCCTGGAAGCCTAGCCAAGCAAATACAGCTCCCACATAAACATTACTAACTAGAAAAAAAAATTATCCGTCCTTCTTAGTAAATATCTTAATTTAACCTATTCCCTTTTTAGCAACTTATAATATTTATTATCTTTATTTCAGGAAACTTCAATAACGATAGTACAACTCAAACAAATGAATTGTGCGAAGGACTCTAAAAGACCAGCGGTTTCTCAAAAAAGCTTCAACAATGTGGCTCAACCAAATGCGACCCTGTTCGTGCAGTTTTGTCAAAGAAATACACCTACGTAAATAGAAACATTTAAAAACAAACTTGTCTTTCATATTTATTTTGCAACGCAATTTTCTCTCCATATAGCTCACTAAATATGCCAATCTTCCAGTTTTAATCATTGCACTTGACACCACCGTCAATGAAGCGAAACAATCGAACAATGCCATATCATGTTCAGTTATTCAAAGAATTGTTACAAAAAAGTCTTACGAAGGAATGTTACAAAGAATGCTGCGACGACGACTTCACTGGCGAAAAATGTCTGATTGGTCGACGCGCGACCACGTGACTTTTACTATTTTTACAGAAAATGGCTGGCATTCTATGACTTCTATGATATTTCCTGATAAAACTCCACTCGATTCGACGAAAGGGTTAATGCTTTTGACTTGTACTAACAAAATCATCCGAGCTTAAAGCTTAGAATTCAGCGACGTTTAATCCAAGGTACATAAAGCCGAGAAATGTGAGTTCAATGGGCACATATCTCCGATAGACTTGATTGCTTCTAGTTGTGGAAGATCGAAACATCTCTCGGCGGATTGTATCGGCTTCCTTGATTCTTCCATCCAAAAAATACCAAGATTTCTTCCGTCTGATGTGTAAGTGTTTAATAATACAATTTAGTTTTGTAATGATTGTGTTAAACAAATTAAAACACGAACGAAGTATTCCCTGTTGTGTTATTGTTTTTCATGCATGCTACAACTTTATCCTTCAGTATTTTAGGGCAGGTATATTTTGCAGGTTGCCGGTTAAGACTACTTTTAGAAACATTACACACGCGGTTAGCCCAATTAGCCCAACTGATGAAGGTTAGCCTATAAATTCTAACTGAAGATTAGCCTAGTTTTGGGTTTATAGCAGTTGACCTGCAACCTATCCCTGCCGAGTATTTTATGCCATAGCAGGAAGAGGGGGGGGGGGGGGGGGGGAAGCAACTGCCGACACAGGTGAATCCAAGCTGTGGGGTATTCTGCAATCGCAGAATCGCAGGGGGGGGGGGGGGGTACTACAGTAGTATACTACATATATAAGCTATACGGGTATGTGGGTATGTGCTGCTGTGAAGGGTATGGTTTTCAAACAGTTTAGTTTGGGATACCATAGAGTATAGAAATCAGAGAGTTTTGGTCTAGAATAGAATACATGTAGGGTATCATTTACCAGGAAACTGATCTGTGGTATAGAGAATTTAGTGAGTCTTTAGTCTAGAATAGGAATAATTGACACTCGGAAATTGAAAGAGTCTTACATAACAAATCATTACAGCGACTGTAATAGCAACTTTCATAATAGACCATAATAGAAATAATTTTCTGCAAAATAGTGAGTCTGGGAAAACGTAGAGATTTTTGGTGTCTAATCTAGAAAAGGGTTGCAAAATGCAGCTAAACATGGTCTGGTATAGGATAAGGGTTTCAGAGTCCCAGCGGCACACCCCCACCTAAACCTTCACAGGGTACCTCCCCCAGGTCTCTTGTCTCCTTCACAGCCATTATTTGTGTCAACACGCAATGCTTCACCCGAGAAGTGTTGCGTGACTACCCAAATGATGGCTGCGTATGTGGCCTGGGTTATATGTGATATTTTCTTGATTAAACACCAGGATCAAATAACCATTTTATAGGCGAGTAAATTGAAGGAAAAGTTTATCTAAATCAGGACAAAATCTGTATCCGATTAATTCATTAAACGTTCATTTCTTTTGTATTTTCTTTATGAATTATTAATGAGTGTTGTGATACATTACACATTTCTGAGTGTTTATGAAATCTTTTCCGCCCACACAACTTTTCAAGGCTCTATAATCTGCCACCTCATCACCTTCTGTCTTCAGAAGGTCTAACTCGTTGGCAATAAACACCCCCAGCACTTACATGTACACTTGTATTGTTGTGAGGTTTGGTGTTTATCTAATCTAAATCTAAATTGTTAATCCACAAAGGGGCTAGCCCATCACTGCAGATGTGCGGTGCTAGTGCGAGTGCAATATACATGTTAAATTAATCGTGCTAATACAGATGCTGAATAAAATATGGTAAGATGATCATATAACTTAATAAGCGTGCTCTGGTGCAAGTGCTCAAACATTAAAAATCATATAATTACTCTAGATTAATTTATTTGAACCCAACCTCATGTAGCTGATTCTCATTGATCAATAACACTGTACTAACAGGTTTCATTGACCACCACCAGGTGGTGCTCAGTTAAATTTCACCCTAAGATGTATGACACTCCACTGTTCTTACATGTATAATATTGACCAAACGAGTAGTTAGTGACATTTTTATTCTTGTTTGGTTGATGTTTATTGTTAAATGCTTTTATTTCAGTGAAGTTTTAAAAGTAATAATTTTAAAATTACTTTAAAGCAAGGTTTTCAAATAATGATTCCCAGTGTCAATACATGTACAGTACCTGCTGTTCAAAGTGGAGTTTTAAATAAAATCCCCTCGGCATTTATTTAAAAAAAGAAAATATGTAAGTTGATACATGTAGGTGTATTAATAACAAATGTTTTTGCCTATGGTGATGTTAATCAATCCACCATGAATTAAACTTAAAAAGTGTTGGGAACTAGCTATGACTTGAAGGTCACATAAACTTTTATCTGCATTGTATTGGAATCAGTATCGGTACTGAGTGACAATCTGACATGACGACAAAACTAATCCCCATCTAAAATCAATCCTTTCATATGGAGATTTTCAAGATCATGTGCAATATTATTTCCAATGCTTAGGCCAATTTTGTTCCCAAAATAAACTAGAGTAACCAAATACTTGAAACTAGATGGTTATACTAAGAAATTAGATCTGTGCAGAGGGTATTTGGTCATTGCCACCTTAACCTCTTTATCTTATAACCCTCCCTTTCAGCCAATGAGTATCATATCCCTGCAGAAATATTTGACCTGCAATTCAAACAACTTCATTACCAGGGTCTCTCTTCTTCCCGCCCCCAGATTGCAATAATTATTCAAATGGCACATGTGAATGTTTTTTGTTATTGTGGATCCCAGTAGATGTACTTCCAATCCAGCTGTACCTGTGAGATTAACAATATAATGAGAAAGGCATCATAATCACATTTGTAACACTTTACAAGCAAATATGCATTTTTGAAACACACATTGTAATACAAGAGATTTAGATATATGTAGACTTTATTGGACAAATCTTCTGAACTGCTGAACAAACAAATTGGTACAGTGGAACCTCTACTTTGGGATACCTCCATTAAGGGGACACAAACTTTTGTCCCAGCAAAACACTCATATAATCTTTGTATTTATAACCTCTACGGGACAGTTTTTGAGCGTACTGAATGCTATTTTGACCTCATAAGGTAGCCTGTTCCAGGCTCTTGGATAGTGGGGACGAAGCGAAAAAGCAAATGGCCACGCGAAGGTAGTCTGGGAGACAGTTTAGGCCACTGCCTAAACTCTCTCCCACACTACCTTTGTGCGGCCATTCGCTTTTTCGCTTCGTCCCCACTATCCAAGAGCCTGGAACAGGCTATCCATAAGGAGACAACATATGCTTTAAAATCTTTTAAATCCTAGTTATACAGTAGTATTTTGTAACCAGTTGTTGTTCTAGTTTTTGTCTGCATTTCAAAATAAAAAGGAAAACATTCTATTTTGTACTGTAATTACCTATAATCATATATGGCGGGCTATTACAGTAATCTACAAGTGACAAGTCAACACAATTTAAGCAGACCAAGGTTGCCGTGCAACAAAGTTTAAATCATGCATTCCTAGTCAAGAAAACAGGCATTTTTGTTTATGTGATTAATTATTAATATACACCTACACAACCTCCATTGAGGGGACAGTTGTCCTTCTCCCGAGGGTGTCCCCTTAATGGATGTTCCACTGTAATTAATTTTCTTCAAATTGTACCAAAATGGTTGTCGAATTTGAGAACTTTTCATGACAATTATACTGAGTGATACAGTCACACCATCAGCATCTGCAGTAGCCTGCGAGCAAGCTCTCCCAAAACCCCAAGAGAGCTTGTTCGCAGGCTACATCTGCAGTGAAAGAACAAATTCAGCTAGTGCAAGATTCCTAAGTCTTTGAGCTACATGTATATAATTTTTTAACCAACCAGTATGACAATCAAATGAATGATTTATTTGTCAAAATCTATTAAGCATGAAGCATGACTGTCTCTTTCGTTTAAGCCTAATCCCATATCACGATTTAATCATTTTAGTATCCACAAAAATGTGAAGGCTTACAGAAAATTTTATTCCAAAATGCTACATTTGCTCTCATAAGTTAATGCTTCAATCTATATAAATATACTAATAATTGTTCATGTAATTCTTCGGCTGCACATAAGCTTAATGGAGGAACATTTGTTGAATATTTTGCAAGTGTTAGGAACAATCACTCCATTAAAACAATATTATTTTTTACAAAATAAATCCAGAATAAAAAAAATAAATTGACCTTACCATGACGTCATGTGCTCCCAAGTTAATTAGAAATTATATGAAAGTATGTGGTTTGGATTGTAGTATTAGAGAGCATTATAAATTATATTAAAATCAGATTCAATAATTTTGAAGCTCTACATGTATATCAATTTTTTGGCCAGACTATGAGGTACTGAGGTAACACAAACCTCAGCCTTGATATTTCTCACTATTATTATTGACTAGTTATTAAAAATTATTTCTAAATTAAGCTTATGAAGCATCTTGTAATCATCACTATTAAATCAGCTGTTGTAATATATAGCTCAAGACAAGCCTTCATTGTTTGCGAGATTGTTTGATGCTTTTATAATATATAACTTATATACTTATTCAACATCTTCAAAGGCTTGAAAATCTGCTCAATCGTACGATTTTGGATTCACGATTTTCACTTTTCACTCGAACGAATCGTTTATGTTCAGGTCACGCGCTCGGCAAAACGCGAGATTATAAATCGCACAAAAATTAGTCTACATGTCACACAACAATGTACTTTCCCTGCAACCTGGTACAGTCTAATTCATGTATCAGAACAAAGCCCAAGAATCGTACTTTCAACCCTTTATAATATCTCACTGTACCAGGTTGCAGGAGACTTGCACTATCAATAAATGTGAAAATAACTCACCTTTTTCGCAGATCTTTTTGGCGTAAACATCTGAACCCAACGCCGATTTTTACTCGAAAAACAAGCTCGAATGGATCTGTTAAACGGGGTCACAACGTAAAATTTTGTGGCGAATACTTTCCACTTGAAATCGGCGAAAAACGACGCCCCGATCTCTCAAAAAGGGAGGAAAACCAAGAGGCTATCGACGCCGAAACGGCAGACATTTTTCCTCGCATCTCGAGGGAATTTTACCTGAGAGCCAATTAAAACTGCGGATCGAATCACGTGATTTTTGCACAGCGCCTGCGCAGACATTTTCGCCAGTGAAGACGACGACAATAATGGCCACTTGCGCAAGCGCAGTAGCCATAAAAAAAACTAGTGGATGAATTGTTTTACAAATCTTTTGATCTGAAGTTCAACATATCGGGGAAATGGCGAGTGGCTGCTTAATAGGGGTTTGTCATAAATTTCCATAATTGTAAGTCATGGTAGAAAATCAAAAGATCAGTGACATACAACGGAATCACATCACGGACGATAAAAAACGTGTGTTTGAATGTTTTTATCACCCGTCACCTTCTATTTCAGACTCTTATCTATCATCAGCTTTTTCAAAAACAAGGCCAAAGTACGTGTATTAAATTCTTGGTGGCCGCTTAATAGGGGTAAAAAAATCGGAGAACCATCATCGGGACATTCAATAGGTGTCTGTGGCCACTTAAAGTGTATATGACAGATATTTTTTTATTTGCTTGATCGAATCTACATAGGATCCTGATATGAACATCGAAACAAAAAATCCATATCGCTTTTCTTCACCGCGTTTTAGCCGTCTAAAGACGTGAAATTTCATTTCCGGTTAGGTAAAATGCCGAGCGAGGTGGAGTCCTGGACCGAGTCGGTCGTGACGTCAAAACCAGAACGCCTTAGACAACCACGCAAAGACAGCGAGGAGTTTCGTGGCTTGTAGTGTGTATAACCAGATATATTTTAGTTCAAATTTTGTCTAGAACCGTCAAAACCTACACAAAGTTATGTCTACGGATGATTTTGAGTTTGGGAGCGATTCTGAGCGATCAGACGCATAATTCAGTGTTTCTTCGACTGTTGATAAAGTTGAGTGCGATGAGTTTATACATGTTTATAGAAGCAGCAGCAGACAACTCAGACCCAGAAGGTCCTTGCGATGAGTGGCTTCAAGAGTACATGTATACCGCTAGCAGACAACGACAGCGATATAATTTCTCATTCTGAAAGAACGTGAATTCCGGAGCCCGGACATGCTGGAAATGCGTGTGTATGCGTGTGTAAAAATAACATTGTTTGTGTACACAATAGCCCTTTTCACGGTTAACCTGAAATATTTGCATAACAATACAGCTAAACATAGAAGCGAGGCAATTTCGGGAACAAGCTGTAAAACATCGTGATTTTCTTGAGCTCCTTAAACTATGTTAGCATAAAAATAGTTTTTAAAACCGAGAAGAACTAAAATATGCAACTATTTTAGTTTAAAGTTTGCCGTAAAGATCGTAAATCCGATCTCCCTGTTGCTTATGCGAGTCTACTCTTTATTAATAGAGAAAAGTCGTTTTACATTTTTTTTCTAAAAACAACGTAAACTAAAAGAATTGTAGTTCTTCTACATTTTAAAAACTGTTTTTATACTAAAAGAGTTGAAGGAGTTCAAGAAAACACGATGTTTTGCAGCTTGTGCCCGAAATTGCCTCGCATCTATGTTCAAGTGTATTGTTATGCAAATATCGCAAGTTAACCGTGAAAAGGGCTATTGCTCTGTTTGAATCGAAATGAGTTGAACCGATTTGTAATAAGCTTTTTCAAATTCGCGGTGGTCACGACTAAACAAGGTTTTTTCCTTCTTTTCGCTCCGAAAATTTCAGCGAAAGATGGAGGGAATTACGAACGGAAAGAAGAGGAAAAGAACGCGGTCTGAGGACGTGGGTCAAAAGTTACAATAATGTATTCTCTCTATTTTCCCGGTCTACTAAACAGCTGTAGCAAAGCGCGCATCGCCTTTGTTATGTGTGAACAAACGATTTGTTTTCTTTCGTTGGCAGCGAATTCGACATTTCTCGGATCACAGTTAAACTCAATGAAAGTAAAATCTTAAGCTTCCCAAGAAAAAAAAAATGAAGGCGGCCGCCGCGCTGAAAGCTCCTGATTGGTACTTAAACGCGTGAGTTGCAAGACAAAAGGTTTTTTGGTCTATTGTATTTTTGCTCCGCCTCCTGCCACGTTGATGAGCGAGAGTTATTCCCTGCGGATAAAAGCGCGCATTTTCGTTGACCAATGATAGGCGCCCGGTTCAAGCTGAATGAGCAATATTACAGACCTATAAGTTTTACTCGACTGTAAGTAAATGTCCCGAGAACAATAGGCATTCTGCAGTAGTATATAACTGTATGTTCACAATCAGGGAAGAGGGGAGGGGATGACATCATCGGAAATGATGACATCATAATCTAAAAATAGAATATTGGAGGTGACGTGGGAGGAGGGGAAAAGGTGACGTAATCGACTACTCAAGTTGATTATCTAATTTTAAACAGATCAGCCCTAAAAATAGACATCAAACAAAAAAACAAAAAACAAAAACAAAAAAATAGTTAGTGATTTAATGCCCCTTTGGTTTAGAAGTTAAGTTTGAGGCAATTTAACAGTCGGTCTTTTGTTTTTTCCGTTTCACGCACCGTTACCCCTGTCCCAGTTGAGTGAATTTACATAAACATCTTTTGTCTGGGATTAAACAGTTTAGTAGCTCTTTTGTTTTTATTTTCTGATAATTAACATTGAGAATTAACACACGCCGCACTGAAGTAAATTAAACATATCAGTATTTTAGTAATTCAACAACTTTACAGGATAAAATGATTACAGTAATTATAGAAAGTCATCTGTGTTCACAGCCTAAGCTTTGCTCTCTCTAGCTCTTTCGCTGCCTCGAGTTTCTTCAAGAAATGCCTTGACACTTGGTTCGTCTTCGTGTATATAAATCCACTTTGTTTTACCATTAGAATAATGTCTTATTTTGACGGGCCAGTAATTTTCTAGTGCAAATGAGACTGTAGGAATATAACGATCGAACTGATTTCGAGCACTTGTGTACATTTCGGCAAGACCAAACCCTTCTGGAAGAGACTTTGAGATATGGCGCTCCTTGTAAATAATTTTGCAAAACAAGCCAGGCGGTTTCAGACCAAACCAGATCAAAATAAGTCAAATAATGTTTTTGGGGTCGGAGACTGAATTGGATATTTGGCTACACATGAAAGTGGCTGCCTTCGTATACTTTAAAGGATTAATCGTTTCCACTTGTTTCTTCTGATTTGATGGATTTGTTGATACTCGGGTAGACTCGACACGAACCAAAGATGCCGCTCAACACCTGCTTATTTTCCCGATGTTTCCGGTCTGTTATCCACAAACAGATACCCATACGGCTTATCCGTTTCTTGGTAACAAGCGGAACATAAAACGTTGGCGATTCCTATCAAACATACGTTCGGCAATAATACCGATTTGTTTTCTGTCACTAGGGCTGCGAAAGAGAGCCCATGTACTGGCGCATTTCAACTGATATCGGTGTTGAATTTTCCCTTGGGGAACATGTTTTGTAGCAGTAGTATGATGCTGGCATTTCGATGACGGCCTTGAGTAAACAGGCGGGAAACGATAGGGCTCTGAATCGCCTCTGACATGAGATCATCAAATATCAGAACGTTGTTGCATTTTGGGTCAATCGTCGTTAAAGATCAGTCAAAGTAGTGAACATAATCAACTGGTAACGGTGCGTGAAACGGAAAAACAAAAGACCGACTGTTAATTGCCTCAAACTTAACTCTAACCAAAGGGACCCTTTGTTTGTTCTCCCGTGTCTTAGTCTTTCGCATATAGCGCAAAACCCATCTATACAAAAGCGCTACTAATCCCAAACACTCAACTGAGTTTTTAAACATAATCAACTGGGTAACGGTGCGTGAAACGGAAGCCAGCCAAACAAAGGACCGAGCGGATCTGTTTAAAATTAGATAATCAACTTGAGTAGTCGATTACGTCACCTTTTCCCTCCTCCCCCATCACCTCCAATATTCCTATTTTAGATTATGATGTCATCATTTCCGATGATGTCATCCCCTCCCCTCCTCCCTGATTGTGAACATACAGTTATATACTACTTTCTGCGCGATGCTTTGAGATAGAAAGGAAGTTATCATTTATCTCCAATGTCCAGAAGGTTTTTAATCTTTTGCATTAATGAACAGTTCTAAAAACATATAGAGTTCAAACCATCTATATTTGCCCGAGATTTTCCACATTTTGTGGCAGAAAATGTTAAAAACTTCCCACTTCTCAAATATTACTGCAGACTCCGATATGCCTAGTTAAAACCTCAAATTAAATTATAGTCAAAATACTCAGCGCGTTCCTGAATTCATTATTGCAAATTTGATTTCATTAATATGATATAATATATATAATATGAAAAACAATTTTATTTTATTTTAGCAAAAGATGTCTCATTTTCAGTTTTTTAAAAAGGTCGTTCCACCCTTACAAAGGACAGGGGGCTAGGGATCCCTCAGGGAGCAAACTGAAAATCCAGTGCCAGTTTTGTAGAGTGGAAGGATGACATTATAATAGGATGACCAGTCTGTTGCATTTTGAGAGGATTAATTAACAAAATATCCGTTTTCAGGGTTAAAAATACCTCAAAAAATACATGTTGGGGCATGCCCCCCCCCCCCCTCTGATCCCAAGTCTAGGTTAGTGCCGGAAGTGAAAGAGATATCACCATAAATGCTTCCACCCCAAGGACTTACTACACACAAAATATGAAGGGAAGTTTATTTTGACCATTTCCAATTTGGCTCAATCCTTAGCAACATTCGAGACTATGCGGGAAAAGCAGATTTTAGCAAGGGCTATTGGAATCCAACAAGAACTCCTAAAGGAGTTAACAAACGGCCGATATCACCTTTGGGGGGGGGGGGGGGGGAAACAATCCACCTCTCCTCTCCCTCGGACACTGGTCTCTGAGGTGCACCCCCCAAATAAGAGTCAACAGTACGAACCTGCGTGACGAAAAACGTGACTGCGTGATGCAATATTTATATTAAACTCACTGCGTAGAAACTGTAATATCTAACCAACTGCCGTCAACTAAAAGCCAAATAAACATTTGAACACCTACTTTTACCAAGAATAGATGTCTTAAAGGAATCCCCGACTGTTGGAACAAGTTGCCGTTAAAGTGATAGAAAAATAATCTGAACCT
The DNA here is from genome assembly GCA_029204205.1 of Desmophyllum pertusum. Classification (NCBI taxonomy): domain Eukaryota; kingdom Metazoa; phylum Cnidaria; class Anthozoa; order Scleractinia; family Caryophylliidae; genus Desmophyllum; species Desmophyllum pertusum. The sequence continues at coordinate 82,208 of MU826878.1, read as the reverse complement.
AAAATTTGTTGAAAACCGCGCAATATTATTTCAATGTTAACGAAAAAACTGGCTACAAATCTCTGCCATTTTAGGTTTCAAATTACCCGCGCGCCACCATCTTGGATTTTATGACGTTTCATGGTTGCCCCTTTTGTTATACAACAAAAGAGCTATTGTTTACTGACAATAGTGGCAACCACAATACGTCATATAATACAAAATGGCGGCGCGCGGGAAATTCAACCCCCAAAATGGCTGATATGTGTATCCAATTATCCCGTACAATTGAACGTTTTTCCAATTTATTTCAACAAATTTTCAGTTTAGACAATATTTCCAACAATTTAACAGCAATTTGTTCCAACAGTAGAGGTTTCCTTTAACACCCACTAATAAAGTCTTCTTTCAAAACCTATACAGGATAATACGCACTTTTACAACTCTGCCCACGCTATGATCGCTAGATACGAAGAGCAAATTAATGGTGTCTCTCTATTACATCATGCGTATACTGGGCTGTCATGTTTACCATGTAATGGGAAAAACCCCTCTAGAATTGAAACGCCACTGACTCGTCCCCAGCCCTCTCTCAGTCTCCTATTAATTATTATAATGCGAGCGTCCTGGGGACTGGGGGATGCTGGGAAGGTTAAATATTAATAGGAGACAAGAGAGACGACTGGGGACGAGTCAGGTCACGGCAGTCTCGCCAAAGTCCGCAGTTTGCGTGAAACCGGAAGCCGATTCCCCGCTAGGATCGAATAACGCGCAAAGGTCACACCGCCAAATTTAGCACATTTTGCAATAGCCTGTTCCAGGCTCTCGAGAGCCTGGAACAGGCTAATTTTGCAACAACACTGGGGTTCACCGCTGTAGAACATTTGTCTTTGCGTTTTTCAATGCGATTCCTGTAATAAACTCAATACATGTACGCTGATAAACTTCAGGAAATATTTCAGCTTTTACAGCCTTGGGAAACGATGTCTGTAACCAAACAGACTGGCACGGCCGAGTCGGAGGTCCGGGTTTAGCCTACGAGAAGGCTCACAACAAGGGTTATTTTCCCTTGTCTAATTAAATATTTCGCTTGTTTCTTTACATGAAAAGAGCACTTACACTCGACATGAAAATAGAAATTTTCTCTGAAAATAGGAAGAAATTCTGATGCAATATAACTGTAACGCCGTCAACTAAAGGTCGATATGGAAGAGAAATTATCTGGTGGCTAATTCTATACAATGTCAATCGTGTTTACCATGTAATAATCACAAGGGTTGCGTCATTAAATTTAAACTGTGTTGTTGTTTTGGCTAAGTTTAAAGCTTTCTGAGTAGAAACAGTAATATCTAACCAAATGCCGTAAACTAAAGCAAATAAACATTTGAGACATTTGACCGATGCAAAACAAAACAGAAATCCTCTATTGTGGTTGAGGTGCATGTAATAGGTTTAAACAGAACACAAATTATCTGGTGGCTATTAAAAATTTTAGCCACTGACCCAAAGTTGCATAACAACGGAAAATCATTTTCCGCGGTATCAAAGCACACCTTGTGATGTGTCATGTTCCTTTGCTGTCATCACTTAGTAACGCTAAAAATGGTTAATGCGCATATTTATCTTTCAACACCTACTACTACGAGCGCGGTCACAAAGTTACCATGAAAAAAACCAGTCCATTTCTAGAAGCGGCCGCCATGGGCGTCGGCCGCTTAAAAAGAAAATTGGGGGTAACCACGCATTTGTCAGAGATAATCAAGCTTCAATCTGGAAAAAAATGCTGACGTAGCATTTTCTTGAAAAAAGAAGAAAAAAATATTTATTCGAACATTCCCTTTGAATTTGCCTTTACATACACAAAAGCAACACTAAATTAAAATACTTAACAAATAGTAATATAACAACGACTATTATTTAATTTAATTAAAAATCATCTCAACGTAGCCATTATCAACCCTGACAGCTCTCCTCTGGTATGCCAAAAATACAGTCTAAATAACTTTTGCATACAACAAATAATCATGTGTTGAATAGGCTTACCGCTTCCCTTTTTTAACATAAAAAATAGGGGTCACCACACGTTTTTGTAAGTTATCTTAGGAGAAAACGACCATTTATTTCCCTGCCGAGCTTAGCCTGAAAGAAATCTCGCAATGTTCTGTATGTGCGCGCCCAATGACGCAAGAAATAAAGGCATTATTATTATTATTATTATTACAAGTGGAACCGGAATAAAAGCAATATATAATTTAATTGTCATAATGGAAAAATGGTAAATATGATACCACCTACTGCCCTTAATTTTAGTGGGGTTTAGAAATTGCGAAAATCATGCAAATGTGTTAGTAAAATATCGGCCCTCAGTCTTTTCTGTATGGACCTAGTTGCACTCGATCTGTACTGTCAAGATTCTCCCAGTATGGCTCTCGCGCTTGGTTAATAATAAGATATATGTATTATATTATCATAGATACAAGACCAATTGACAGTGTTCTTTGTATAGCACAAACCAACAAATGCACCCTCAGACAACAACCCTGAGTTTAAATTGTGCATATCAAAAACTCCAGTAATGCAATTTGTAAAATTCATAGTCAGAGCAATATGTAAATAGCTCAGAATAGTGGATTCAAAAGCCTCATATGAAGGTAAATGAGAGCTTACATGTACAGTTTATATCAATGAACCAATGGTTCACATGAAGCTACTCGGAAACTTACATGTGCCTAATATATAGGATGTTATTGAACTAGCGTGAGGTTCCGTATTGGGAAAATATTGGTTCGAGTTCTTTTTTTGCAAGTTTATGGACCGAGCCAAAGGCGAGGTCCATAAACTTGCAAAAAAAAGAACGAGACCAATATTTCCCAATACGGACTGAGCAAAGCTAGTTCAATAAAGTTTTTATTATAATGGCTTTTTTAAAAACTTGCTGATAAATTAATGCAACCATTCTCGGCTAACGCGCGCGCGCCAAAGCTAAGCATAGTCTTGCATTTTTCAGGCCACTTTGCGAAAAGTTAACCGAAATTGTCCGCCAGACACGAGGAAACATGTTTCTACTTAATAGAAAACAATTTTGGCAAAATACGGTCCGTATGACCAAAATATCGATCCGTATTAACAGCAAAATACGGACCGCTCAGGGAACCAATCAGAATGTTCCTTTTCGTCGTGGACCAGTTTGCCATAATATTATAATAATTATTCAGTATCAGTGAATATGAATTATGGTGATGTCAAAAATTCCTGGAACAAAAAATATACTAAAGAACACCAGTGAAAGTCACTCAAATGTTAAACTCTGAAAATATGGTAGCAGTATTAGAAGGAACAGTAACCCGACACTGTTAAATTATCATGTTGTGACTAATATGTATTTTTTACATTACAAATTTTTTTTGTTTTCCTTTCTCTTGAATTTAATGTCATTAGCTAGCACTGTCATTAAGTACCATGCTCTAAAACAAAATAAAGACGAAAGGAAATAAATATCAAACAAAAATAAATTTAAACCAAAATTAATTAATGTACATGATTTGAAAAATAAATTTGGAATGGTCTGAATTTTAACAGGCCATGAATTGACATAAGAGTCAGACTGGTTTGAATCAGACCAAAAGTATATGTATTTTCCAACAAAGGCTTGACTTTTCATACCATGCTCAATTACACATGCATGTACATGTATATTTATTAAAGGGGCAAAATACACTAACAGCATGTGCTAACATTTTAAACATTCAATATTAAAATCACACTGTTTAGGATCAGATTCAATGAAATCTAAATACAGCAGACAACCACCACATTTCAAAAATCTTTCTTCAAATATTTATTTGGTCCTTTTTTTTCTGGCCACAATTTTTTTTAGTGTCATGATTAACTGCAACACCATCAATCAAGTGTCACCCACTGAATTAGTAAAACAAACAGTTTTATATATTATATAGATTATAAATTATTTCAAACCAATATCAATTTAATTATTCTCCTGACATCACAAGTGCTGCCTGATATTACAATGGTTTTGAAGTACAAATCTGAAGAGAAAACAAAGCAGAGAATGTAATTAACCATCAGGTCAGCTGGATCGAGGAGAGAGGGCTTAAGTGGTAGACGAGTATACTGGTACCCAGTATTAACCCACCTCAGAAGAGAACATATAATTAATTATTATGCTCTAGATCAAGGATAATTAATGAAAGGGATTTTCAACTTTTAAATAGATATCTATTTACTATGCTTTATTCTTTTATATACACCTAAAAAGGTTTGAGACGCAACTCCCTTCCCCCATTTCCCCCAAAAGAAGCCCACCAAAAAAAACCTTTTGAACAAATAACAGATATTTAGCCCACGTACAGCTTATATAATATATATTATTATACGGCATAGCATTTTGGAGTGCGGATACGCACAAAGACGAGCGCAGATATGAGACCGTATTACATGGGTCTCAGTCCCCCTGACCGCGCGCTACGGAAAACACTGTTGAAAGCCTATATTTTAGGAAATATATTATGTCGTATAATAAACAATTTATTCAGCGGAAAGTTGTGTAATACGGCTGGGCATTTTTACTCGTCAGTGTTTATTTTTAAAACTGACTCGTAAAAATACCCAGCCATATTACACAACTTTCCGCTGAATAACCTCTATATAACTTTACAGTACACTCCCCTAAATGATGAATATAGCTCTGAAGACTTCAAAGTGAATTTTATGGGTGTATGTAAAACCAAAAAGACTCCCGAAACACCCCAGAACACTCCGAAAACACCCAAAAATTACAAATACGAAAAAAGGAAATGAAAATAAATAAGATATTATATGGCTGAAGTGGTCCAAAAGGGGAAATGGAACATGGTCAGTGGTCTGAAATTTGCATTTAGTATATTTTTGGTGGCGGAAGATGCAGTGGCCTAATGGAGTAATGGTTAGCATGCTGGACTCAGGACTGAGTGGTCTGGGTTTGAGCCCTGGCTGGGGTCAATGTGTTGTGTTCTTGGGAAAGATACTTTACTCTCAGTGCCTCTCTCCACCCAGGAGTATAAATGAGTACCGGCGACAAAATGCTCCAGGGTGGACTAACTTGCGATGGACTATCATCCCAACCAAGGGGGTTAAGGAATACTCCTAGTTGCTTCATGCTACAGAAACTGGGATTAAGGCTCCTGCTCCGGCAGTTGTGGGCCACTACGCTCATGAAGACTTTACCTTTTTATATGTTTGGTGTTCCGGGGGTGTTGACCAGGGTCACTGTTCTTGGTTTAACATACACCCAAATATTAATCAATACTCAGTGTTAATGAGATAATAAAATTGCATGCGTTTAAACACGGAGCGAGCCTATCAGTCGAGGCTGTGGAGTTCAGCCTGCCAATCACAATGGTCTCATTTGATTGGTTAATTCACCCAGGTCTAATTATGTGCAATTATTCAGTATTGTCCAAGTTGTTTGCACAATCACAAAGCTTGTAATTCTGAATAATTTTGCAAATCCCATCAAAGTCATCTTCACGAGACTCGTTCAAGTTCTCGACAAACTCAGATAAATGGAAACAGGTGGCTCTTTGATCGCAGGCTTGAGCTTTGTAACAATTTTAGCTAGCCGCAAAATTTGGACTGTACTGTACATGTCGAAATGGGCGAAGGGAATTCATTGTTTGCATTCAGTTCCTCCTAACAGTGAATAGATATATTTGTTTTGCGCTCAATATTTATTATTATAGCTTGTTGTGTTTGACATAAATCAATTAGTTATTTGGATAAACCAACCCCAACTTTTCTCGACCGTTGTTGTGCGACGTTTCAGCTTTCCCCACATACCATTAATGATAAAAATAGCCAACAAAGTGCTTCAGACGGGGCGTGTCCTTTCCATTTATAGGCTCGCTCCGTGTTTAAAAGATATACGGTATCCCTTCAATTTATGCTCTTCACTCTCACCTGTAAAATCCACTGTCTACTGACTACAATCAATATGTTTTATTATAAGACCATGACCTCCATCTATGAAAAAGATGAAACAGAAAACAAATTATAAATACTACATTGCAGGGCTGCAAATAACAGTCGGTCATCGGACAATGACCGACCAAAATTTGCTTATGTCCGATGCAATCCAAACTGTGGGCGGACACAATGTCCGGACAATTTTTTTTGCCTTCCAACGTAAACGCCAACAGGTTTTATTCTAAATGCAAACTACATGTAGTTTACTCTTCGATGACAACGCGTTAAATTAGCAGGTTCGCTTATCAAGCAATACTGTAATATGATGTCCGACCTCATTTTTGTTTTGTCCGACCAAAATTTTTCTTAGTCGGACACATGTCCTTTCAAGAAAAAAAAATTATTTGCAGCCCTGACATTGTGCATAGGAAATTCCTTAGTACTCCTATCATCCTGAGTCTCCTACGCAGCCGTTATTTGTGTCGTCACGCAGCGCTTCTCCCCACTAACGGCTGCTCTAACCTGGACCACATTCCTTTCCTTTTGGCCGCAGCAACTTTGACATCTATCGGCAAAAAACGTGACTGTTACCGTTTGCCGAAAATCTTTTTCAACATTATTTTTTAATATCATTCATTTGTCTTCAGTTAAACCATGTTTTATTTTGATGTTTGGTGTGCGTCAAATTTAAAAGGCGGCATACTGGCGTTCGCTTGATGTTTCCGACGCTAAGGTCACGATAAGACACAATCTATTATTGGTGTATTGGCACGAGCAAGTTCCGAAAAATCCTGGCATCACCGGACATAACTTACTCAGGGCTACAGCGGGCCCCAAACTGAACAAAATGGCGAATCGCAAAGATTTTAGTAGTTGCCAAGGGTGTGTTTTGTCATGTGACTCTTACGAGTAGTAGTTCCCGAACACAACCGAAGCCACTCGATGTAAGCTCGAACAAGTGTAAAATAGATTTAAAAATAAATAAACGATGTTTCAAGTTAATACATAAAAAGCCACCTTGTTTCGTATAATTTATTATAAAAGCTTACCTGTGTTGTAACTTGTACCGGCCAAGGGACGAACCAGCATGCACCGACTTTCCAAACGATGGGAGTCCATTTTCGCCGACGCCAAGGAAATATGGAGGGTGAGCAAAAAACACTGTCGAGCGTCTAAATAGATCCATGAATAGAAAAGATGAACATAGCCACTGAAACCAGTCATTTGGTGAGTAAATCAAGCCACTTCCAGCTCAAAACAACAGCAACTCGGTGTCCTCGGCGAATCTCATTTGAGCCCGCGATAGTCGTTCATTCGTTCAGCGGAGCAAAAGTACAGGGCCTCTGTCGCTCCCGTGGGTGTCCCCCGTGAGTCAAAAAAAGGAATCTGCGTATCGAAGGTCGCGGATCGAATCCCGGTGGAGGCAGGTTTTTTTTTTTCTTTTTTTTCCCGCAAGTATGAGAAACACAGGTACTAATATCAGTTCGCTTTAAATATATACGCTGGAAAAAAGCATTGAAGGGTTTTTATAGTTTCAGACGCAAACAAAGAAAATATCATAGAATTCCATAGTGGTACAAAAGAAAATATAGAATGATTCAGATAAATTAGATTTTATTCATACACTTGGTATAAAGAAGATACAACATTTAACATGCTTAAGTGTTTTCCTAAGTCTTGAAGTCCGCAGCTTGGTTTTTAAAAGTTTCGACAGCTTGAGTCTTCATCAGAGCTTGAATCGATCGAAGAACTTCAAACGTGACTCACTTTTAATATTCTAAATGTCTCCTCTTTGGGCGGTCGAGTATTATTTAGGGTTATTTCTTTCAATTTCGAACTCCAAAAAGGTGTCTAATTGTAATTGTAGGAGTGAAAATATCGTGTTGAAAAATAGAAGAGATCCGCGCCAGACGCCATTTTGTTTACTGATAATGCATAAATTACCGTACTACGCATACATTATTGTTTACAACTTGTGGCCATCGACCGAGGGATCGAGCGAGGGATCGAGCGAGTGAAATTTGTCCGCTATACGCTATAACTTCGTTCATGCTAAGCATTCACTCGTTAAAAATGGCACTGCAAGACAGCAACTGTGATTGGCTTAAATCGGGAAAGGAATGTGATTCGGATTTGAGCAGCCGTTAGTGGGGAGAAGAGTTGGATGACGACACAAATAACGGCTGCGTAGGAGACTACTGTCATCCCAGTTCATCTAAATATACCTGATAAAATAGACAGCTAGATTTTGACTTTCATTTTACTGAAAACAATTTTCAGTTGATAACAAAATAAACTTAAGTTAAACTTAATTATTGCCAATTATTTTTTATAATATTATACACTGCACCATAGCGTCTGTATTTATATTGTTTGTGATCAGAAAACTGAAGTTGTGTGACGCGTGACAAAAAGTGAAAAGTACAATGTTTACAAACGCTTTACTCTTCTGACTGGCGTTAAAACCTCGAATTGTAATATATATAGTCTATTTTAATACACAACAGCTCTTCTGTCCAAAATTTAAATTAAAACTAGGGGTACCATATTGGAAGTGAAGTGCTGCCACATTTGTAATTTCATTATCATCGTTGGTTTTATAAAACAATGTCACGCAAGATCCTTTCGTGCATTTGCGTCTCAAAATAACCTTATACTAACAAAGCGCAAAACCAACATCTGGTAGTGACAGACACATTTGTTACAATGTCACAGCCAGATTTAGGACACTACTTCCAAATATTTAATTTTCGAGGAAATTTAAGTAAACCAATTGTGAACACAATGCAACGTGTCCAAATATTTAATTGTCGATGTGATTGAAGTAAACCAATTTACCGGCGGTCAAGTCCGTCTGCGATGCAAGCTAGGCGTGCGTGAAATCGTAGAAAAAAGGAGCACGCGACTCGTATCTCACAAAGGTCAGTTCATATGTTCGCTTGAAACATAACAGGGCGGCTTGGTAATAAAACAATGTCACGCAAGATCCTTTCGTGCAAGAGCGTGTGCAACAGCGTCTCAAAACAGCCGAAATCGGCAACAATCAAGCATCAGAGCGTCTCAAAACAGCGTCTCCTCGAGCGCGCAAAAGAAATCCCGAAAACAACAATCGTCTCTTCTCGTGCAAATTCGAGCGTGCAATAGTCGTCACAAATCAGACTTTTCACGCGGAGGGGCCTGGGTACTGCTAACAAACATCTTACCGGCAGAGGGAAATCCTGAAATCGGAACTCAGGACAGAAATAGGAGGCTGCCCTCTGCGGGCAGCAACAAACCGCAAAATATTTTTCATAAAAATTGAAGGGCCACAATTTTTGTAATGATTTATAGCAAGCAAACATTATATTTAAATGTTGCTCAGCACACAGATTTGACAGCATAGAAACATAAAATCGCCGGCCTTCATTCAAACGCAGCAATTCCATTTACATTGTATCGAAAAGAGAAGAGATAACAACTCACTAGGCACCTTTCCAGTATTTCAGTAAAAGCTGGAAGATTTCGTACTATTTTAGCCTAAAGAAAAGCTTGTGAAAATCGTTTGTTTGTTTATTGAGCTCAGCTTTGGGACTGGGAATTTTAATTCAAAGATGCACAATGTGCAGTGACGATTTATATTATTATACTTCGCAAGCAATACTGACACTATTAGAAACATAAAATCGCCTAGATTCAAATGGAGAAATTCAATTTCCCTCTGTACATTTTAATTTCCTAGGACGAGAAACATGGCAAGCGAAATATCGTATCGAAAAGTGAAGAGAAAAACATAAGCTTAATAATTCACTAGTATTTCAGCGCAGTCGGAAAGCCGTTTATAGATTTCGTACTATAATCAAAGCAATGTTTGGAATGAAGGTAAGCCAGCAATTTTCAATGTAAAAATACGCCAAACAGGCGTGTTTTCCATATTTTCACTTACCGAGCTCAGCTTAATTTCGTACTGGGATTCCTGCCTCGTTCTTTCTCAAGTTCCTTCTTGTTTCACGTTTCGTTTCTAAACTGAAACAATGCAAAACAGTCGTGAAGTTAACGATTAAATACGTAAACAAAGGTGCAAAAACTTTCTACCTGCCTAGCAGCAGAAAATTTAAATAAGCTCAAGCTTACAAACCGAATTGAACGGAAATTAACCTTACCGCTAGCGTCGCTAAGCTATTATACGCTCGCCTGCCAAATATAAAATAAAACTCAACAACACTTAGCTTTCTTTTGGGCAACAGTCGACTACTTGAATCTGCACTTTGTCTGCTACCCGAAGGACTTTCTTCGCTCTTTAAAAGCAGCAATAAGATGCTAGAAAGCGAAGGAAAATTTCTTGAGTCGACAAAACACTTTCTTTAGATCAAGAACTAGCGAAAAAATCCGGCGAAAACACGCCACTGAGCTGACGCGACCGGACGCGGGTCGGCAACCAGTTAAAATGGCGGCAAAACACAGCCTCATTTTCATGTATAGTAGTCACCAGGCTCCAGGGAACAACTTATTACAGCCTTAAAACAAATGACGGAAATTTAATTTTGCAAAAACAGACAACTGAGTTGAAAAGAAGATGCTCTAAACCCTCTCATAAATTTCTCCTTTTGGTTTTAAATTAATAAGTGGCCGATTTAGCGCCAACAGGAAAATGATCAAACGCTGCTCATGCGCGGCTCTTCCCTGATATTTAAAAGAAAAAATAATAATCGCCCTTTTGATAAACTTTACTTCAATATCTAACACTCACAGGAATAAGGCGCTGTTTTATTGAGCATAATGTACTTTAAAGCAATTTGAAATATTCAAAGCGATCTGGTCACGTGACTGATGACGTCACGTAAGATACGTGTTCAAAAACGTGTTCTTCACATAAATATCTATCCACATGTAGATTTTTGTTGCTATGCGCCTTACATTTCGTGAGATATAGCTGAACAAATTTTCCACACATTTTTACACTCGTGTATAGCCCCCTTAAATTTAAAATGCCAGAATATTAATGGCCATTTCAAAATTCCCCATATCAATGTCTTGCTGAAAATATTGATTACTTTTCAATTGATAGAGACCTGTTCTCACAGTAAACAAAAACGCACTTTCGGGCGTGGTCACGTGACTAATGACGTCATCACACTAAGTTTGATATGAGAGTTATTTTATCGTAAGTGCTATTACCTTGTGGTGCTTCACCCTTCTGGGCCTCAAATTGACAAAGTTATTTGACATTGAAAAATTTCCAGTTGCAAAGGACTCTGGGAAGGTTCTTATTATAATTATATATTGCTTTTATAATTATTATGCGCAGAACGTAAGCACAGTAACAAAAGGAGGCACCATCCTTAAGTCAGTCAATAAAATGGGAACAAAAACAAATTTCAAGTACTGGGGCTTATAAGCGGCAGTTTACGGTACCATACAAATTCCAAAGTTCTTGTAAAATTCTTATGCCGTGCAAGGTTTCTTGCTATAATATTTCGGTCTGACAAAGTTCCAATAGCTCACGGAAGATTCCTGGATTATTTTCCGGTGTTTCGGCTATATCCCTAATACATTTGAAGCTCAGGCTCCCAATAAACTGGTCTCCTATAAGCTTGCACACTGGAATGAGTATCCGTACTGTAAAATCCCGACCGAGCCAATCAGCCCAACAGCCAATCTTAACTCTCAATTTAACTTCAGAATTGTTTGCCATATAATAATATCTGATATTTCATCCGAAATTTTGTCGAATTTAGTTTATATTTATTTACTTTTGCACAATATTGTAAACCCACGAACTACATGGCGCCGAACAGTGGAGGGAGAATTGAGGGAATTAGAAATGAACTGGGGACAAGCTACCTTGAAAGCTACCTAGCAGCCTACCAGCAGCCTAGCAGTCAGTTTACCCGGGCAGTTTCAGACAACACAAACATGGCATCGTTTACTGATTTTATTGGCAAGAATGATGATTTTGTTGCGGAATGGCTAGCCAGCTAGGGTTAGAAAAGCTTGTGATTATTTTTTAAAGGATGCTTGTCAATTTTATGTCTGTTCACTGGCTATAAAAGACAAATATTTATATTTTATTTAATTCTCTGTGTCTTGAATATTAATTTTGCATTGATTTTATAAACATGAACAGTATGAGCTGGGGCTAGGTGTGACTGTAGGGAATTTGAATGGCTTGCTTGTCCCCACTTTAAAAAAATGCTAATTTACGGAGGTTGGCCTGAGGGGGAGCGGGGAGGGAGGGCAATGCTGGAATTAACTGACACATACACTGTAAGTTAGAAGGTTTGAAACATGTTCCTTGATATTTGTGGAAATATTGTTTGTTACTGAACAGTAACGGGGAATGCCTAAAACACATGAAAACTGCATGAACTAATTGCATGTCTTATATATTACATTAATATTCTTCTCATGATTAGGCACAATTTCCGCCGCTCTTGTCCAGTCTTCCTTACATGTGTTCATTTTTCCGAACAGTGGCTGGTAAATATACCCTATCTCATGATCAGTCTAACATATTTAACAATAATGGTGAGGAGTATGCAGTACATGACTACATACCACAGTACTGGGAAGTAAATACTACTGACATTATTGTGCAAATTTGTTTAAAGTGTACTTGATAACAAATGGGAATGTTTTATGCTCACCTGAAAGGAAATACAAGCCATAGGAGTTCTCATCTTTATCTTTTCCTGTAGCTTCACAACCCTTCTCACTGCTTCAACTGTTAGAGGATTTCCATTCACATCCAGCCGGACCAGCATCTCCTTTACCTCCAGGTCACCAATATCATCAGGCAATGACATCAGCCGGTTATTTTCCAAGTCCAGCTCTTGGAGTTTCTTCAAATGTGTAACACTTGCTGGTAAAACTGACAGCTGATTGTTACTCACATCCAGCCACCACAGCTCCACCAGCTCACCAATATCATCAGGCAATGACATCAGCCGGTTATTTGCCAAGTACAGCCGTTGGAGTTTCTTCAAATGTGTAACACTTGCTGGTAAAACTGACAGCAGATTGTTACTCACATCCAGCACCTCCAGCTCCACCAGCTCACCAATATCATCAGACAATGACATTAGCTGGTTATTTGTCAAGTTCAGCTCTTGGAGTTTCTTCAAATGTGTAACACTTGCTGGTAAAACTGACAGCTGATTGATACTCACATCCAGCCACCACAGCTCCACCAGCTCACCAATACCATCAGGCAATGACATCAGCTGGTTATTTGTCAAGTCCAGCCGTTGGAGTTCTTCAGATTTTTAATAATTGGTGGTAAAACTGACAGCTGGTTGTTTTCCACTGAAAGCTCAGTCAGATTAATCAGTTCACCAATTGTTTCAGGTAGTTCACTCAGCAGGTTGCTTTTCACTGAAAGCTCAGTCAGATTAATCAGTTCACCAATTGTTTCAGGTAGTTCACTCAGCTGGTTGTTTTTCACTGAAAGCTTAGTCAGATTAATCAGTTCACCAATTGTTTCAGGTAGTTCACTCAGCTGGTTGTTGTCTAATTTCAGTACTTCAAGAGTTTTCAGCTTGTTAATGCTTGTTGGTAATTCTGTCAAGTGATTGTTTGACAGGTCAAGTACATGTACTTCACCCACTTTAGTGATGATAGTACCAACTTCAGGAACTGTGGACAGCGCCTGACCACTCAAATTTAAAACCCTTTTCCCTTCAAAATTTATAAAAATTAACTCCCTGATGTTCTCCATCTTTGACATGTTCTTGTTGAATGGAATCACTGGTCCTTAATGTTTCTTTCCGTATCTGAAAATAAAATATTTACATAATACATTAAAACCTTAAATCAAATTATTTATCATATTATTTATTTTCAATTGGTGAAGTATATAGTCAATGTATGGGTAAAAGAGTGGTTCAAGACATGGTATGTATAAGCTACAGTGGTGTACATGCACATGAATGATCAAAGCTGGAATTTACTGGTAACCTGAAATCAATACCAAATTAAATGGTGCTTTAATTAGCCTGTAAAACACAATTTGTAATTTTTGATTATTAAAACATGTTCACCTTTTCAGACTGACTTTACACAATGATTATTATATTACTGGTAAAATTCTGAAATTTATTTTTAAAATGGTTAACACAATTTCAGAAATGTGTGAATATTAAATTTTTCAAAGGAAAATATTCAACCCAATTTATTTCAAAAACGCTCTTGTATAATTTTCTTTTTTCGGAAGGAATTTTATGTTCCAAAAACGTTTCGGTTTACTTATGGAAGAAAAACATGAAACACAAATGATACTTTATCATTTTTTACGTTTACATTCTGGATGTAAAATTGTGATTGGTTAGAATTAATTAAATGTCAATAAAGTAGGAAATCGATTGTTCTGATTGGTCAGTTATATGTCATTTAAGTATTAGAGTGATTCCAGGTTGTTAATATCAATTTACACCCAACCAGGCGGATGAATTGAGAGATGATCACTTTGAGCGACGTACAGGAATCACTTTCTTTATTGGAAGATGGCTTTAACCTTGAATTAAAAGTGGAGCAGAGGAAAGGGTCACGACACACGATCTTCCACGACTAAAGAACAAATCACGTTTAACATCACGGTGGGAAAGAAAGTTATTCGCCACGCTGGTCAAGACTCTCATCAGAATGTCTCACAGTCAAAGACAACCTTTCCCCACTTAGTTCTTTGGAGAAATTTTGACAGTTCATAGCGCTATAAGGAAGTTTTCATTCACCGAAAGCGAAGACTTTTGGTCTGTTGAATTTTAGGAACATGACCAAACATATCTCACCACTTAATTATTGAAAACTTTAGCTTTCATGTTGAAATTATAAAACTTTACTCGCCTACTCCATCCCAGTCTTTTTGTGTTTATTATGTTGAGAAGTACATGTATGTATTTCTGTCATAGTGAAAGACAAGAAAGATTTCAAAGATACATTGTATCAAGTGCAAAATTATTTGGAAAACAGTTTTGCGAAATTTTAGTTTCTTTTAAAAAGATCAGTTTTCGTTCCTGCGAAAATACATGTAAGTAACAATAAGGTATTTGTTTTTATACCAATGCTTTAGTTCTCATTAATTCAATTTTTATTTTTTCATTTTCATTTTTTATTTTTTATTATTTCCGCCGTCCGCTTTCCGCCGTCCACAGTCCATTTCCTCACTTTACATAGTCCCATTTCAGTTATAGAAACTGAATAATTAAAAGAAAAGAATACTTTCTTCTTTCATGAAGAGCAATTTACAACTTATTCAAACCAAGCAAAGTAAGCCGTAAACACATGCAAAGTTTTGTTGTCTGTTTATTTACATTTCACAAGATTATAATCAGTGAGCGTAAAATTATAAAATATGGGAACTGACGGAAAATATTCGGCAGTCAATGACGATGTTCGTTGTATTTTTTTAATTATAAACAGTGAACAGGTTGTAACTGCAGATGCATGAATTCCACAGCACACGAACTGTAGAAATACAATTTCCGTCACGTTGTTGACCGCAATGTAAATAAATACTTTTGCTTGAGAAATCACAAGTGAACCTGGCACGCACAAGTATCATTGCAAGCAAACTCGGACGACCTTTATATATCACGGCAAAAAATTGGCATTAAGAGAAAAACTCTTTCAGCACACCAGTTAAATTTTGTTTGATATCTCGCACACTTGGCGTGTTGTGTGAAAAATTGGGGTTGGTTTATCCAAACAGCTAATAGTTGATTTATGTTGAATAAACTGGCAAGCAAAATAATAAATATTGAGAGCAAAACATGCCAAATACGTGTATCCCGGGGTATCCAATCGATGAAATCGATGATCGATGACAATCGATATCAATCGATACCAATCGATATCAATTAATCGATTGATATTGATAATCGATGACCAATCGATGATGAAGATTTGTGTGGTTATCGATTGGTATCGATTTCCAATAATAATCGATGATATCGATTGGCATCGATTGGTTGCAAATTTTGTCACGTTTCACAGTCTACAAGGTGACGGAATAGGCGCATAATATCACATCTAATGATCTTTGCACGTGTTAATTGTTAACACATTTTATTGTAATGCTTTGAACGTTAACAGGAGAACAAGACTTATTTCCTTCTCTATATATCTACTTTCTCTTACGATTTAACAATTAGACGGCAAGTTCGAGGTTTCTATCGGCTGATAGTTGGTCAGAGAGGATCCACAAGCTCGGACTGTGGGTGACCGAGATGTCCACGATGGTTAACAACTTTAAATGCGTTTCCGCGTTCTCCCCTCTTCCGTACTAACAGTAAAGAGCTCGCCGACGTTTACCTCAAAACGATACACCTTATTATAGATAGTTGAACTTCTTCCCGGACTTCTTGCGTCGACATAATGACATGGGAATGACAGTGACGGCCAAGTGGTAATTTGAGTGCACATGCAGCAGGGTATATTCTTTGCGTTGGGAAGACTGGGCCCAACTTGTTTTGCCAACCTCGTTCCCAGGGCCTTCTCAAAATGGCGACTGATCGGACAAACCTCATTCGAGCTTGCTGATCAGGGCCCGGTTGTTCGAAAGCCGATTAACGCTAATCCTGGATTAAAAGTCAACAATTTATTGACTTTTAATCCAGGATTAGCGTTAATCTGCTTTCTAACAACCGGGCCCAGAGTGTTTTGCCAATCGATAGCAATCGATGAGCGGTTTTTGTGTGGTTATCGATTGATCATCGATTGACCGATACCAATCGATACCAATTAACTAATTTTATCGATTGATATCGATTGATTGATTGGTTTTTCGATCATCGATTTCCATCGATTGGATACCCCGGGGTGTATTCACCATTTGGAAGAACTGAATGCAAACGATGAATTCACTTCGCCCATTTCGACAGTACAGTCCAAGTCCCTGAGAATTCAAATTTCGCGGCTAACTAAGATTGCTGTAAAGCTCAAGCCTGCATCAACGAGCCATCTGTTTCCATTTATCTGAGCATGCTGAGAACTAGTAGTACGAGTCTCGTGAAGGTGACTTTGGCGGGATTTTCAAAATTATTCAGATTTACAAGCTTTGTGATTGTGCAAACAACTTGAACAATACTGAGTATAAATTAGACATAATCAGACGTGGGTGAATCAACCAATCAAATGAGACCATTGGTCGTCCGTTGGGATTTGTGATTGGCAGGCTGAACACCTCAGCCTCAATATATAGGATCGCTCCGTGTTTAAGGCCCGGGTCGCACTTGCGGACAAGTTTGGTAACTTTGGTGGATTTCTTCAATTTACGCGTCAATTGTAGCAACGACGAGTGCGACCTTCGTTTTCGGGACGAACAACTTGTCCAAAAATATAAAATAACAAAGAATCCATTGTCCTATGATTGGCCTGCGCCGTACGTGCGACATGTTTTGAAATTTGTTTGATACAATGATCGCAAAACAAGTGCGACCTACTCGTTGCGAGTTGGACAAATCTTGCCTAAACGGTCAAAACTTCAAACACGCCGTAGTCCTGCCCTGGAGCTGGACAAACCACATTCCCACGCACCGGGTGACTCCAGATAACAATACTTTCCTGATTAATCATTGTGTTTTTCTCTGAGAATAACAAATTATTCAAATTTACCGCGGCCTTCAGCACTGAGTGCATTACCACATTGTTTACGCCACCAAAACTGGATTTACAATATGTGAATAACAATGCATTGTGTTATACAGTGTATATTCGATTTTTTCTATAATTTTCTGTGGTAATCATCACAGGTTGAGCCAACTTCTTGATTACCGTAAACACCGGCGTATAAGCCGCACCTTTTTCCCCAGAAATTTCATTCCAAATCGAGGGTGCGGCTTATCTGCGAGAACATCTATAAAAGGTTCTGTAAATTTTCCCCAATCAATACTTTTAACACCAAAACAATAAGCTTACAACACAAAACAAGAATAAGAGAGCGAGACTGGTTGTTTGCAGTGTTGCCTAGGATGTATAATGGCAAATTTGTCGAACTTGTTCTCAAACTCCCTTTGAGCAATGAGTAATCGTCTCCTATGGATGGCTTCCAGATATCTTTGTAGACGTGAATGGGTGATAACCACGAACAGCCGAAGAGAACTCAAACTTCTCCTGACAAGAGAACGAACACAAACAAGGCACTGTAAACCATAATATTTATTTCCTCGCCCCAGGCCTGACACGGCAAGGTGCCGATGAAATTCCCGGTTACCAAGCTCTTGACGCAATGAAGAATGCTTTTGTGTTGACACGGAAACTTCCCTCAAAAAGCTAACTTGAATGGAGAAATGATGACAAAAAACTTCCATGGAGAGAACAATCATGTGCTATTATTATTATATTATTATTATTATTATGTGTAGGTGTTCATGCCCTTCACATAATAACAGAGTTGAAATTACGTGTAAAAGAAACTATTAAAACGTGATCGACACGAACGATTGATACAAACTTTGAACGCTCGGGGTTTAAACTCGGGTGCGGCTTATCTGCGAGTGCGGCTTATACGCCGGTGTTTACAGTAATAAGGTTGTGAAGGACAAAGCTGTTCTCCCCAAAGCCCATAATTTGGTCATTTCACGTCGTTGTTTTGCAGAAGACAGCTGAGAAATGTATCAGAAGTCTATAGCATGTGAAAAGCTATTGTTCTAGTAGCTAAACCTTTTGTTATTCTACAAGATGTCTCTGACAAAATATCCAGACATTTTCTTTTGAAAATGTTGGGACATCTTCAAAAACAGGATTTCATTTCAATAGCATGTCTTCGTTTGAAAATAAACAAATAATTTCATTTCTAACCCCCCCCCCCCCTCCCCCTTTCAGTGTTGTTTCTATATGGTTTGAATGTATTCCCGACATTTTGACAACATTGATAAGGGGGGGGGGGGGGGGAGGGGGTGTACAAGGTATAATTTTTAAAATGTCTGAAGTTGTCCTCTTAACGAAGAGTGTCTCAACTCTTTATGCAAACAATTGTAGCTTTTGTTTTCTAAGTTTAACACGCTTCTTTGTTTGACTGCATTGTTCGTATGCGCACGCTTTATTGTTCTTAATGTGTCCTACGAAACAAAGGAGTTTACTATATTTAGTTTACTATGTAGTTTTTATATCCGCTCGAGCTGTTTTCGACAAAAGCGAGGGATTTCTCAATAGATAAGGTAAATAGCCTGAAAATAGCTGCCTACAAAGTTTCTCGAAATCTTGGAAAACAAATTAGGAATACCTGTATTAATTAAAATGTTAAGCAAACATTTCAGTATTGTGTGGCATTTTGCAGATTTTAAGGAATCGTGCGGGTTTGACCGAGTTGTGCGGTCCCGCACCCTGCCAGAAGCCCTATACAGGACTTTCAGTGACAATAAAAATTATCATAAAATTTAAAATTATCATAAAAATTACAATTGCTTATGATAAAAATCGGAGTTGTAATAAAAAATGTACTGGAAATTTGTAATAGTTGTGCAGCATAATAGAAGATGAGTAATCAATGAGTATAAATGAGTAATCAATGAATAAAGCCCCTTCCACACGAGCAAGTTTTCCTTGACAAGTTTTCCTTGACAAGTTTTCCTTGACAAGTTTTCCTTGCTCGTGTGGATAAACAACAAATTTCATTTGACAAGTTTTTCCTTGACAAATTTTATTTGCTCGTGTGGACGATAAACAATTTTTCTTTGACAATTTTTCTTTGTAACAACAATAATATTGTACAGCGGATTATCGTCTTTAATAGGATCCAGGTTGCGAGCTGCAAGATAAGGGCGCTGGCCACCAGGGATTCCTTGTCAAGTTTTCCTTGTTGCACGTCCACACGAACAAGTTTCGCAACTTGGCAATTTTTCCTTGACAAGTGTCCTTGTTCAAAAACTGGCACACTTGTTTTTGAACAAGGACACACGAGCAAGGAAAACTTGTCAAATAAAACTTGTCATGGAAAACTTGCTCATGTGGAAGGGACTTAATCAATGATTAAATCAATAACATCAATGAATAATCAATGACATCGATGAGTATTTTTTGACATTGATTAGTCATTGATTACTCATTGATCATTGGCGATACTGGATGACTAATCAGTTGATTACTCATTGATTACCCATCGATTATTCTCATTGATTCCATTGATCATCGATTTATTACGTCTGGATATAAATGAGAAGCTGCGAGCAGTGACAGGATCAAGCTCAACATGATCAGTGAAAACATTTAGTTGCTTTGATTCACGATTCGATCGATCACAGCTTCCAGTATGCACACTTTTACATCTTCAAAACAGCAAACTGATAAAAATCACTCCAAACCAGTGTGTTAAGGCCGATTTAGATGGTACGATTTTGTCGCATGCGACATGCTTACGACAAGCCTACGACACGAATTGTGTCGTGTAAATCAAACCTACAACTCGCTTACGATTATCGTATACGACAGGAAAAATGTCGTAGGATTTTGAAACATGTTTTAAAACCCTGCGACATGTCGTAGCTACAAACAATATTAAAGATGAAAGTCGTATACGATTTTTACATGACGCCAGCAGCGCGCGCTACAAAAGTCGCATGCGACAAAATCGTACCGTCTAAATTGGCCTTTAAGGTACCCGCCCAGGCAAAAACTTTGAATTTTTAAAAGCGCTCAAAATTTGTATACATGAAGTAAATTACACCTAATTTCTCAAAATGCATTTATTTTTAGGATATTCTTGCACCAAGTTGAAGAAAATTGTTTCCGAACTTGTAATATTTACCGGAAATTGAGCTGTGTGTTTCACTTCCGTTACTAAGAAAAGTGTCCGTAGGTGGCAAGGTCCATTGCCTGACGATCATGAAATCTTAACAGTCCCGGTAAAACTAAAGCAATTAAGAGAAACACATGAAAGAAAACAGTCCATAGATGCATTCTACGATAAAAGTTTGGTTTAGGAGCGACCAAAAAAGAAAGGACTAACTTTGCATCTTGCAATAATTGACAGCACGGCGCAGCATGACAAAAATCGCAAGAGAACATACCAACAACATCTTTCACGGCAGCAGCAAACTCAACCTCGTTCCCAGGGTCTCTCTTCTTCCCGCCAAACGCGATTGAACAGACACCCTGGTTGGGGCTGGTCACGTGTCTCCCAGAATCTGGGAGATTACAAATAAACGATGCGAGGGAGGGGCAGCTAAGTGTGAAATTTGTCTCTACTGAGTGTTGTAAATCAGGACGTGTTTTCGTGGTAAACACTTTGGCGGTTCCAATTCGAGTTGTTGCAGGCTGTGTAAATCGGTTGGCGGTGTATCCTGCTCAAAAGCTCTCAAAGAATATTCTTTGCTAAAGGAAATGGCGCACTGCTCGCCCGCTGTACTGCTGAAGCTATTTATGGCACTACAGTGGAGCGTATTCATTTGTTGGACCATAATTTGGGACAAGATAAATTATATTTGACACATCACATATATTGTGCAGGACATGCGAAAGACGATTTATGAATTTTGAAGCCTTCAACGATCAACGAAAGCCAGAGTTCTTAGGTGTTTTATCGAAATATCGCCATCTGTACAACAAACATTTCATACCAAGAGTGAAAGCCGGCGAAGGGTCGAAAGGCAGCCGTCGCGGTTGGACTTTATATAGTTTCGAATCCAGGACAGGAAAGGGGTAAATCAAATCTTGATAGTTTTTATTTATTCGGTTACGATGTTTTGCTCGATTCTTTTATCTGTTCATTTGACGGTCTCGTGTATTTTGTCGCTACCGGCGGCGTTGCGAATGTAATTTATAAAAGTTGACAAAATGAGCCGATCATAACATTGCGATCGGTATGAATCTTCAAGAAAATTCTACCCAACTCCTGGTAAATTACGTACCATTGTTTGTTTCTGTTTGTTTTCATTGCACCCGCCTTACCTCTTAAAAAATAAATAATTTGACATGCAACGTCCATTCACTTTGTTTATTTACATTGTGCGATGTGTTAGATTTTACAGCATTTTAGACTGACTCGCAAAATTGAATATAAGCTTGGTTTGTTTAACAACATCTCGGCCACAGTAAATTGGCTTGGGCTTACAAAAAGAGATCTTGTAAAAGAGATCTTAAAATTACCGCAATTCCCTGTGAACAGTGGCGGTTTGTAGTAGTCGACAAAGGGGCGACAAAGATTTGTAATTATAGGAGCCCTCCCTAGGGTTTAAAAATGTCACTTAGACACGTGACCAGCCCCAACCAGGGTCTCTGTTCAATCGCTTTTGGCGGGAAGAAGAGAGACCCTGGGAACGAGGTTGCAGCAAACTTCATTTGTCCACAAGCCGGTCAAATTAGGTAGGCTAAACCTTTCGCAAAATAGAACTGAGTGAAAGCAAGCTTTTATGTGCCACTGGGTAGCTGTAATAAAGCGTGAAAACCAACTAAACACTGACTAAAGTAATAACAGACATCATGTTCAAAGGGATCAAATTTAACTGAGGTCAAACGCCACGCCACAGGAGCTCCTGCAGAGATACTCTTCTTAGAAAAAATCAACGTTTACCAGGCTCTTCTGAACATCAAACCTTCTAAATAATGAAGAACTAGAAGATGTTAGAGCAAAACAATTCATTTCTGAAACATGCATGTGGATTTTTAACCCCTACATGCTACCAAATTTAGCGCATGCTGTGAATGGAAGAAAGCTGATCCACCTAGCAACGGGAAAACAAAACA
This sequence comes from Desmophyllum pertusum, assembly GCA_029204205.1. Classification (NCBI taxonomy): domain Eukaryota; kingdom Metazoa; phylum Cnidaria; class Anthozoa; order Scleractinia; family Caryophylliidae; genus Desmophyllum; species Desmophyllum pertusum. The sequence goes on along the minus strand of MU826878.1, from coordinate 59,615 downwards.
AGACTCAGTAGGGATGGGTTGGGGTAAAACGAGTCAAAATCGCGTCCACAGAGCAGTTGAACAGCGGAAATTGATTCAAAATGGCAGCACAAGACAATGGCTTCAATCCTTTTGCCAAATTTGCTTGGATTTCTTAATATTGGAACCTTCAATTCAAGTGGTAGTGCTTACATGAAGGATTTACAACTACAAAATTTCGTTTTTTGAAACAACCAAAGGGATTTTTTCTACAAAACTTGGCAGGATGTTTCACAAGTATCTATCGAACAAATCTGTGGTTAAGTGGCCGGGGAAAGTAAATATATACCATTTTCTTGGTGTGCAAAGTTCACTTTTAGGCTTGCTGTAATAACTTCAGATTTTTGAACATTTCACTGTAACCCAACCACAGATTTATTCCTTTTATTTATATTTCAGCATTTCTGTTTTCATATTTTGGTTTCTTGGGTCAGTTCTAACAAAAAACGCAAATCTTTGTCTCAGACATAGGTTAATATTTAATCCAAGTACCCCCGTAGGGAGTCTGCTGCACAAAAAACAGGTGAATTTTCAAGTGTTATATAATTATATTGATGATTCATTCTGTAAAGTATCTTGAATAGTTTGAGACATTTGGTAAGAAATATTTTAAAGGAAAAAAACCCTTAATTTGCCTGGGCGGGTACCTTAAGCTTATTACTTTCATAATTTAAGCTTATATCGTAAAAGATAGATTGAGATGAGAACATTTACGACATTTTAGAATGACATCGTCACAACCCTCTCGAAATACTCCGTAAAAACTAAAATCTTAAATTAAGATATTCAGCATCTTACATAAGTACACATAAGATAGACACCATCTTAAACTCAGACTAAGATCATCTTATTTTAAGATAATAACCCCTTAAGTAAGGCAACGACATCTTAACTTAAGACGAGCACCCTCTTAGTTCTTTATAAGATGTAAATCCGTCTTAATTTAAGATTTGAAATGTGTCTTAAAATAAGACGTATTGATTTTATAGTAAGACGCTTCCCTCTTATATAAGAGAAAGACTTCTTACTTTAAGATTGGGAATTCTTAATTTTCTTATTTTAGACGAGGAGCATCTTAAATTGAGATAGTTTCTCATCTTAAATAAATTTTAAGATGATTTTGAAATTGATAAGATACTTCCATCTTAACTAAGTTGCAATGCATCTTAAATTAAGATAATTAACTGCCAATCACATACCTAGTTCGTGATTGGTTACTTTCGATCCAAAATTATGTTGCGTAGCGTTGCGTTCTTCATTTTCAGTTCAAGAGTGAATAGGCTGCATGTTTATTCGCGCTTCTCCGGTTTTAAACTCAAGTCTGACTAGAATATCATTCTGTTTGCAATTTTTTGTGTGGTATCGGTTATAACGATGTAACCTTCAAAGTTGACAGGAGTTTGGGCTGCAAGAAAACGTCTGGAGCTGCAACTGAGATCATTTATAGTTTCAAACCTGAGACCGCATGGAACTAACGAACATTCAACCGAAGCAGCGGATTAAACACAACGCAAGCAGTGGATAAAACAGCTAAGACGTAAATGTTTTCATTTATCTTTGTCTCTGTGTATTTTTTCGTTGGATTTATTAGTGTAATAAAGTGTTTTTCCTGATATTTGTAGTGTTTGCGTTACTTTGTACAAGTACAAGTCGGTAATTAGTGTCGTTATCGCATTGACGCCATTTTGATGACCGTTAATTTTTCAAATAACCCGTCAAACCCAACTAAGATGTTTAACATCTTAAATTAAGTTTTCAAACGTCTTAAATTGGAAGTTCTGAGGTAAGATACTTTTTCATCTTAATTTAAGAGTTAAAACATCTTAATTAAGACGAAAATGTATCTTAATGTAAGATGTAAGAAACTTACATTAAGATAAAAGAGTCGTCTTACCTCAGAACCAGAAAAAACGTCTTAATTTAAGATTTTAGTTTTTACGGAGTAAACAAGCCTCAAATAAGCATGCAAGCCTCAACTTATGATCAAACTTTTCATACGTGTGTTATATGTGTAATTCTCTCTTTATACTAAGGTGTCAAAACATCAATTCAAAGCTTCTGTTCTAGGAAACCGAACTACATGTACCTTGCATCATGAACAGGAAGAACTAAAGCTTTTATAAGCTAAGCTTATAATTGCACATTTGGCGGCATTGACTAAATACAGTTGAATACATCAAACATTTCTTACCTTAAGTTCAAAGAAAACTGCGGTATACACAGCTATAAAGCACACGTTTCTGGGACACGTCTACCAGATAAAGTATTTCAAGATTTCGTACAGACAACTCCCTCGCAAATAACATTCTCAACCTCGTTCCCAGGTATCAATTCATTCCGCGTCACCACTCGAGCTGTCCTGCTACTGCGGGGCTGCGCGCGGAGAAGACCCTGGGGTACAACCCCGTTCCCAGGGTCTCTCTTCTTCCCGCTGTAGATTTATGATTCTTACATTAGTCGTGATTGGCGGAAATAGTCTTCCTTGCAAAATGGACGACTTGCGGAGTTTTATTTTGTAATTTCTTCTCGAATTGAAACGTAAATTATTGCCAGTTAAATATTTCCCGTCTTGTTTAAATTATGCACGGCAATTTAAGGAAGAGGTGGAGTTGACATTGGACCGTAAATTAATTTGAAATGCCGCAAGGCGCACAGATCAAGAGCTGGAATATCAAGCAAGGTGAAAATCAGATCGATGCATGATTAATTATAAGCTTACACGTTTATGAATGTTTAAGCCGGGGTTTTTAAGCTTACGTGTTATTATTCGAAGCCTGGAATTTCTTCAAAGTGCTTCTAACGGCGAATTGAAAATGTGACGGAATCCTGAATTTATATATTGCTCGCATAAATGACGAATCGAATTTTTCACTGATAGTGATCTGTACTTTTCAGAGAATTAAGCTTACAATCAAATGATTTGAACAGACAAGATACAATATTATGACCATTTTGATGCACTGCACTTAAAAGTAAGGAAAGCCCTTCCTTGAAATATTTTGTAAACTTGATTATACTTAAAGTCCTTAAAATGAAGATTATAGATTTATATGATATAAGCTGTGTTTCTCAATTTTCTAAGTGGTATAGGTATTAAATCACCTACAAGTTTACAACATACAGTGGAACCTCTACTTCGGGCCACCTCTATTTAAAAGGGAACACCTCCTTTACCGTAAGGGGACCCGGCAAAATTATTTAACACTCATATAATCTTTGTAATCCAGATACCGCTATGAAAGGGACACATCTATTAGTTTACATTTCTGTCTGATGTTTGGAAAACATTCAGCAGTTGTTATTAAAGATGTGGTTATTGTTCATCATGGTAGATAGATGAATATTTAATCATTTGTCTCATGATGGAGTCACTTTGAAGTGTTGAATGATCACGACGTTTAGACTGCTTTACGTATACTGCTAGTTTTTATCAGGCAATCCTCATGATTATAATTTCCGACTAGATGTTGTTCCCTCAGTGGTCTGCTGCGGTATCGATCGGCTGTTATGTTTCTTGGTCATAGGTGGGCCTCCATGGTTGAGGAATTTCGGCAGTTGTATGTACACTGTATGTCAATAAAGACTATACTGGGTGCAAGTTTTGTGTGATTAAGTTTCTTTTGGTGTAGTGCAGGGTATTGTTTTCTTGTCGGTCATTTCTTTGTCCTTTTTGTTTTGCTGTGTTGCAATGTTTTTGTATGAAATTTATTGTTCCTTATGCCCCTCAAATGTATATTGTGTTGGGGAGGTGTGAATGATTTTATTCAGAGTGATATGGGTTATTTAAATTATTTTTTTGTTCTAGGAGGTATTTTAATTTTTTAGATTGACATGTATAAATAAAGTTGCTTTACCTTTATCTTATTATCCTTGTTATGGAGTATTTTTTTAGCTTCAGTTTTTGCTGGGGAGAGGGCTTATTCATAGAGGGTCCTGAAGAGGGAAAATGGGAACTGGGATTTGCCTTTTTTCACTGGCAAAATGGGATTTGGGGCACCAATTTTGCTGTTGGGAATTATGGGATAATTTGAGCAAGCATTAGGCTGGGAGACTAGGATTTGGACAAAATATGGGCTGGCCATGGGAAAATGGGCCAGGGCCCTCTTCATATATTTTGGGTGTTACTCTACCTTACTCGTGTGGGTCAGAAAAGCGTGAACACTTTGATTGGGTGGCCCCCCAAATCCGCAAGCGTGAACACTTTGATTGGGTGGCCCCCCAAATCCGCCAAAAAATCAAGCACTTTGGGCAGGTGTAAAATTGTTACTGATTTTAGCTAAAATAAAATGACAAAATATTGGCTAACAGCCACCAGCCACCACCCCCCCCCCCCCCCCCCCCCCCTCAAAAATTCTAGATACACCCCTGCAGAGAGACAATAAATAAGTAGCCGCCCTCAATAGAGTTATTGTTCTCCAGTGTACAACTAGAACAGAAACAAGTAGTCAGAAAATAGGGTATGGATTTTAAAGACCAGGACCCGGTTGGTAAAAAGATGGATAACGCTATCCACCAGGGCCCAGTTGTTCAAAGGATGGATAACGCTATCCACCAGATAAATCACTATCCGACGGATAGCGTAGTTTGTTTTGTTAATACTTATCCACTGGATAGTGATTTATCCGGTGGATAGTGTTATCCATCCTTTGAACAACCAAGGCAAGATAAATCACTATCCAGTGGATAGCGTAGTTTGTTTTGTTAACACTTATCCACTGGATAATGATTTATATGGTGGATAGCATTATCCACCTTTTGAAAAACCTGGCCCATGTCTGTAATAGTGTACAGAAAGTTATACATTTTGGTTTCAGTACTGGATGGCACAATCCCTCCAAAAATTCAAAGTACCCCCCAGGTCATAAAATATAATAAATAATTATTGGTTTCCAAATAAAAGCTAAATATAAAAGGCTATAAAACATTGTCATCCACAGAAAACCACGCAGGGAAGCCTCCCACTTTTTTGTACAGTTGAAATTACATAATTTTGTTTTTTTACTAAATTAATTTAAATCTGTTTAAATGTTTGTGAGTTTCCATGCTGAAGTGTTTAGGAGGAAGCAATCTTTATTTAGATATTAAACACACACAAAGTACTGACTCAACATGAACCTTAAAAATAACACCTCTAAATAAAAACAATCACAAAAAGATTCGACCATGATCATGCTGCATTTAATATTTTTTTTATTAATCAGATTGGGCATGACTTTCGTGCTATAAAAAAAAAAAAAACTTACAAGGTCGCGATCCGAGCACGAAATAAAACAAATTAATCGACAAAAAAATAATATATCCACCCAAAAATTATCCGCTTTACTTTCGACAACTTCCCTAACTTGACTTTCTTAATCGTGCGTTGTTTATACAGCCAAACTGGTGCTAAAATTATAACAGTCATAAGAAATGTGTAATAAACCTCACCTTAAATAAATAGACCGCTCACAAATCATGCGTAAAGACGGCAGAAATCTATTCGAAAATTCAACGGACCACAAAAACGTTATTCCGCGGCTTAATTTGGTGTAAAAACATGTTAAAAACGAAGCTCGCTGCAGCACTTCTTGTCCTTCCAGTAGCCATTTTGAATCCCGGAACCGCTGGTCAAGTGTAGCGAAGACGACAAAATACTCCACGATTCGTGGAGTATTTCACAGCGTACCCCAGGGTCTTCTCCGCGACCAGCCGCCATCTTGAAAACGGAGTAGACCCTGGGAACGAGGTTGTAACATTCCTTGGTTTCATTTTACATGCCAGGTAGCTAAGCCGTTACCTGGGGGGTGGGTGGTGGGTGTGGTGTAGGGGTGTAGCGTAAGGCTGAAAGACTAGTGTCGTCAAACTTACTTAGACTGGTGACTCCGGAACCTTTCATTGAAGTGAACTGAATTTTATTGAATGATCAACGCAGTATATTCACAGTGCAATACTAGTAAATTTAACAAATTGACGTCAGTTTTTTATGCGTCTGTCCTGTTATTGATCATGAATTGCGTCATAACATTGTCAAAGTAGCTGTGGATCCACGAGGCGAAGCCGAGTGGATCCGCAGACTACTTTGACAATGTTATGACGAAATTCATGATCAATAACAGGACAGACGCATTAAAAACTGACGTCCATTTGTTTTTTACAATAACAACAGGCCAAAACGATCAAGCGTAGACTTCAGACGATGGGAACGAGGTAAAAGTGAACTGAATTTGTTTTAGCCGAAACGAAGAATCACAGCTTCGCGAACTTCAAACTACGTACAATAACTCGATAATAAATTTCTTAGACAGATTTTCTGAAACTAACCTTTATTCCATTTTGGAAATTCTTGTAAACCCGCTGAAATATTTGCAAGTTCAGTCCATTCTTATCAGTTGTTTTGAAGTTTATACACGCGGCAAAATAAACGGATTCCATAATTTCCATTTCCAGTCAACTTTAACGTCAAACTACAACAAATACTGTTCTCTTTCGATTTACCGTTGAATTAATTCTCAGTCTGCCGATTGTAAAGAAACCTGTGAACGACTTTTCATGATTTACGCCTCAAAGAACTCCTGTTCAGATGTAATTTTTCCACTTTACCGAACCGACAACGCTGCCATTTTGGCGAAATTTTGAAGCCTTTTCGCGCGTGATTACGTCATTCATGTGTCTGTCCTCTTATTGACAATAAAAATTAGCCAATGAGCGCGCGGGAATTTTTACAGTTATTGTAAAACAGTCATTCGACTTTTACTTTAGCCTGCAATCAGACCAACATGTCACGCTTCCTTGTTCTCTTTCAACCTCGTTCCCAGTCTCTCATCTTCCGGCCCCCTGGGGCGGGAAGATGAGAGACCCTGGGAACGAGGTTGGTTCTCTTTACGGGGATCGCGCGAAAAAATGGAGTATAAAGACGAAGAGTAAATGAGGGCGCGTAAAAATTCGCCTGATCGCTGGTTACTTTTACTTGTTAGAATTGTATAATATTCTTCAAACTAGCTTTCCTTCACTTGTAACTTGTAATGAATTTTTATTTAATATTAATAACGAGGACCACAACAACAATCTTTATTTAACAGTATAAACCTGATACATAAATTTAAAACGAAAATGACAAATGCATGTGCCGCTTGAAATCAGTAGTAGACCCCAGCTATCTCGAACCCGGGAAACGAACTCTCAAGGGAAACGAAATATTGTTCAAGATAGCGGGGGTTCGAGATTGCTAGCCTGCAAGCAAGCTCTCTTGGCGTTTTTTTCTCTTTCACTTTCCCGCCTCCCCACCCCTCACCCCCCAAAAACCCACAGAGAGCTTGACGGATATTAAGTTTACAGTCATTGTATGTCAGTGTTTCTCTTTCTCACAGTTCAGCGAACAGAACTTGCTTATGTTAGCCTGCGTAGCAGGCGCTGGAGTAAATATGACGCGCGAGTTGGAGGGGCGCGCGTGAGAGGAAAAAACGCGCGAGGCGAGAAAAGCTCTTCACGCGCGCCTTCCTCGCGTGTCTCTTCTCTCTCGCGCTCTTCTCCACTCAGCGCCTACCTTATTGTTACTTATTTTCGCGGGACTTAATTTTCGCGATTTTCACGATTGCAAAAAATCGCGAAATTAAAGACCCGCGAAAAAAAGTTATCGCGAAAATTAGCGACGCGAAATTAAAATACCCTGATATAAAACCCTTTTATTAACTGTAACGTCAGTTTACATGATCATAATGTGTCCTTTGTCCTCGTCCTGTATTAAGCTTCCGTGTTCACGCTCTCTTTCTCAGAATCACTGTCCTCTTCTTGCTGCAGTTCCTGCAACACATCCTTGGTGCAGTTGTCAAACACACTATCTTGACCTGGCTCCTTGTAATTGGCAACAAAAAGCTGTTTATACTTGTTTAATTTTGCTTTGTTCGATTCTGTGACTACCTATTTGTTAATGCAGATCAGCATTTTGAAACTTTTCGCGAAATTTAGCTCCGTTTAACACAATTTTTCTGCCGAATCGCGAACTTTCTTTATGCCTGTTGTTTTCGAAGAGATAAAAATGTCGTTTTGGATACAAGAAGAGGTCAGCTAGGATTTTCCGGGAAATGCAAAAGCAGCTGATAAATTCAGGTAATAAGATTTCGATCTCTAAAATTTTCTGAAGTTTGAAATATGTTCATCTAACGTTTCCGAACAGATACATATTTCTTAGCGTTTAAAAATAACCATTAAACTGCACAAAAAGCACAATTATCATGTAAAAACGCCGTTCCGACACCAACAGGAAAATTTTGTCGTTGGGCGTCCCTGTGGATTGTCTATTGCACCACCTGCAGAGCATTGGTTCTTGTGCTGGTACCAGCCGAGGACCAAAATATCAAGTTGATGGAAAAACCATAAAGAACTGTTAATTATGTTGATGTTTGACTGAACTGACGATGCCTTGAAAGGCTTGGTAAGATCGACTGCGGATAAAGCTCTTTATCAAGGTATGTTTCATATTAGAATAATTTTATGTAAAATTCTAACGACTTGACGAGTCTTTTAAAAGATACCAACACGTACCAGTTCTCTTCCATATTAATTGGTAAACTATTGGCGAAGACGTTGTGTGATATATTTAATTTCTCCGAATATTGGCCTTAAACGCACTTCTTGGAATTATTTGCCGCAGAAGAAATTCGTTGGTATTTTGAAAGCTTATTTTTCTCTGTTACAAAGCAAGCGGTGAAAATACTGAATTTAAACAAGCTGCTTTCAAGATAGAGAAGGCTTTTAATGAAAGATCGAAAACTTATTTCTCCATACTGATATCAAAATAAAATATCCCGTGCGAAGTCATGAGAGAGAGTGATCACCGATAGTATAAATGTCTTCATGCATCGAAAAGTATCTAAAATCTATTAAGAATAGTTTTTATTTTATTTTTATTTTCATTATAATAAGGCTTACAGGCTCAACCCTATTCAGGGGGGGGGGGGGGGGGGGGGGGGGGATATCTGCACGGCCGGACTTTAACCGTTTACTTTTAATAATGAAGTAAAAGCCAGCAATGAAATGGACTTGTCATTTTGTTCATGTTTTTTCCAATTTGCTTTCCCTGTTTTTTTAATGAAACATTATTTTTTGAGTTCCCACCGATATGAAAAGACCGACCAAAAAAGCTACAGTGTATATGTCATAATAAAAGTCGGCGAGCGGGTTATACAACTGATGGAATTGATCAACTCAGAATCAACAATAACAACAAAATTATATATTATATTTCACTGATAATCTGCCTGTAATAATAAGTAAACTTTCTAAACGGAATAAAAACGTTTACAGACTAACTTACATGTAATGATAGAACGCAATTTCTGAAAGAATTCGTTCCTGGCCTTGTTGCAACAAGTCTCGCGGTTTTCAAGTTTGTCAACCGTTTCCATCGTCCAAATATTTAGCCATCCACAATTCCTAATAAACATGGGTTTCTTCAATCACTTGTCGACTTGGGTTCTGCGTGAAATAGTACCCCTTAATAACAGTTTAAAATTGTAGAATGGCTTATACCAACCAGGATCTCTGTAAAAATTCATATTGTAACCACGTCAGGGCGTTGTATTACAGGTGCTATGCAGTCCTTTGGAATTGACGTGCACGTGTAAATGCGCGTCTTTAAACTGATGACTGAAAACTCTGGATGATTCTACGCGCGGCGATAACAGCATGGACCAGCAGATTAATCTCTCGGAAAACTCTGACTGTTGTAACTTTGTGTATGTTTGCGTATCTATACTGGATGTATTACGGCTACAAAGTTCACATCGCCTCGCCCAAACTACGATACTTAAGAATATCGAACAACAACACGCGCGTCAACGCGCTTTACGCGGACTTTATCGAGACCTGGTGTCGGCTAAAGCGAACGCGAATGGACTGGAAACAAGTCTTGCGACCTTGCGCAGATAATATGGAGTGGGGCGGCAAGAATGCGGGCGACTGGCATCCACAAAACAGGACAGATGCGGCCAAAAGCTATCTGACATTGTGGGATATCAGACCTGCTGGGCAGTTCAGTCGATTTGAAATCCAGTCTGTAACGCGGGGTAACTTGGACAAGACGATTGGTGGAGACTCTTGGCGGGTTCATATACGAGGTCCTTCCTCCATGTCTCCAACAGTATTTGATCACAGTAATGGAAAGTACGAGGTCGTTTTTCTTGTTTTAGAGCCAGGAAAGTATGATGTGGAAGTTGTTTTAGAGTACTCGCTGTGTAACGGCTACAAAGATCCACCGAGAGACTGGTTCATTAAAGGTCAGTGATTAGGCAATACCGTAAAATTACGATAATATGTCCTGGGTTATTTTTCTTCAAAAGGCTTTTTTGGTAGACTTATTTTCGGGAGCATGCGCATACAATGTTCCTTAGAGCCTCTTCTCAGCGCCAACTAAAGTAAAAAGCGAGGAGAGTAGTCGAGGGACTGGACTACAATTAGTTTCGTTCTATAAATAACTTACTCACGAATTTTATTTTCCCTGCAAGACCCAGAATCAGAGATGCTAGACTCCAGACGTTACTTATCTACTCTTTCATTATTCAACAGGGAATGCTCAAGGTAGATACCAGGCACCAAACGCCCTTCCTGGTCACGACAGACCATTTCTATTAAGTCCTTTATGGGATGGTGCACCATTCACGATCATTATTCCACATTCATCTGAGCTGCTTTTTCAAAGTAAGTAGCATGTCAAAGAACCGACGTCAGTTGATTATATTTTCTGTTGCGTCCTCGTCAATGCTCTTAAAGTTAGGCCACCCGCCATGATGAGTGATGACTATAGCAATAGCCATAAGTACGCATCGCGGACCTTTTATTTTTTTCCGCGGTTGTATGAGTTGCCAGACGACTACATAATATACTATACACCGAGACGAGAGTTTTGTAATAATAAATGTATTTATATTTTCTTTCATTAGAAGTCATCAGTAAATTTGGTTCTTTAAACGTACCCTGTGGAATCAAATGTTCTGAAATGTGGGATGGCAATGGACGATGGGTAAATGAAACATGGATACCATATTTAACTGGTAAGTAGCTGATATTGTACGTATTTTGCGCACGTATGTTAGTTTCTATTAATAAGAAATCACAAGTGGGAGCTTATTTCAACCCTGTGTAAAATTCCGTCTCCCAGTTCAGTTCTGTCACTGATTTTTAATAGTAAAATTTGATTCAAACTGCAACAGATATAAGTTAGTACCTGATTTGACAAATCAGTAAGCGACTCTCTTGAGTGCAATGTGTGCTTTTAAATAAGAAGTTCCGCTATAAAGGAAAGGCACCCTCTGTAATTCACACCTTTTGGGTCGGAAATACAAATTTGTACGGTTGTCGAGCACATTGTGGAGTTTAAAAACGCCCTGTAAGCTAATCATGCCTCAAAATTTAATCTCATCAAAACGCGCAGAAAACGCGCAGGTTCGTTGTCGGAAGTTTTATTGTTTGGTAGTTTATTGACAGCTTTGGGTGAAAACAGCCAGGCTAGGTGAAAATCACGCGAACACCTGCTCTTTTTAACATTTATGGTGTATTGGAGACAGAAACTGTTTGCAGCTTGTATTCACTGTTTAGGTGCATAACAAAACAATAGGCCATTTCCGAGTTACCTTTTGCCTCTGTTTCAAAACGAGTCCCGATGCACAACCTCTGTTATGGAAATTAGTTTGATCTGCATGACTATAAACGTGCAAGTAAAACTAATTTCCATAACAAAGGTCGTGCACCAGGACTCGTTTTGAAACAGAGGCAAAAGGCAACTCGGAAATGGCCAATTAGTTACCTTGTCGCTTTTGACTCGCTACAGATAATCCGTATAAAGTTAATTTCTGATCATCAATTGGAATGGAAATTCTCTTACTATTTCTCGTGTCAGTGACAATTTTATGTACTACGCTTAATTTTAGAGGAATCTCAAAGAAGAAAGCAAAGCAGCCCAGCAGAAAAACTAGGAACTATGTGGATTTATGGAGATTCAGTCGGGGATTTCTTCTACAAGTCTATTGTCAAGCAACCCCTCTGTAAAAAGCTATTTCTAAGATGTAACAACACGTACAACTGGGTGTACACAATACCTGGTAGAAACTTAACGAGAGGAAGACTAGAAAATGACGACAACGATTTTAGCATCAGAAGAGTTCTAACTGAGATTTTTCGCGTCATCTCCCAGCCTTTCATGGACAACGACAAAAGCGTGTTGATTCTCAATCTAGGTCTGCACTACGTACACACAATAAACTTCACCACGTACAAGGTCCTTATAGATAAAACAATCAGATTACTGAATGAAAGATTCAAGACGGCGAACAAGAAGTCATGGCGGTTTAGAGGAAAAGTTATTTGGAAGACGACGACTGCTATTAACAAAGAGAAATATGGCGATCCACGAACCAATGCTCGACATTCAACGAGCATCAGATTTTTAACGTATCAGGTAAGACGAACACGAGTCTGTTAATTGACATCTGTCAATCAAACTTGAAAGCGGGTCAACTCTTTAAAACTGCCTCTTAATTGATAAATTGTATGAATGATGTTCATCACTGTTTGGTCAAACGGAAACCAGTTACAGTACTGCGATAAATAGCACGTGCGATTGTTTGCTCTTTGATTGGTTGAGATGTTTGGAAAACCAACAGGAAGTCATAACGAACACATTCAATTTACCACATACTTTGCTTTGCTTCGCGTTGGATTCTGGATCGAGTGGTCTGGGTTCGAGCCCTGTCCTGTGTATTTCGTAGGCTTCTGACTGGTTTGCTACAGTATTTATGTTCGTGTTTTTGGCTCTGTTATCTGTTTATGTCAGTCATAGGCTTTCGGGAAAGAGGTCCGTGTTGCATGGAGGAGAGACGGGTAGAAGTCCACTTGTGGCAAGGCTAAGAGACGGGCTAAAAGGCGGCTTAGAAAGGGAAGTGGCATCATTTATATACTACCCATAACTAAGATATTTCTTCCTCTTCCCTCCGTAGCGTGTCCTGTTGTTTAACGCGTACGCCATGCACGCCATGTGTAGAGCTGGGATCGACGTGTTGGACGTATTCCTCATCAGTGACTCATATCCGGAGGGGACTGGGCTGCCTAGAAAACCTTACGATGCTGTTCATTTCAAGCCGCACGTGTTTCAATCAGTAGTGAACTTGCTTCAACGATACTTCAGTTACCAAGAGTCACACTGAAAACAATTCTACATTGGCTGTACCAGGGTTTTACATAGATACTTACAGCGAACTCTCGCTTAATGGACACCAACAAGAGAGGATGATCTAAGAGAAGCATTCCCCCATATATGGGACTCTTCCAATTATAATATTTTGAAATTTATTATTTTTAACTTTCAGTCCATACTTGAGCTACCTGATTGGTCAGTTCGAGTAACGTGATGTTGGAGCCTTAGAAATTAAATTATTTGTTTATTTTTCAAACGAAGACATGCTTTTGGAATGAAATTCTGTGTTTTTGAAGAGAGTGTCTCAACCATTTTGCAACTCATTGTAGTTCAATAACATCTATATAATCAGCAAAATGAAACATTTGTCATGCTAATACACAATTTAGTTTTCATTGCTCATATCATAAATGAAAAGATGAATGAAAACAACAACAATAGAGAATACAATAAGCTTAATTTTACTTTACTTCGTTAGAAGCAAGAAAGGATTATCTAAGATAAGCATTCCCCTATACATGCGTCCCTTCCAATGATAGTTTTTTGAAATCTATTCCTAACTTTCAGTCCATAGACTGAGCTATTTTAAGAGTGCTACCTGATTGGTCAGTTCGAGTAACGGGATGTCGGAGCCTCGATCAGAAGGAAATAAAAATAAGTAAACTTTCAAAAAAATATACCATGGGGCACGGGGAATCCTTCTCTTAGATCATCCTCTCTTGTTAGAAGTCATAAGATAAATACGATAAATGAAAGAAAAATGTTCCAAATAAATAATGTCTTAATTAACTTGGATCATAATTAATTTGTCCCCACTTAGGAGCTCATTACCTAGCCTGCGTAGCAAGCGTTCCGGCTGTACGAACGAAGAGCTTTTTCCGCATTTTGGCCGCGCGAAAATTGGGGCGAGAGCAAAAAAGTCGCTCGGGTGGTGGGGTAGGGGTGGGGGTTGGCGCTCTCGCCCCAATTTTCGCGCGGCCAAAATGGCAGAAAAAGCTCTTCGATCGCGGAAAAAGCTCTTCGTTCGTACAGGAACGCTTGCTACGCAGGCTACTCATTACCCGGAGTAAGCAACTCCCATATTAGCTTAATTACATCCTTAGTGATTATTCATAAACATGCGTCCGCCTAACCGTCCGTAATGTGACGGAAGCCAAATGCTGATATATACATTCTTGCAGGCATTCTTGCATATATATTAAACATTAATATTAATTCCAGTGTCAGACAAGTCTTGAGTGACATCTTTGCAGCAAGGCGCCCAAAAGTGTGACCACTTTTAATTAATTCACATTCTTTCGTGCGTAAGGCTATCCAATCAGAAGCCGAATAATAGATATCCTAGACTTGTAATTGGATAGTATACGTGCACGAAAGAATGTGAATTCATTAAAAATAAAGTGCACAAAGCACAAAAGCACAAAACCTGACAAAATACAATAGCTGGTTACGTGTGTTCAAGCAACTAACCAATAGAAACGTTTCGATTACGTAATTCATGCATAGTGTATGAGCGCAAAACAAAAGATGTGCACGGTCATGGACCTTCCAACATAAATCTTGGCCTCTTTGTTTGCTCCTTTGAAGTTTGCCGGGCTTCTTAACCATTTCCCTCTATTAACTATGCCGCGACTGGTCGCACAAATTCAAACTGTTTTGAATTCGTGCGTCAGGTCGCAGCGACAAAATTACACAAATTATCACTGTCGCCGATGCAGTGCACACTAGGCGACAGGTCGCAGAGACCTGTCACTGCGACCGGTAGCCTAATTGTCCCGGCTTCTTCAGTATCACCATTTTGGTGTTTTTCGACCTTAGTTAACAATTATTTTTCCCTATGCGCACAAAATCTCTCGCATACAGAGACATTTATATCATTCTCTTGAATGAAACGTAAGCTACTTTGGTCTCTGTGTAAATATTTTGTATTTTTGACTTGATAACTGCTTTTGTTTTCTATATTTATGTACATGTATAATGAATTATGTTCCTATATTTTATGCATCTAATCTTTTGTAACTAATGTGCAATGATAAAAAATATGAAAACTGAATCTGAAACTGAAAGCGAATGCAAGTAGGCCGAATGTATGTTTATGATTTCCACGTTAACAATCGCAGCTTAACCCTCGATTTTGGAAAGGAGGTGCTAAAACTTTCAGTAGATGTTCAGTTCGGCAAATTAATTTTGATATTCGGCTTGGACAGAAAAACTAACAAATATTTGGATTTTTCCATCTGATGTTTCTGCGATGGGTGAGTCGAATACACCAGTGCACCGCTGAGCTTACCATGGGCTTCTGTGCAAGAAATCGGGGGGGGGGGGGGGGGGGAGGGATTATCAAAGGATTATCAAAAAGGGAGCACTAAGATTTAGAAACCCACGCGGGATTCACTCTATAGTGCCTTTTCACATGAAGTAACGGCGGCCATATTGGTGAACTTTTCCAAACAACGAAATTTCTCTGCTTTGGGAAATGAGTTATTTTCTTATTCAAACATTTCGTAAGTTGTCTGGGAATACCCATTCTCGTTCCCAGATCCTCTGTTTCTTTTGGTCACGTGGTCGGCGAACGGAGGCTACGTTTCGATTCCGGCGCAAAGAAAAAAAAGAGGAGCTCTGGGAACGAGGATGGGGAATACCAAAATGGCCGCCGTGAAAACCGCTCTATTAAACATTCACATCCTGGTGGTTGCAATTGGAGCGCACGCCTCGACCTCGTGTGAAGGAATTGTGATTCGCAGGGATACATGGCGACCTTTGAACTGCTAGTGGAATGGGCAGAGAGCGCGCTGACGAGATAGGCGTCTGGACGAGACACGGGGCGACAATCCGCATCAACGTGTTCCTCACTTCTAAGATGCGATAGGAGTACACCACAGGATTAATAACGCTGTTACTGTAATGAAGAAGCTTCACAAAATCCAACAGGTGCAACAAAGCCATCCCTTGTGGAAGATGCTCCCTCGAGCAGAACATGAACAACATTGATAACGTGAAAAACGGAAGCCATGCTGCAACGAAAAAGCTTGTGACTATCAGCACGGTCTTTGCCGTTGTCCTCTCGTGGTGTGCCTTCCTTTGCAGTGAGCTTATGGAGTACGAGCGCCGGCGAATGTTGAACAATCTCACGTTCTTGTAAATGTTGGCGTACATGCAGATTATGATCAACAGTGGTAGAATAAAGCCCGCGATGGTGTTCAGTAACCCTCGATATTTCCGCCACATGACATGTTTGAAATCGCTCAGGAAGATGCCCGCAATCGACAGACCATACACCCATGTACCGGCGATTGCGGCGTAGTAGTACCACCGAGGCATGACACGATGTCTGAGTGGTTTGGAAATGGCGATGTTTCGCTCGATGCTGATGACTGTAAGATGCGCGATGGAGATCAAGGCACTGGAGACATCGAGGAAGGTGTAGACTTGGCGGAACTGAAGGTTAAACGCACTGGGCACTGTTGAGGGATGGTTCAAATCGTACAACAAAATATACATCCAGCATGGGATCGAGATAGCACCCACGAATAGATCTGAAACAGCCAAACTTACGAAGAAGAGATTCGTCGCCGTTCGCAGCTTGCTGTTTCTTGTGAAGGCAATGATAACGAGAGAGTTACCCAGGATTATCAGCAATGAGAGAACTATGTAGATAATTACAAAAGCAAGCGTCTCTTGTGCCGAGTGTCTGGGGATGGAACCCACTGGAGCTAAGCTGGATTTCGGTTGTGAAGTGCCGTTTGTTGCACTCGACATTTCGTCAGGAGAGCTAGAGTTGTTAGAAACCAAACTTTCCATTTTGAAAGGTTATTTGATGCTGTTTATTTCTGTTATTCACATTAGCGAGGCACTTTACAGCCGAGAGTTCTGAAAGGGAAATTAAATATGCAAAGCTTTTAGGAAGAACTAAAAGATAAGGAAGTTAATTAGTTGTTTAACTTACATAGACTGCGTCAGTTTACCGTATAAGGACAAAGGGACACTCGGCATGTGCGCGTATTAGATGGCAGTATTCCAGTTTAACCAGTTTGAAGTCTATAGGAAACAAAGCAACCGATGACTTTGGAGATGACACAATCGAAGCTGTACTTGTTTGGAGATGCAATAAATGGGAAAATGCAGTAAATTTTAAAATCCACCCCGAATTCGATGTTTTAACAGATTGATTATGGACCTATACGCGTGGGATTTTATTCATTGCTCTACGTATATGCAGCCAGTCGTAAACGTTTTAACGACAATTATCTGTCAAACTATCGGATGAAGTCGTATATTGCTTGGGAACATGTTCAACAATTTGACGATAAATGATTCAGGCGTTTAACACAATGACATACAAGATACGAAAATGACAAACTTTTTTGAGAATTAAATACATTTGGTCTATACACCTGCTGTTGACGCATGTCGATTACCCTTCCAACTCAAATTGTTGTTCGTAATATTTGTCGGTTCTGTTTGAACTATCTCTCTCAATAAGCGTCGTGTGAGACGCTTTTTTTTCAGCCTGTAGTTGACTTCAGTGAGGTTCCGGAAGACCGAGGACGAAAAAAACATAAATCAAACATGAAAATTAATATGCGTCATTGCAGGCTATATATATAGTCAATCTGTAGAAAGTGGTGCAATTTATATTACTTTAGAAGCCATCCAATCCTGCAGGTTTAATAACACATCATGCATTCAGTCTTAAGCTTTTAAAATTAACATACTGCTTGCGGGGTATTTTGTGGCATTTATATATACAGTCGAATCTCTCTGAGCGGACTCTCTCGTAAGCGGACAGCTCTACTTAACGGCCGCCTTGAAAAAAGCCCTGTTTGAACTCTAGCTCATAGATACTCTGTATTTATACATTTCCGTAAGCGGCTAGCTCCAGTTGCGAACACATTTTCTGCTTGTCTGATGATTATACGTTTGTTTACAATTTCAATCAACAACCAGAAGTTTCTGCCGGAGACAATGTATTGCTATTGTAGGACGCGGGAAAAGCCAATTTGAAAATGGCGACTAAATAATAGGGACCTTACGCAAACCACGACGGCAACGGCAACGACGGAACGTCGCTAAAGCCTGGTTTTCACTAGCGACGCAAGCACAAGCGCAAGCAACATACGCAGACGCAGTAACGTGTCGATTTGTCGTAAACAAAAGGCACTGATGATCAACGCGTTACTGCGTCTGCGTATGTTGCTTGCGCTTGTGCTTGCGTCGCTAGTGAAAATCAGGCTTAAACAAAAGGTTTAATGAGAAGTACAATGGCTCTGCACGTGCGTTATTCATCTTGGTACATTTCTTGGCCGTCCTCTGCAAAACGACAACAAGAAATGACCAAATTTTGTGTTTTGTGGAGAACGTGAACCGCACGACAAATTTTTCAAATTTCTGTTTAGAATTGAGCGCGATCTTTATATATTCAGCCGAGGATAGTTCTGGCACCGATAGACAAACTGAATGCATCTAGATTATAGATTTGTGACGAAATTCGAGGTGTTTGGAATCGGATAAAACACTATCTCGAGTGTTTGAAATATCTTTTCAAAAACTCATTAATAATTTATAAAGAAAATACAAAATAAATGAATGTTTAATGAGTGTCTTTATATTTGATAAAGATGCGGCTGAACTTTTTGCTCAATTTTCTCGTCTAAAACAAACTAAAATTTCAATATTAGGATACGATTGAATAGATTTAGAGTCGGAAGTTTTTGAAGCCGTTTAAAAAACTCGAAGCAGTGTTTTATCAGATATGAAGACACTTCGCCTCGTGTTTTTATTGCTGCTCGTTTTTTAAACTATACACAAACTATCCTTGCAAAACAGGATTTTTTTATCCTACATTATAATGTGAGAACGTACAATACACATCCTTGGCTCTGCACTCCTTATCTGTGCTGGTCATAGCAGCTGCGGGAATTCAAAGAAACTCGTTTTAATTTTCCGTGAGATGGAATTGTGACATACCAAATATCAATAGCGATAATGCTTCCGTAATTAAACAAGAACATCCGATGTATTTTATGAAGTGAATTTTGGCAAATATCCTACTAAAGGAAATTCATGACAAATCGCAAAATCAGACAAACAAGTGTTCAGCTATAAACACATAAGTGGTTTGAGTTTGTTTTAGTCAACTAACTTTTTCAATATTCGTAAGTACATTGGTGGCAACTAGTCCGAGTTCAACGATTTTGTTGGCCGGCTATATATGGCATTTTGCCCGATTTTTTGAGTCGCAAAACATGCACCAATCATCTTTAGTAAAAAACTACTTTTATACTAATGCAAATAAGACAATCTGATTGGTCGAGCTACTCGTATACTATCAGCCATTAGTATGCAGTGCCTGGAGGTCGTCTACGAAATTGCGGTCTCTTTTCGTTTTTCCGAAGTTTAGGAGGATGATTTAGAGTTATTACTAGACAATTGTTTTACTAAATAAAATTAGATTATGAGCTCGAGATTTCTATGATATGATAGTTGATTCAGCCTGTGGCCTCATCAACTATCACATCATAGAAATCTCGAGCTCATGATCTAATTGCTAAATAGCTGAAATTAAGTGCAGTTGAACCGCCACCCTCGTTATCTCGAACACATCACTATCTAGTCGATCCCAAACCCATTCCCCTTTCCTTTGTTTTTCAGTGATTTACTATCGGTTATCTCGACTGACACCCCGCTATCTCGAACTCAAACCCATTCCCCTTTCCCTTGTTTTTCAGTCATTTACAATCAATTTTTATCTCGAACTGCTTTTTCGTTTCTCTTGAGAGTTCAAGACAGCGGAGTTCAACTGTATATGGCATGCTGATGGCCGCAATTCGACCGGGTTGTGACAGGTAGAAACGTTTTCAAAATTAAGAGTCACAGTCTCTAAATACACTATATGTCCCTGTCAGTTTCTCCGATAGCCCCTGCATGATCTTAACAAATACTGTGACTTCATTTTAGTAAGGCGACACTTTATATTTCAAGTTAAGTTGATAAACGTTCCGATTCATTCTGAATGACTGAAAACAAATTTAATTTCCTTTAATTGTGCAGTAAGAACTGAATCGGCATGAGGTTAACTTTGAACAAGCCGGTAGTATAAATAAATCTTTCATTCCATCTTATATCGCACCCATTGACACGGTTTATTAAACGTTACAGGAAATTAAAGTCAGGGCCCTGGCTGTCGGAGCTACTGTTAGTGTAGGTCAATTTTCCTGCAGCTTACATACAATAACATCAGTACCTTTCAGTGCATGCTGAGCGTGAAATATTAAATATCTTAATTGCTATATCAAGCTCTCATAATGTTAGAAAACACATACGTATGTGGTGAGAGCTCAGCCTAGTACCCAGACTTTCCCTTCCCGCTTACTGGATTTGGCGCGAAATTTCATGACGTCACCGAATGACACATAGAGAAAGAGAACGACTTGGGACTAGGCTGGTGAAAGATATAGGGGATAATAAAATAAAAATAATAAACTGGTTTTGTTTTAGAATTGGTACCTTGACCACGCCCACAAAACGAGATTCCACATGATACCCTTTAGGGGTTCCTATCAAAATTTCCGATGATCACCCCGTCACTTTTATATCGTAGTGTCCCCCCCGGAATGCGTTGACTTTATAACTCAGTTGTTAGAGCATTGCACCAATAATGCGAAGGTCATGGATTGAAATTCAATCAGAAAAACCCTGAAATGTTTTCAGGCTCATCATTGTAATTGCTTAAATCGGTGATCATTTTTGCGCTTCGCATCAGTCTATCCAAATTAAGTTAATATGTGATTTCATTCATACATCTGCAAAAAGGTTTTGGATCGTCAATTCTGACATCCTGTTTAAAAGAGCTCAGTACATCACGGATGGTGCATCTTGAAAAAAATGGCCAATTTTTTCAAGTTCACCGTTCGAAATCTGTCTTAATCTTCTCCATCTTCAACCATCCGTGTTCCTGTTTAGATTATTATTACCTCTTTGGTGTTTTTCTTCCTTAGTAAACTATTATTTTGAGGCTTTCTTCAATTTGAAGCGCAAAAATGACGTACTGTAAATCCGGACGCCGGCAAACGTGTAACGATATAGGTTGTCGCTTTTGTTGACGGTAACTGATATATTGTTAGTAGGTTTCAAGTTAATGCCCAATTTATCGAGACGAAAAAATCGCTCAAATACGATTAGGTAATTTTTGTCTCAGTTAGGTCGTGTCACGGTACATTCAAGACTATCAATGGAACAAAACTACACTAATGAAAAGTTCAGATGCGCAGGACACGAAGGAATCAGCGTATGGTAGAATTTATATTTTGCCATCTGAAATATTAAGTATCCGGCTTTTAAATTGGATTTTTATAGATGGATCACTGGTAACAAATGCTATAGCGGCATTTTCAGAGCTCCATTATAATGTATAACGAAAGGCAAAATGGAACGATAGATAGATCGATATCGCGGATAATTTCGGTCATTTGAGATCACTGAAAAAGCATTTGTTGTCGTTGTTGAGAGAGATCCAGAAAATATATTTAAACTTAGCAGGTGTGAAAGTCAATATAGATGAGAAAGTAGAAAAATTGGTTGAAATCATCGATTTTTATGGCTGCAAAAGTTCGAAACAAAACTTTTACTGACTTTAAAATGGCTGCAGCGATACTGGGAGGAAATTATATTTCCGATTATGTTGTAAATTGTGATTCGCGGCTTCTTTTTTGTGATGTTTCGTGATTTAACTAAATCTATCAATAAAGATTACACTGAATTAGATGCGAAATTTAAAAAAAGGAAAATGAGTTGATAATCTTGTCAGGCTGGTGCTGGTACAATCATCGGCAAGGTGAAGATATTGACGACCATAACTTTTTTTAGAATCGGCACCACTAAATGTCACCAAATTTTCTTTTCCTCGGCAACCAATAAGATAGGCAAAGTCAATAGAACAAACTAGAATAATTAACACGCTTGTCTCACTGAAAATCTTGGCGTTTCATGCACGCTAAAACCGGCCTCGTCACAAACAACCGGTTTATGTTGTAGCCAAAAGGAAGGGACACCCGCGAACCGAATCCGCTTCGCTTGCTTTGATAAGAGCAGGGGCGGATCCAGGAAAAAAAACTTGACTGGTTTACAAGAGTCTGAGCGCCGAATCTATATGGAAGTCCTGAGGCAAACGTTTTTTAGATTTTCACTCTCTAAAATTATATTACCCTCGATTTTGAGTCATTTGGAAAATTTGACCGATTTCCGTAAAACGGTGTAAGCCGGTCTGGATCCGCGCCTGAAGAGCGAGCGAGAGAGAGAGATCTAGCTCTTGCATTTGCAGAGCTTTTAAATAAATCCTGTTAACGAATGAATAGGTAAAAAGTGCTTTAGAATTGTGATCTTACCTCGTTCAAAACTTCCTCGAATCCACGTGTTGAGTTGTCAGAAAAGAAGCTCTATACCTGAAACATATATTGTCGGCAACGCATCAATCTTATGAGCTCTCTCTGACTGGGCGGCATTTATCTAGTTGTGAGTGCTTCTAAAACTGATCACTGAAACCCTTAGCACCTGGTTTACATTTAGGCGACTCAAGGCGATAGTTTTTTCAAGTAATTAAAGAGCTTGTGTGCATTGTGATTGGCCGTAGTTACCAATGACGTATTGCTAGAAAATACTAAAGGGTTGAATTCTCGTAGAAAGGCTTTTAGCCGTAGGAAATGCTTTTGACTAATAAACAGTTCAAGGCTACCTGGGGTCGATTTCATTTCCGCCGGCCGCGGTTGCCGGGTATGTCTTGAATAAATCCTTCGCAAGATACGAACTGGAATTTATCGTCGTATAATATCTTTCAACAAAGGAAATCTGAATACGTTTTGTCACTTAGAATAACTGAGAATACAGTGGCTGCAGTGTTTGCAGTGCTATTTCAACATTGCTGACAGCCATTTAAGAACGAAAACACATTACATCCCTTTTTATTTGGCATACTGTAAAACATGGACTGGACTGGATTTGTAAAACATGGACTGGATTTGTAAAACATGGATTTGTAAAACATGGATTTGTAAAACATGGATTTGTAAAACATGGATTTGTAAAACATGGATTTGTAAAACATGGATTTGTAAAACATGGATTTGTAAAACATGGATTTGTAAAACATGGATTTGTAAACATGGATTTGTAAAACATGGATTTGTAAAACATGGATTTGTAAAAGGTGGATTTTGTAAAATGACACCACAATCGCAAGATAGTCACGAAACCACGCTTTTTCCTTTGCAAACTGAGTTTCGTCGGATATATTTCTTGTAGTATTTCATTGTATTTCATTGTGCTATTGTTGAAAAGCTGCGCGGACTTTAAACAAAGTGGAAATTGAAGAATATGCTGTATAAAATTGCGACAGCTCACATTCTTTCCTGCACGCTCCTCCATGCAATCAGACGCGTACAATGTACATTGGATAGCTGTCAAATTTGCAAATTCAAGTCAACACCTCAGGAAAACCTCAGGAAACGCAAACATAGGATCGTAATTCATCAATCACAGGTCACGCTCAAAACAGAAAACGGCTATGATTGGTTTGTTGTCCTGCATTGTGAATTGCACGATTTGTTTCATTTTTGTTTTGTTTCATTCGCTTGACGCTGAGTCTCCTACGCAGCCGTTATTTGTGTCATCACGCAACGCTTCTCCCCACTAACCACATTCCTTTCCTTTTGTTTTGACCGCCGTAACTTTTACAGCTATCCGCAAAAACGTGACTGTTACCGTTTGCCGAAAACTTGCTAGATCGATCCAATTCTTGAACTAGGATGTCTGTTGTAATTATAATGAAGTTTTTTCGACATTATTCTTTCATATCATACATTTTTCTTCAGTAAAACCGTGTTTTATTTTGATGTCTGGTGTGCGTCAAATTCAAAAGGCGGCATACTAGCGTGCGTTTGACGTTTAATTCATTATATATACTAACACAAAAATATTTTTTTATTCCAACTGTTGTTTCGTAAATACAGTCGAACCTCCCGCAAGCGGACACTCTCTGGACCAGAAAAAATGTCCGCTTACGAGAGCTGTCCGCCGGCGGGAGATCAAACAAACCAATCAAAGCCGTTTTCTGTTTTGAGCTTGACCTGTGATTGGAAACGCAAACATAGGATCGAAATTCATCAGAGGTTTTCCTGAGGTGTTGACTTGAATTGCAAATTTGACAGCTATCCAATGTACATTGTACGCGTCTGATTGCATGGAGGAGCGTGCAGGAAAGAATGTGAGCTGTCGCAATTTTATACAGCATATTCTTCAATTTCCACTTTGTTTAAAGTCCGCCGCAGCTTTTCAACAATAGCACAATGAAATACAATGAAATACTACAAGAAAATATATCCGACGAAACTCAGTTTGCAAAGGAAAAGCGTGGTTTCGTGACTATCTTGCGATGTGGTGTCATTTTACAAAATCCACCTTTTACAAATCCATGTTTTACAAATCCATGTTTTACAAATCCATGTTTTACAAATCCATGTTTTACAAATCCATGTTTTACAAATCCATGTTTTACAAATCCATGTTTTACAAATCCATGTTTTACAAATCCATGTTTTACAAATCCATGTTTTACAAATCCATGTTTTTACAAATCCAGTCCATGTTTTACAAATCCAGTCCAGTCCATGTTTTACAGTATGCCTTTTTATTTATTTATGAGTCCTAATGAAATTATGAAAAAAAAGCTACACTTTTAAATTTTCGTTGCGGAAAAAAGCTCTAAAGTGTGTACTCTTAATCGTAGGAAATAAGCTTTTTATGGCTCGTGAATGGAAAAGGTTACTTCGATGCATGATAATTGGAGCGCTTACGGAAAGTTAGATTTATTTGTTTACATTTGTTATGAATTTTAATTTAAGCAGGGTAAAAGGAACAGAGTATTTTAAACCCTATCAAATATGCCACATACTTTGTAGTTGATCAAAATCATTTCATCCATGGTATATACTATTTAACACTGGTCAGGCAAATTAGGTGTATTTTTAGAGTGTCTTTTTTTAACACAATAAGGAGTGTTTGGTGAAAAAAGCGCAGTTGTTTAAATTGTGTAAAAAAATGATTTTAATTTTAATTTTAACAAATGATGACCTTTTAAAGTCATAAGACATATATATCGCCTTCTTTCTTTTTGGATTATCAAACTGAAATTTAACGCATATATCAGAAAATTCATTCAAAGCATATTTTAAAGGGCATTTCCTACTATAGCTAACTGCTTATCTGGCTCACGTTATTAAGTGAGCTCGTGGCCTGAGCAGACAACTGTCATTCTTTTTGTAAACATCTCCGCGAAATTCAACTAAAATGCCAATTCGTTATGGTTTACTTCTCGCGCTAATACAATATCATCCTCCCGACCAAATTCTAGCTTCTTTCTAGCGACACATCTCTTTAAATAATTGGGATGTATCGATGCCGCGAGGGTGACAATTTTTGCGAATATGTTTGGTCATCGTCAAGTTCTTCAGTGCACGATATTCTGTAGTTCACAGACACTTACCACTGACTTTTCGATGCCGTAAGGTCCATGTTGCACCTCTCTCCAAGTGCTTAAGATTATGCGCACGAGACAAGAGAGGTTTGATGACAAGATTGGTCGAGGTCGACTACACTCTGACTTGTTTACCGAAGGAAAACGTGCCGTTCTCGGTAAATCTTCATTGAAGCACTCGAAGAGTTTACGATTCTTATATTATCCAATCAAAAATGTAATCGGATTGGGCAGGAGCCGGCATTTCTCGGCACTGAGTCCAACAGAGGTCGAATTAAGCTAATGCAGATTATAATCCATCAAAATTTTTTCTCGCGCGCGATTGGTCTAAAACACGTCACGTGACGCAGCCAAAACTGGGGAATATCCGGGTGATATTCCCCAAGTGATATTCCCCAGTTTTCAAAGTTTACGTTTTACGTTCGCAAGTTCAGTTTTCGTCTCAAATAAATTGCTAAGTTTAATAGAACTGATTGTTTTGAACAGACTAGAAACATTTTTGGAGGCCAACATAATTATTTTTATGTTTAACAGCTTGGCCGAGATCTTCCACGGCAAACCGATGAGAGCGGCCTTGTGAAAAAATATTTGAAGGATAATAACTACAATAGCCTCCATTTGGCTTCAAAAATATGCTCGGATATTTGTCCTTGGACATTATCTGTTCCGAGAAGCGAACAGTTTTCCTCGAGCTTCGCTCTCGGAAAACTGTTCGCTTCTCGGAACAGATAATGTCCAAGAACAAATATCCGAGCATATTTTTGAAGCCAAATGGAGGCTATTGTTTATATATAACATTAATTTCGGTCTGTTTCAGTTTTCTCTTCTTTCTTTTTTTCTAAAAGTTGTCAGTCGTTATTTTTGTATATCGTGGAACTACTCTCAACTGTAACTTACATTTACAATTTGCAGTTAAAAAACATTTCGAAAGGAATGACATTTGGGTTTTCTTAACTGTTAAGATTAACCGTTTCTTTTACCTAGCCTCATTACTTATTTTCATACAGATATTTTCTGATAAAAACTCCACCGGTTCTTTGGTTATTTCCTTTTCACTAGCATATTTATTAATCTTATCTCAGAAGGAGAGCTGTTCATAGAGCTCTATATATGAATATGCATGGTCGATGACCTCATAATGCAATATTCTCCCTAATTCCTTTTTCTCATGATTTAAATGAAGATTTTCATAGCTGCAATACAGAATAATAAACGCCCAAAAAACCCAGCTGCAACCAGAATATTTAACGGCAACTATAATAAAAACAGCTAATAAATAAAATAATAATATAATTTATCTGCAGATGGCTGGAAAGTTTTATATCTCTTCGTGGCTACAATCTTAGCACAGTTCAAGAGGGGCCAAGCAAATTATTTTAGTGTGTAATTGGCTTCCTTTTTTTATTTCACAATATATTTTGGAATTAGTAGGACCCTGCGAATCACTTTCCGGTGACGTACGTTGGTATTCTCATTAAATATAATTATTGCTTTGGTATTCTTATTAAAAATAATTATTATAAGGAAGATAGCAATTTGGAGCCGCGATGTCACCTTAACAGAGTTCCTTACGTTTGGTTATAACCTTGATTAATTCAAGACATGTCTTTAAATGACTTCCTTGCCGTTTCAAAGCAAGCTTTATAGAGGATAAAGGTACCTTTGTCCTCTATTGTTCAAAGATAAGAGCTTTTCTCTTGTTATCTGGAAAACCTGATATCTGCTCTTTTCTACAATTGTAATTAATAACTACTTTTATTATCGATACCCGGCAGTTTCTACGTCAAATACCATACATCTGAACTAGACAACATCCATGCATGTTCCATGCCGGAGTAGGTTAAAGGAGCTATGACACGATATTTTAAGTCATTTTGCGAAGTGCAATATCACCTTCAAACTAAAGAAAGCCTCAAAATACTAGTTTGCTATGGTAGAAAAACACCAAAGAGGTAATAATAAACCAAACAGGAACAAGGATGGTTGAGGATGGAGAAGATTAAGACGGATTGCGAATGGCGGGCTAACTTGAAAAAATTGGCCAATTTTTTCAAGATGCGCCAACCGTGACGTAGCTCCTTATTAAGGTAATTCCATCGAAATAGAAGTTACACTGGGAAGTTTCTGAAACTTTCCCTAGTTGAACATTGTGATGTAATGTTTCAAAATATAGAATAAAAAGAATAGGTCACCAGCCCCGCGAAAGAGATATAATCGACTAAAAATACCTCATAATTCCTTACAAAATCAACCAAAACACGTATTTTTTCACGTTTTCATTGATTATTAATTTTCCTGCACTGAGAATTGGTCTGTACTCCTTGTATAGAAAGAAGATGATTACTAGACTTAAATATGCGAAAAAAAATGATAGGTCACCACGCTCGTTTACGAGAAAACAATCATTTATCTCTCTGGCGAGCATAGCCACAATGAAAAAGCCGCCATGTTTTTAATGTGCGCGCGCTAATTACGCGCGAAATTTATGCGCAGAAAGGATGCGCAGTGCAATACTAAGGAATGACCTTAAGTTGTCTTGATAGTAACCTCACTAACTCATGATCAGCCGGGGCTTTTCACCCCTCCTCCCGATGCAAAAATACAAATTTAGCCGAAATTATCCGTACTTCTTCACCATACCCCGGTAGTATTATCCCAGGTAGTTTTTGTGCCCTCCCCATAACCCGAAACATAAATTTCGCGAGGTATGTTCCTTGTGTTTAACTCAAATAAACTGGACGACATATTCTACAGATTTTCTCTGACCTTAGCCCTTAAACCCAAAACTCCTGAATAATGGGCTTAAACTCGGGAACACAAATTTAACCAGCATTCTAGCGATTTCTACATGTAGTTGTTTCAATCTATATTCCGGTCGGATTATATACCCAAATTAATTTATATTTAGCCAGCATTCTTGTAATTACTTAGTTGTTCCTATTTCCCGGTCGGACTATCCCAGGGAATTGCTCCGCCCTCCCCGTTACTCGTACTGGCAGTTTAACCAGTAATCTCCTCATTTCTTCGCTGCGATAGGCGTACACAACCGGGTTGACAACACTGTTACTATAATGCATCCATTTGATGAAGTCCATGAGTCGAATAAATCCGCGTCCACCAAGAAGGCTCGAGCGACAAAACGTCCACAGCATAGAGACCACGAAAAATGGAAGCCAAGCAGCTATGAACAACACTGTTACAATGACCACCGTTGTGGCTGTTCGCTTTTCACGTTGCACGTTCTTGCGCAGAGCGGATCTCTTGGCATTCGTTCGTTTCCAGTGCGCGTTCATCTTACTAACTCTTCGATGAATGCTGCTGTACATCACAATGATGATTACAAGAGGCAAGGCGAAACCTGCTACGAACACCAGTGAGCCGCGATATCGCGTCCACGTGGGGCTGAATTCGACCGAGTAAACAGCTGTGATTGTCATGGAGTAACTCCAAGTTACGAAGATCATTATGTAGTACCGCGTGAAGGAACTCACGCGGTGCTGAACGGGCCAGCAGATCGCGAAATAACGCTCGACGCTGATCGCTACGAGGTTCGATATTGAAGCCATTGCGCTAAAGACATCGAAGGCTCGATAGAAGACGGTGACATATTCGTTTGGCTCGACGCAGGATCTGAAATAAGGACAGGAAAGGTTGTAGATCCATAGTGGAATTGAAACCGCACCCACCAGCAAATCCGAGATGGCCAGGCTAACAAAGAACATGTTGATAGCTGTTCGGAGACGAATGTTCTTAAAACCAACAACAACTAAACTGTTTCCTGCGATTACTAGTAACGAGAGCAAGATGTAGAGTGCCATAAAAACAAAGACTTCAGTTTTGGACCGAAACAGTCTATGCTTAGCTCCCGATGTCTCGTTGGTAGCGTTTTCCATTTCAGACCGTTCTGAATCAGTTTTCTGCAGAGAAGTGCGAAACGGCGTTAATTTGAAAAAAAAAAACCCTTCCGCTAGCCTTTCAATGTTAATACATCTACGTCTTTGTTTGTACTGGCAAAAGCTTTTATTTATACTCTTCCTTTGTTATCGACGCAGAAATACTTGAAATCACTCCACCGGGTTTCCTTTGGCATTTCAACCAATGAGCAATATGCGCTAGTTTGCTTAACCAATGAGATTCGGCGTCAAAACTATATGACGTCAACGTATCCATTAGACTAAAGCTTTAAGACATTCCGGTATTCAGGACTTAAATGATAATAATGTATTTAGCATCGACTATTCTATACTTTAAGAGAGTATTACCACAGTTGAAAACATCAAAAATATGTTCCAACACCGATCTTTTCGCTGCTTCATTGTGTGCTGATATATATATTGATTCTGTTGTTTGTGAAATTGATGCACGTATATTTGGACATGTATTGCCAGTATTTAATTGCAGTATGCTATGTAAACGTTTGCTTTAAATTTACTTTAACTTTAAAGTCTGACCAAGCTCTCTATAGAATAACTGGAACATTACGTTTTTTAGCTTCCAGAGGTAGAAAGCAATTTTGCTAGGGATAAATACATAAATATAAACTTGTATAAATTTAAATTTTGGTTGGTTTTCTTCTAGCTAAGACACTTCAGTTCTAAGTAAATATCTTTAGCGTGGGATTTGTACATCTGTTAGTTTTGTTTCCCGTTTATACCTTATTTTAATTAATGCGTTAGTAGCTGATTAAACCTGTCTTGTAAGGCCAAACATAATCATATGCAACTTATTTGATGGCTCGACATATTTACTTATCAGTATCCAAGCGGATACATGTATTTTTAACTATAGACTCGTATCAGTACGTATACTTGATTTCGCAAGGTTCTCTTGGAAAAATTCGAGCAATAAATAAAATATTACGGCGAAAAATTTAAAAACATCGAATAAAGAATTTGTTATTTCAATGCATTTTACAATTTTAAATTCCAAAAAAAGAATTCGGTTCCTTACCTTCGTTCGAGGCAATTCTGCTGGGGAAAGTTGACAAGACAACCGTAAATTGCAACGGCCCAGCAAGAACCGCGATCGCGCCATCCTGTGTTTTTTTTCAACTTCGTCGTTCGTAATCCTTCTCAATCTTCCCCAATCTTAACCATCCTTGTTCCTTGTTTGGTTTATGTTCACCTCTTTTTTCTTAGTGAATTATTATTTTGAGGTTTCCTTCGAATTGAAGGTAATTTTGTACAAGAGAGTTCGAGATGTGACTTGAGTCGGATCGCCCACAGCTCTTTTTAAAAGGCCGGTAGTAGCTGTTAGACTGCTATTAATGGCTTGTTGGTAAATTGAGAATTTCTGTGATCAGTAGGAAAGAGGCAAATATAATAGATTGATTGCCAGTCGTCACTTCGTTCCTCAACCAAACCCCATGGATTTGGGTTGAAGAACAAAGATATCACCAACATTTCAGGTTATTTTCTTTGCCGATGACAAGGAATCAACGTATCCTCATTCAATATATAATTTTTATTGACGTACAATGACAGTGCATGGAGTGGACTAACCTAAATTAAATATTTGTGCCATTCCATTTTTTTTTGCTTCGACGAAGGGCTAACACTCGAAACGTCAGGTTTTCCAAATTCGCTACGGCGGTTAATTTACCTTTATAAACTCCAAGTTGATAATCAGCTAGGTGTTCCGCCGACGCAACACAACAGTTTCATTGGAACTAATCCCTTTAACCTAAAGATTCACCGAATTCAATCGATTGCACCTGCAAACTCATAATAAAAGTCATTTATCGCTCTTAAAGTTAAGAGTTAAGTTGCTAATGAGCAGAGCTCTCCATGCGCAGACAGCAACAACAGATATCATTGAGTGCCATTCAGTACTTTTTGTGTCAGCAATTAATCAATATATCCAAGAGAGGTCTTGGCACATCTTCATCATGATACCTTAATTGTTGCCGTTATTAATATAAAGGGGCATGAAAGTGTTATTGTTATGTTCTTGCCTTTTGACGCATAACTGTCGCATAGAAAAGGTGAAGAGCAACTACCCGACTTCAAAAGTACTCGATACTGACAGTTTCCATGCATCCGGACTTCAGCCCCAATCCAATTAGAAATATATATTAATTCAAAATAATAGTTATTTGGCTAACATGCCAAATACTACACGACCACTTTTTAATTTGTGTCAGCAGTTAATCAATATATCCAAGTTAAGAGAGGTCTTGGCACATCTTCACCATGATACCTTAATTGTTGACGTTATTAATATAAAGGGGCATGAAAATGTTATTGTTATGTTCTTGCCTTCTGACGCATAACTGTCGCATAGAAAAGGTGAAGAGCAACTGTTTGACTTCAAAAGTACTTGACACTGGCAGTTCCAATGCATCCGGACTTCAGCCCCAATCCAATTACAAACATATATTAATTCAAAGTAATAGTTATTTGGCTAACAAGTTGTATATGTCAAATACTACACGACCACTGTTTGACGTTAATCGTTTCGATCATTAAAATAACATTCAGTTGCAGACGGAAATTATCTGTATTCTTGATAATAAATACAATTAATTATTTTCAACGAAACGTACTTGTGTCCGATTTTTATACAGACAAAAATTGTAACATGTATTTTCACCAGTTTTAACATCAAGGCAAAACAATAATCCTTCATTAGAAGTAAATATATATTTTTCTGATCGTGAACACGTTCTTATCCTTATCGACGGAGAAATGGAAAACCTGGAACTGAATGAAAATGGAGACCGCTTATTCGCATTCTAATTCTCAATCATAAATCTCAATCAGAGATGCCCGCATGAAATTCTTCCTGTACGTGTGGTTCCTCAAATGTTATAATTGTCCTGGCCATGAAGCCAGCATTGTACATCCCATCTTGAAAATTGAAGAACCTATATAATATATATTTATGGTGGGTTATTGACTGTCCAAAAACTAGTAGATTCATCTGTATACATTGGACTTTTGACGCGTAATCCCATTGAGACTCTACCTAGCTTCTTTGTGTGTTCTTTGACGGTCGGTTAAAATTCAGCCCATTTTATATGTAGCTCAAGTGCATGTACTGAAATAGTAAACCTGTTTGTGCTAATTCTAAGCTACCGCACTTGTTTTATCCGCGACTGAAGCGAAGCTTTAATCGAATTTTAAGCCATCTGGCGCAGCCACCAGATGCGTGAATAGCCAGAGTCGAAATGATGCGAGAAATATTAGGAGTGCTGCGAGGACAAAGTAGAACTTTCTTCTTGAACACCAAGCAATCTTTTCTTTCTCATTCTCGACTTCTTTCTCATTTAACTTGATAACGTAGGCGGACATAACGGTGTTTTCTTTAGTGTTCTGAAAATAAGTGACTTGAGTGCCAAGTAGACTTTCCAGAGGCGATCTGGGAACGCAATTTGAACAGATCCACAGCCGGTTTGAGCCTGTCTTTTAGAGATCCGATGCTCTTGGAAACTCGAAGTTACTCAATGCAACGGCGACAGATAAAACCATTGTCATTTTCAAAGTCCCATGTATTTGCTAACGACCCAAGCCATATATAGAACTGGAATATCGTCTTTAGAAACGCCGTGTCAAGTTTTAATGCGAATCTACGGTCAGCTTTAAAATTAAGAGCAAATCGGCGCCATTTTGATTTCAAAAGGTTTTAATTTTGCCACACGTTTTATGAAACAGGTCCTACAGGTATTTCTATTGTAAGGTGTCATACGGATATATTTACTCCAATTAAGAAAATATAGCGCTCATCTTGTAAGATCTTGTAAGATCTTGTAAGGAAGCAGAAACATTCTACACTTGACTCAAACTGCAGCACGTGGAAGTTCTGATTATCATTTTCCTGTATATTTAGAAATGCTATAATATTTTGCTAAAACTGACTACAACTTAATTTTACTGCTTGAAACTTCGCCGATGCGTTCAAG
This sequence comes from Desmophyllum pertusum, assembly GCA_029204205.1. Classification (NCBI taxonomy): domain Eukaryota; kingdom Metazoa; phylum Cnidaria; class Anthozoa; order Scleractinia; family Caryophylliidae; genus Desmophyllum; species Desmophyllum pertusum. Next base: position 26,006 of record MU826878.1, on the reverse strand, counting down.
AACACGTAGAGTAATCAGTTGGATGCATCAGTGAACATTATGGTCTCAAATTGAGTGTGTTTTGCTTGAAATAGTGTATAGATTTTTGCCATTTTGGCTTGAAAAGGGACAAGTGTCAGGTCTGAAATTGTGTAGGGAAAATCGCATATTTTGGTCTGACAATGAGTAAGGGTTTGAAGAAACGAGCGTCACATCCCAACCACTAATCTCGAGGAATAACCCCTGGGAGATAAGCTGCTCTTGCCGCTTTCAGTGCATCCCAAACTCGATCTTGAAGATCGCACCACACGCTTGAAAGCCTAAGCTTCAAGGATGTCAGACTGTCTTTAGATGGGAATCCATTGTGCGCTGGGTTACGTTTCATGGCGCAGTTCACATCGACACAGTTCTTATTCAACTTATGAGCAACAAGGTCTTTAATCCTAAACAATCTCTGAGTTAATATGCCTCAATAGGTTTACCTGCTGAACCTGCTGTTTTCCGAGTTCATAAACAAAATATTTCTTAAAATAGCGCGCGATTCTCGTCGTTATTTTGTATAGACTGACATTTTCCATCATCTTCTCGGAACGTATATACACTTTGCTGCGTGGATTCAACGTTAAGGTAAACCATATTGATGTACAAAATCAGAATCAAGATTACAGTGGTGAAAATATTTCAAGGCTATACTGACTCACAACTTGGACTGATAACTGGAGTTTAATTATAGCGGATTACAAGGTATCTCCTTATCTTTGTATTTTCGATAACTTAACATTTCAAACGGTATTAGCTTTGAATAATAACCACAGATATGGGTTAAATATAGAAGTATAGTAACATGTCTGATCTTAGCTCTTTTAAAGTTTCAATTGTTTCCAAGCCCCTTTCATTTCATAAAAGGGGCTTAGCATCTTATCAGATATGTTATCGGCCGTATATAGGACGAAAAGCTACAATTGTTTGTCAAAAAGAGTGGAGACACTCTTCCTTAAGAGGACAACTTCAGACATTTTAAAAATTATACCTTGTACACCCCCTCCCTCCCTTATCAATGTTGTCAAAATGTCGGGAATACATTAAAACCATTTAGAAACAACACTGAAAGGGGGAGGGGGTTAGAAATGAAATGATTTGTTTATTTTTCAAACGAAGACACTACTTTTGGAATGAAATTCTGTTTTTGAAGAGAGTGTCTCAACCATTTTGCAACTCATTGTAGCTCAGCCATTTGTGTAACAATAGAAACATATAACGACAACTTCTCAGTTGTGGCACCGGCTGTCAATGAAGTGTATCGCGAAAATTCCCGCGCTTTCGCGCGTTCTGCGCTGTAATACAGCGAGGAAGAACTGGAAGAACCTGCTAGTCTTGATTCAAGATAAGGCCGTCCCAGTTCGACTGACAGAACCAGTTCTGACCAGTCTGGCTGATCAAACCTCATAAATTACAACTATATTATACTTTTACAAGAGAGGATGAACTAAGAGAAGGATTCACCGTGCCCATGCATGGTAATTTTGTTGTAATCTATTAATAGTTTCGCGCCATGCTGTGCGGAAAGTTATTTATATTTCCTTCTGATGGAGGCTCCGACATCACGTTACTCGAACTGACCCATCATCCTCTCTTGACTTTCATTATTCACACATGTTGTGCATTTATTTGTACTTTGATCATAGAAATGCTCGCACAAGATAAACTCATCAATGGTTAAACAGTAAGTCATAGAAGCAGTCAGTCAAAACAGTAATCCATGCGAATTCAGATCCTTCCGCGCTCCACAGGGTCCAACAAAGACTTCTATAAGTTCTGTGTTGCCTTCTTTGTTATCATCTACGTGTTTTTGTGGCTATCAAGACCAGGAGTGGACAATGGCTTGATCGTGAAATTGGAAAATTATGAAGAACCCTTTGAGCCAAAAAGCATGGTCCTTTTAAATAATACAACTGAAAATAATACAACTGAGTTGCATGGGAAGGACTTTCCGGACAGCAAGGCTCCCGAGTTTACAAAGCACTGGTGTCGACAAAGACGAGAGAGATTGGATTGGAAGGCCATGCTGTCGCCTTGTGTGAACAAGATTGGATGGAATTCGTCAAGGGACAAAGCAAATGCTACTGACCCTAACACGAGCATTATCTCACTTTGGGACATCAGGCCCGTGGGGTGAATACAGTCGTTTTAGCATTCAGTCGCAGACAGAGGAGGGACGTCCCAAGACACAAGGTGGTGACTCGTGGAGGGTCTCCATAAAAGGACCATCTTCTATCCATCCGACGGTTGTCGATCAAGGGAATGGCACGTATGATGTTTTGTTTTCTTGTAATGGAAGCTGGCATTTTACACAGCAAACATTACTTTAGATTTTCACTTTATGCAATGGCTTCAAGGATCCTCCAGCGGATTGGTTTTTATAATTGGTGAGTTTGCAGCCTTTTAATTTTGACATGATGGTAGACAACGAGGCGTTAGAGGAGAAGGTCACTCCAGAAAGCGCATTTTTTTCCCCTCATATTAATTACTGACCGTGGTTTGAAATTCCAAAGAGCATCATAACCTTACGAAATTTGCCTCCAAAGCACCTGGCCGCATAATCATGACGTCCATTCCGTAAACCTGAATTGGCGGGAAGCTTTCCACCAATTTCGGCACTTTGGAGGCAAATTTCGTGAGGTTATGAGGCTTTTTGGAACTTCAACACTACGGTCAGTAATTAATCTTCATATTTACCTTTTAATGGTAAGTGAGGAAAAAAATGCGCTTTTCTGGAGTGACCTCAGTCCTTTAAAGAACAAACTCTTGTCCAATACTCATTCTTCGTTGACTCTATCCTTAACTATAGTGATTGAGATAGGTCAGTAAAAGTTAAAGTATTTTTACAAGCCTTCTGGCTCATCACGCCGGCACTTTAAAACTTCGGTTTCCATAGCATGAAGCAACTATGAGTATCGCTACCCCCTGGATGGGATGCTAGGTCATCGCATGTTACTCCCAGCATTTCTTCCAGGCCAGGTTGTTTTGACAATGTGCCGGTACAGATTTAATTTAATTTCCGCAGTTCACATATATGATTTCATTCATTATTCATCATCACATTATTCATTCCTATCACTCACAATTGACCTGCACCCAATGTGTGTCTTCATAGCTCAGCTGGTAGAGCATCGCACAAGTAACGCGGAGGTCATGAGTTCAAATCCTTTGAAACCTGAACTTTATTCAGGATTAAAAATTGCAATTGCATTCATAACTGTGATGATCTCTTAGTCATTTCAAACTTTAAAACTATAACGATAACGATTGCGTTTTTCCCCCCGCATTTTCAAGGAAACGCACAAGGAAAATATCAGCGGCATTTAGAGGTTGATGGAAATAGGGATTATCTCCAAGCGCCTCTGTGGGATGGGAGTCCTGTGGAAATAACAGTCCCACCAGCTAGTGATGGTAAGAATCTCTATGTAGTATTATGAAATGTTTCATACAGCAAGGTGCTTGACTTTCGAATATCTTTATTATGAAGCAAGTAGTATATTACAATTCCCTTTACTGTTGGATGCTAGTTGACCGCAGGGTGTGTTACCAACAGCAGGTTGCCTCCAACAAATTGCTCATTTATACACCAGCTGGGTGGAGAGAGGCACTGCGAGAGGGCGAAAAAACACAACACGAAAGCCTGACTGATCTTAACCTCTTGACCTTTGGATCTTGAACTTGACTTACTAAAATATTCTAGAGCACCACCTTCGTATGAATATTCCATAGAGTGTTGAAGGCCGCCATCTTGGATTAGGAAAACAGATGAGGGTTGGGATGAGTGAAAAAAAAAATGCCTAAGGGAGTAGGGGTCAGGTTGACAGACGTGACGGTGACATGGGAAGGAGAGCCAACTACTATGTATAAAGAAATCCTGTGTTCTGTCAAACGTCGTAGAAAATTCGAGATATGTCCAGGATTGACCGCAAATGAGATGCACGCTCCTCATGATAGGCATCACAAAGTGTCCTCATTGATAAAAGTTCACCAAAACACACATAATTGTGTTAATTATGAAGTAATATGAAAATGACAAATAACCCAGTCATATATGAAGTATTTAAAAACAATACCTGCGTTCAATTCCTGGATATAAGTAGTAAATTCGAGCTAAAACGAACTTTTTTTCTTTACTCGAGGAAGGGTCTCGTTCCGTCAGCATTTCAGACGAGTATCTGCGAGGCATAAGTAACACGGATTGTGATGTCAAATGTAGCTTCATGTGGGATGGATATGGACGATGGGTTCAGAACAAGTGGAAGCCATATTTTAAAGGTGCTTATGACAAAGGATTCTTCATGTAATATTTCAAACACGAGAGACAGTGTTTCATCCGATTTCCAAACACCGAGAAGAAAGTTAAAAATACGATGCGTCGCGGAGTATTTTTGACAAAGTTCGAGGTGTTTGGAAATCGGATGAAACACTGTCTCTCGTGTTTGATACATATTCTCAATAAAAAAACCTAACAGGTAAACGGAGAAATAAAATAGTAAAAATCTATGCTAATTAAGACCAGTATCCTAAGCCACCCAACCTCCTATGATTGTCTTTTCTTCAACTTGATGAAGTATTAATGAGATTGTCGAGAAGAATTCCTCATCAATAATTGTTGATTATTACCGCCCATGCAGAGGGAGGATATTATTATATCAAAGAAAACTACCTCCTTGGCGCCAACTCTTGGAAAGTGAGGGATAATATTATGTTAGATTCAATGTTCACTGGAGACTATCACGTCACATTCCTTTTATATAACGGCTGCGAAGGAGTCTATGCCAGACGAGACTCATTAAACAGTACCGCAAAGGCTTTATTACGCCCCCGAGGGGGCTTATTTAATTTCAGGCCCATAGAAAGGGGAGGGGGAGGGGGCTTAATAGAGGGGGGGGGGGGGGGGGGGGGCTTATTTCAAATCATAAATTTTCGATAAAATTCACATAAATGTTTTCAAACTTTACTATTATACCACTAAATGAAAACAGAACAATAAATGGGTGATGTATTACAATGCAATGTCATCATTTATAGCCTAGCTCCACAATTTCAATACAAAGTGACTAAAACGTCCATTTACTGAAATCAATTCAGATGCTACAATGTATATTTTAACACTTTACTCTGACCCTCTTACTGGTGGGGGTTAATAGAGATTGGGAGGGGGGGGGGGGGGGTTATTACAAAATCTGGCTTCCAATTATATAATAATAATAAAACCTTTATTTAACCACGGGTTCCATTTCACAATTGTGCTCTTCACGGAGCCGTGCAGATTACAATTAATTACAATGAATTACAAGGTCTTAGACAGTGAAATCCGTGTAATTTACTTTTTTCGCAGATCCTCATCAGAAGCACGAAGCTCGCACACAAAAAAGGAACATTATGGGTTTATGGCGACTCTGTCACGTATTCTTTGCTCACTCACTGATGCAGAGGAAACTCTGTCGCGACATCTTCAAGCGATGTAACTTCAGTTACAACTGGATTTATCCGGTTAACAAATTTACGGCAGCCAAGAGAGATAATGACAACTTCGACTACGACAACGAAAGAGTATTGCAAAGCTTTCGCCGTATTGTTCACGATCCTCAAATGGACGAAAAAAGCGCGATTATTGTTAACTTTGGCCTTCATTTTGTTGAAAGCACAAACTTTACAAACTACAAGAGGCTTATCGACGGTTTGGTGCGAGTGTTAACAGATGAAGAAAAGGACCTAATATCGAATGTGACGAGACGAAAGTTTCGAGGAACAGTGATATGGAAAACTACCACAGCCATCAATAAAGAAAAAGCCAGTAATATCAATCTTGGACATAAGCGATTTATGACTCAACAGGTAATAGAATATTCATCCCTTAAGGTCGTGGCAAACGAAAAAACATTGTTGCGGAAACATTTGTGAACTTGTTCGCAACATTTGTTGCGGACGCAAAATATGTTTCTGAATTTTTTCAGAAACATTTTGCTTCCGCAAAAAAATGTTTCGGAAATGTCTCCTGGCGTGCGCAGCAAGGAAAGGAAGCAAAATATTTGTTTTGCTTCCCCCTTAGACAGTTTGCTCACCCTGAGAAATATTATGACCAACAAATTAATGTTTCCGCAACATTGTTTCCTGGCTTGCCACGGCTTTTAAAAAATGCTACAGTCGAACCGCGACTAACGGCTACCTCGACAATGGCCAGAATTTTCCGTCCCGACTGTGCACAAATCTATGTATACATTTTAATCTTATGAAAACATCCCTACAACGGCCAGTTAATAGCTGTTGTAGAGAGGTCAATAGTATATTGCAAAACAGTCTCTTTCTCTCGAGATATCGACGAGCAATGCTCGCGCGCGTCTCGTTTCCAGATCCTCAGTTGGATGCCGCATTTTGCCCAACGAACTCGCGCCATTCCAAGACAGAACCCTCCTTTAATTTGTTTTCCTCATATAGGTTTTTGTGTATACAAATAACTCTTCCTAAAATTTCTTGTTCTTTCAACAGCGTATTTTGCTGTACAACGCTTACGCTACTGCGCAGATGTGCCGAGCAGGTTTCTACGTTCTGGACGTCTTTCCCATCACCGATTCCTACCCACAGGGAACTGGTACCCACGGAGCCCACGGACCAGTTAAAAACGACATCGTACACTATAGTAACCTCGCCTTCAGACCGGCGGAAGAATTGTTAGAAGAATACTTTGACGGGAAGTGAACTTGACAGAGTGGAAACTCTGGGAGTTGCTGGGCTAGGAACCCAAGGGGACAGCCCTGATTTAGTACAGTGGAAACACCGTTGAACCAACCCCTTTATAACAAAGTCCCCGGTATAATTAACAATTATTCGCCTCAGGCTCGTGAATATTGGGGAATATTCACCAATATTCACGAGCCTGAGGCGAATAATTGTTTTATAATATACAGATTGCAGGGAAAATGTCGAATTTCTCCGAAGAAACTGGAAAAATACGAAAATATTCCGCCATTTTTTCCCCGAGACAAAAACATTTGAACTTCGCGGCATTTCCAAATAAGGTAGAGAGGGTATAATGCCTCTGAGACCATGAGTAGGGAACCAATCACATTGCTTGAAAATGCATTATCCCATGGTTAGTATATTATAACGTACGACGACCTGACCAAACTTACAGTAAAATTTATGGAACAAAACCCCGATTTAACGATAAAACACATCCAGAAGCCCAAACTTAAAATCTAACCCGATATAACGAATAAATGTCATCACGCGCCTGAAGTTGAATGCGAAACAGATCAACAGAGATGTCCGAAAAAGGAAGTGACGACTGATAAAAAAATTCAAACACACATTTATTATCGTCTTGATGTAATTCCCTTGTCACTAATCGTTTGACCTGATCGGGTATTATGACGAACCCCTATTAAGCGGCCAACCCCTGTTAAGCGGCCACTTGCCATTTCCCCGAGGGTGGCCGCTTAACGGAGATTCGACTGTATTTAGAGATCCATTAGATGTATAGGTGAGGATGTGGAAATGGAGGGCTACCATTATCACTAAAGGATAAGAGACAAGAGAAGCTTATTTCAAAGACAGAGAAAAATCTCAGTCACCGAAATTAATGACTCCGCGGCTCAGCTCAAATTAAACGTAGTTAAACGAATAAGATAAAAAAAAATAAGCTATTTTTTTAATGTTAACCACAAAACCAATAAACAACCTCCGGGGGAGACTTCGATATAAAAGTGGCGGGGGTGATCGTCGTACCTTTTAGGGGTTAAAATTCGTGGTTTGGTACTGCTTAGGGGTGTTTAAATCTAAAATGACTACCGTTAGAGTTATTCCGGTACCTTCTAAGGTATTTTAAAGCTGGAAAAAATTATGACAAGAACTAATTTAGTCTTAGAGTTGGTACCTCTTAGGGGTGAAAATGAATTGGAGCCACGCCCACAAAACGAGATTCTGGTACCTTTTAGGGGTTCTTTTCAAAATTTCCGACGATCACCCCGACACCTTTTATATGGGAGTCCCCCCGGATACAAACCATGTACTATACTGTCATAAAATACGAATAATATTTTAGAACACAAGAAAATTGAATTGTAGAAAGCACGAGCATGTTACATGTACGCCGATTGTCAAATGTCACACAAGCAAAATTACCTGAAGATATGTCAGTAGTTTAAAGGAGCTATTAACATAGTGAAAACGCTTTTGGAGATACAGGTGGGAGATGATGATGGACGCATGTCAAGTGCTGTTCAGCTGTAATGCCTTCTCAATTTCATTTTGTCCTCAATGGCGCTTATATAGAGCTTAACATTAATTGGTTCATACATTTTTTAAATTCTAACTAGTCATGAATGTCTGCTTTTTAAATATATATTTCATTTTCAATGCAATCCAACTCGTTTTGCCTTGTTGATGAAAACCACCAATGAACGCAAGAAAGGGTTCGCTTGTTTATTCAGGCTGCATTGCATTGTGGTATTCGTTCGATACGAACTGGCTTCATGACATGAGACTATACGCAGAATACACTCTTTTTTTGTTGTTGTAAGAATGTATATCAGTTCATGCCCAGGCTGAATATTCCTATTTTTCTGCCGATTTTAGGCTGAGAATATTCTTAATACATTCTTAGATTACGAAGTGATCCAGAGTATAGTATTTCAGTAAAATAACAAAAATAATACGACCTGAGCTGTACACGTTTTTATCATTTTGATAACTCGTTTTGATACATAGTATAAGAAAAAGGAAGAAGTATACATTCTGAATACATGGTACATATTTACCATACTTTTAAATGAAACATCATGTGATTTTATTGTACATGTATTTTATTTTCTAATATCAACTTGAAAAAATTTCTTAACTAAATCTTAGCCTTTGGTATATTCTTAGCATATTCTTAAAATTTCGCCAATCTCAGCCTCAATATTCTGATAAACAAGATTCTTACAAAAAAAAAGTGTATTGGAACAAGCTTAGACTGCAAAACAGTCTCTCTTTTATTTATAGCGTCTCTCCCAATCCCACTCGTAATTTCACGCTCGTTCCAGATCCTTCGGCCGCGTTCAGCCCGACACTCTCGCGCGAAAATACGGACTGTTTTTGCAGTCTAGAACAAGCTAAGCGCATCTGCAGGTCTTCAAAGTTACAAATGGGCAATAAAGCTGGATATAGCTGTCATGGCCACTTAATTATACAGCAGATCGCCTAGAGCGGTTTCTGAATTGTATAGCTATTACACAAAGGTACCGGCCATAGATGGACGGTCCATGGATGTTGTTCATTTGTTTTTGCACGCAATTACATCTCGTTTCTACTTTCCTTTAAAATCCCGAATAAAACAGCACATATCAACGAAGTTTATATTGACCTTAGTTTATCAAAACCGGCTTCAAAAGTCGAATTCATATAAGCGAAAACCATAAACTGAAGTTACATAAGAGCTAAACGGCACGAGTCATATCAGTACCATCTGTGCAAGAACATAACATTGGCTTAATTTAGTTATCTCTTAAAATTGTAAAGTTTTAAAAGATTTCCTGAAGTGTTGTGGTCAAAAAATTGTTATGTAGTATTCAACTACCCGGAAAAATATTGCTAGATTTTAATGGTGTCATTAATAATTCAGTTTTGATCGTAAAACCAAGTGTAAACAACAACAAAAACTGTAATCGGTTAAAAAAATAGGTCCGCAATGCGTACTTGTTTTTTATGCGTTTGGTGCCAATGAAGACAAGTTATGCTATTTGCAGGGGTATGAATGAGGCACATTATGGTAATGCCATTAATTGCTATTTGCAGAAAAAATCCGGTGGGAATGCAATTTTCCTTAAGGTTTGGGTTTTCCAAATAGATCTTAATAATGGGGTTGGTTACTGGAAGCTGTTTACCATTTGAACAAAAAAACGAAAAAAATAAATAAATAATCAATTCAGCCATATGGCCATTTTGGATAATAAATGGATGCTGTAAAATTATTAAATGATTATATTGGAGAATGAATGCTCACTCAGTTAAAATAATATTCAAGTGTATTGTATAATGTGCAAACAATAGGTTAAGCTGCACTCTGGCCAAACTGACCCACGCTGCCAGGGCGTATCCTGTTTTCTGTAGCATGAAGCCGACTAGGAGTATTGCTACTCCTCCTGGATGGGATATTAGTCCATAGCAGATTCCCCCCCCCCCCCCCCTGCATTTTGTTGCTGGTGGTAACCATTTGTACTCCTGGCAGGAGGGAGGCACCGTGTGGGTTAAATGTCTTGCCCAAGAACACAACACAGGGGCGGATCCACAAATTTAAGAAAGAGGGGGACTTAGAAATTTCTGATATTATTGTAATCACGACAATTATTAAGAGACCTAACCTGAAATAACTTGCCAAAACCTTACATCTGAATTCTTGCCTCTTAGTTAAACATTATGAAAGGAATCATAATTGGCAAAAATTTTGCAGTCCAGATGTAAGGTTTTTGGCAAGTTTAATATTTCAGGTTAGGTCTCTTAATAATTGTGTGATTACACTTGTTTTCGCCGGGTTCTGAATTAGAACCCGGCGAAAACAAGTGATGTCAGGCGCGGATCCAGGAACTGAAAATAGAGTCTGAGCGCCGAATCTATGGAAGTCCGGAGGCAAACGTTTTTAGATTTTCACCCTATAAAATTATATTCTTCGATTTTGAGTCATTTGGAAAATTTGACCGATTTCCGTGTAAGTCCGTCTGGAGGCAAAGTTTTAGGTGCATCCTTTATATGTCCAGATGAAATATTTCGCCGTTAATTAACGGCGAAGTTTTAGCTGCATCTTTATGTACAGATGAAATATTTCGCCGTTAATTAACGGAGACGTTTTGCGTCTGTATTATTATATATACAGATTCACTTATTTGCTGATTTTAATTCCTCTCTGTAGAGTGAGGTCAATACAAAATTCGCATTTATCAAATCACCGGCGCCTGGATGTAAACATCGAAGTGCCGCTTCCGGGGTTTTCTCAATTTCAAGTCAGGACTCAAAAGTTCAACAAGAGAGAAAAAATCCTCCGGGCCCCTGGGTAAACTACCAAGAAACTATGTATAGTATGGTGGCCCATAGCTGCCATAAGCAATTTACATCAATATTGCTATATTTCGTAATTTTTTTATTTATTTTATTATTATTTTATATTTTTAATTAACTATTTTAGAAAATTAAAATTGAAATAAAATAAAATAAAAATCAATTCCAAAGCAAATTCAAATGAAAATAAAAATCGATGCTAAAACAAATTGAAAGCGAATTCAAAATAAAATAAAAATCAATTCCAAAGCAAATTCAAATGAAAATAAAAATCAATTCTAAAGCTAATTGAAAGCAAATTCAAATGAAATAAAAATCAATTCTAAAGCAAATTGAAAGCAAATTCAATGAAAATAAAAATCAATTCAAAAGCAAATTCAAATGAAATGCGAATTAAAATGAAAAATCACCATGGCCCAGAACTGCCAAGACCAGCATGCCTTGCGCAATGTTCAAAATGGCCGCCAGGATTCGCAACGTGAATTGGATGGAGGATCTCGAGTTAAAACACGACAAGTATGTTCGCCAAGGCCTTCAAAGAAATGAGATTTTGAACTTTATGAAACGAGATTTTGGCGAATACGCTTGGAGCTTGCGAACCCTTGATCGACGAATGCAACATTTCGAGATTCGCTGAAGTCAGCAGTTCGAAAGGAGCTTGATGCCTGGGCCAGGTAAACTTTTGGGCTACAGAGCCATGCACAACAAGATACGACAAGAGTATCTATAGAACGGTGATGGAAAGAACTTCACGAACAACTGGAGAAGTATTTTAAAGAACAACTTGCCTCTCTCAAGGGCGAAGGGTATTATAATCCTCACGACGAAGTTGACAGGTATTTCACCTACTCTTTCTTGCATTTTCTCATCTTTTCTGATTTCTAATCCGTCTTATTATCCCTTCTCTTTCTTATATTTGCCACGAGTTGTAATCAATAACATTATATTCAGATAAATAAAGTAATCAAGTCTGTTCCACTACTTAAATCGGATTTATACTTCAAACATTTTCACTTTCACCTACAGGAAACTCCTGCGGGCATACTTACTTATTCCTGTTCTCCAACATCAACTTGATGTATTTCAAGAAACTGTGTGGAACAGTCACAGGATCCGCGCACAAAAGAACACTGTGTTGCCTGATGGAATCCCTGACCACATATACAACTTTCCAGAAGAGTATGGGTTACAAGAGTGTGGTAAACATTCAATGTGTCATTATATTTTCTTTCAGCTGTTGATAAAATACTTAATGACTGTATTTGGTTTCAGACTGTTTGCAGGCTTACCCGTCACAGAGGAACAGTTAAAAGAGGTTGCTCAACACTGGGGTTTTGGAAATTGACGATGACTTTATTGAACATGAGTTCAGGATCAAATGTGGCAGCATTATCCCTATGCCTGTTGAACAGCACGTAGAACCAGCAGAATGTGCTGAAGCATACAAGATGATTTAAAAAGGAAATTTTCCCAAACAGTTTAACCCAAAATGACTTTTAATTCACAAACAAGTCCTCTCAAAGAATATTGTCTATCAAGGCCACATTTACCAGGGCTTATTAGATGTTGATTGAAAAAATATAGATGTGTATCTTATTTGTAACATTTCTATCCAGTATATGCCTCAAATTTGCAGTGAGTACATGTAATATATTAAAACTACAACTGTGAACGAAACAGTAAACTTATTTTTAGAAAGGTAATTTGTACTTGTTATTTTGACTTTAATGTTTTTCGGCACATGTTGCAGATACTACATACCATATCCAAGGATTAGCAGTCAAACAATAAACTTTATGTCAGTAGAGTGATTTCATTTAACCCGTGAAACAACATCTAACAGTTAGTGATAAATAGTCAAACTCAACAAAAGAAAACAATGGAATTAGCGTCTGATAGTACAGGTAACTAATTGTGTTGTAACTATTTCACGGGTTAAGTAAAATCACTATAATTCATTACTTTTCCGCCACCCATTAGACCAGAAACAGGGCCTTTATAGCCGCATGGAGATTTTTAAGATTTCCATAATAAATCATGTATCAATACTCAGTGAAATGTCGCTGATGCAATGTTCACAGAACTCAAGCTGTTTTTATAAGGAAACAACACAACCGACTTCAATCATTATCTTAACAGATCACTGTCTACATTGTGAATATTGTTAAACTGCGACATAACAAAAACTTTGTAATAAAATGAACAAGATATATTGCGTGACGAGCCAAAAGAAAGACTGTGCACGCGAGGAGGCTATGTTAACCTCTATGGCGTCTTTCCTTTTCAATCTTAAGCAAACTTGTTAAATCTTGCGGTGAATATTGCATTCCGTTTAACTTGAGAATGGCTTCAATGCGAAGCATTTGCAATAAAAGTTACATGTGTGATTGACTTTAAAGTTTTGCGTTCGAGGTTGGCGGAAAGGTTTCCTGTGGTGAAGAGGACTTCGTTATGGCAATCTCAGGGTCAAATAGCCCATATCCAACCCCCTGCACAACCACAAGCATGACTTCATAGTTTGACGTCTCATACGAGAAATTCCACTAACCCTAACCCTAACCCTAAAACCTTGACCATACCATGGTCTCCAAGTGAAAATAATTCAGTTAACCATAGTAGTGCCAGACTTGACGACCCGACTCAAGTTAGTATGGTTGATACGGAAAGGCTCTTTGGAACTAGCTTTCGCTTGGTTTTCTCGACTTTGGCCTGTTTTATACTTGGGCTTGGAACTGACTGGGGCTGTTCTGTTTTCTTTTCAGAGTTTTCTCACGGTGAGTTAGAGTACCTTGCGTGTCGTAACTCAGTTTTCTTCTCCACACCTTCGACCTCAATTTCATCAATGAAGTGAACATGGATTAATTTAGTGTCTGGTATATTTTGTTTAACTGTGCTACACGAGGGGCCTTGTTCGCCGGCCAAGATATCACACACCATACCAGCTCCTACCTTTGAAGCGAAATGCCTTGAACACGCTTCCTTGATGTTTTAGATGGTCAGCTCTCTAGTTTCACTGAAATCAACGAACTCCCTTGGGCCGATTCTGGTGTATTTCTGTTGTTTACCCGCCACTTCTGAACTTAAACGTTGCACAGTCAGTTCGTCTTTACAGCTCTTTTCATCCTTGCCTTTACCTGCACGTGTATCCACTCTCTTTCGTTTCATTTCTGCTTGAAACGGTCTTCCACCATTTATCCGCCATTTTGAATTTATGTGAACATCGCGCAAGGCATGCTGGTCTTGGCAGTTCTGGGCCATGGTGAGTTTTCATTTTAAGGTTATTCCTTAGTATTGCATTGCGCATCCTTACTGCGCATGATTTCACACTTAATTAGCGCGCGCACATTAAGAAAATGGCGGCTTTTCCTTTACGGCTAAGCTCGCCAGAGAGATGAATCGTCGTTTTCTCGTAAACGAGTACGGCCGGACCTATCAATTTTTTCTCTTATTTTGAGTCTAGCAATCACCTTCTTTCTATAAAATAAATATAGACTAATTTCTATTGCAGAAGAATAAATAATCACCGGAAACGTGAACTTAGCTAATAAAAACGTTTCTGGAAGCTGATATTGTAAGGAATTAAGGGGTATATACAAGGTCCTCCTGTTCCTAAACGAATACCGGGACCCCCTTTTTTATTTCAAAATTTAAGTTCCCTTAAGATAAACAACCAATAGGCAAAGTTTGAATGAAAATCTATTGTAAGTTCTATTTCGATGGAATGACCTTAATTCGCTTTTCATTTGAATTTGCTTTTGAATTGATTTTTATTTTCATTTGAATTTGCTTTCAATTTGCTTTAGAATTGATTTTTATTTTCATTTGAATTTGCTTTGGAATTGAGTTTTATTTTCTTTTGAATTTGCTTTCAATTTGCTTTAGAATTGATTTTTATTTTCATTTGAATTTGCTTTGGAATTGATTTTTTATTTAATTTAATTTTTTGCCCTATACTGTGATTATTGTTAGCAGCTGCGCGAATATATAGTGCGCTTAGTATTCCAATTCAGTAGTTCGCGAATGAAATCATGGTACTGCTGCACATTACACTGAGCGATAAATGTCATCAGTTGATAAACAGTACAAACTTTGCACCATAAAGTCCTGTCACATCCTTGGAAACTCACCGATTTTGTTTGAACACGGATACACTTATCAAGACTTACAAAGACTGATCTGCCAAATCATTTGTTTTACTTTACATTATTTATAATTATAAATAGTCAGGCACCTTGTTTTCTTGTTTTTATTCTCACTGAATACTTTTTTTAGCTTTTCAGTTAAGTTTAACATTTTTAATTACTTTGACGTGTTTCAACGAAATTTTTCGCACATGTTTTGCCGCAACACCATACCGTGACTCGATATGGTAACAAGGCACGTTCCACGCGTCAGATGGTCTTTCAATAACACGCTGATGATAGAAGTTAGGCCCAGTTTAGACGCCGTACTTCACATGAGCCGAATCAAATTCGAATTTAGACCGACCCAAATTAATTTAGACCGACTGAATTGATTAAGACGCCGAGCTTAATTCAGCCGAACTTAATTTAATAGGGGAAAATTGCTGTTATATTGAAAAATACATTATAATAATTCATGCATTTGTTTCGGCTCATGTGAAGTTCGGCGTCTGAATCAAAGCCGGTCCACAGCCGTTATTCCCGGCTGAGTCAGGCGGGAAGAACGGCTGAGCCGATCCGAATTCAATCAGCCGTTTCGAATTGATTCAGACGCCGTACTTCACATGAACTTAATTCATCGAATTCGATTCAGCTCATGTGAAGTACGGCGTCTGAACTGGGCCTTAGTCATAGCAAAGCAGCTGTCTCGATTCCAAGCAATGTTTTCTCAGCATCGCCCAGAATGCTATTGTCTTTCGCGACATGTACTTACATGTACTCTGGCATACATAAGGACATCGGTAAATAATGGAGACAAGCATTGAAATATTGTCATTTGTTGTGTAAACCTCTCAAATATAAGAAATATCCAAGAAAAAAAAAACCATTAACACATGAACCCGCAAAAGGAGTCGAGCTCCAATTTTTATCTTTATCTTCCACACTCCTTGGTGGTCATGAGCAGTGATCTACATCTTACATTTCATCCTTCTACGACGATCACCAAGGCTATATCAGCTGTAGCTTACTTACAAGTACATCGCCGGATTAAAGCCATGTTTCACAATTTGCTACGTTTGATGAACTCAAGCGGGCAGTCCGAAGATAATTCAACCATGGAAGAAGGCGTTCAGCTCTTGGTGTGTGTTTCGGCACCGTTAGCCATATTTGGCTTCGTTTTCTATGCTTGTCATTTTCTGTTTGGGAGTCTTTGGTAATATTTTTGTTATATTCACAGTTTGTAGACAATCCAAACTTCACACACCGTTTAACTACTTGGTGGTTAACCTCGCTATTTCTGATGTGTGCGTATTTTTGTTTTCCTTGCCCCTTGTTGTATTTAGCGAGTGCTTTTCGTGGCCGTTTGGCGAGTTAGCTTGTCGCTTTTCTCGTCCGTCATTTCTCGTTTTCACTGGTGTGTGCTGTTTTGTACAGATGATAACTCTGAGTTTTGAAAGATATCGAGCTGTGATGAAGCCGTTAGCACCGAAAACTGACACGCAAAAATGCGGTTGAGGGTCATTGTTTTAATCTGGATTTTGGCGTATTTTATATTCGGCCTCCCAAGATTCTTCGTGTTTGGATTAACAACTAAGAAAGGAATTCTACAATGTGAACCCTAATTAGAAAGAATTTTATTATTAACACTGTGACGAAAATCTGGCGCATCATCTGCACTTGAATCGCACCTTGTATTGCTGTGTCTTGGGCGTATACTCGAGTAATGCGCAAAACTCAGACACGATCTCGCTGTCATTGGAGACGCCTTCGCTTCACGTGACATGGCGAGGTCACGTGCCAAGAGCAACATCAAAACGATGCGCCTTCTTGTCACAATCGTTCTTGTCTTTGTTGGTTGTTTCCTGCCGTTCAACTTGACTACGTCACTTAACGCTCTTGATGTCTATGACGAATGGTATTACAATGAAGCGATTGAGAGTATGTACCGGATGTTACAAGTGTCTCACAGCTGCTTCAATCCCATCATCCTCTGCCTAATGAGCAACTGACTTTCGCAAGGCCTTGAAAAACATGTGCACACTTCAGTTAAAAGGATTAAATGGAAGAAGAAAGGTTTATGTCTTACAACAAATCCAACAAAGTAACAACTCGACTCCCTCTGTTGATTCAGTTGATACATATGTGTAAGCAAAATCTTGTATAGAGTTTGACAACCTCAGGAGCCCGGTTAGCTCAGTCGGTAGGACTTTTTAATCTGAGGGTCATGGGTTCAAGGCCCATATCAGGCGACTACAGATTATTTTTATCTACAATTTGACTATTTCAACGAACATCTTCGGGATGAGCACAACGAGACAACACTAAATTTGCAGGAACATTTCAGGGTACTAAAGAAATGCCGCGGTACATCTGGAATGTCTCATCTACGCAATGCTCCGCATTAAAACAAGAGACCGGAATTGAACACTCAATCAGGACTCAATTCGCGCAAAACTTTTTTGTTTAATTTTGTTTTTGTTTTAATCAATGAACAATCTGTCATGTATTATTTACTCTTATTAATTTCGCAACATTGTATTATTCACATTTTCACACTTTAGTCTTATATATAATACCTGTAAGACTTCCAAAATTTGCATTTGAAAATGATGACATGTAGTCGTCAAAACGTCATGTTTTTAACGTTAACATTCCTTCTAAAATGTTTTCCTAAATCTTGTTTTTCTGTGAACACTGAACATTCTTAACACTAGAAGAAACTTGCATGATAAATAGCAGCTGCAACAGACCCGGATAGGACATCAGCTCCACCACCAGCTCAGTTTATATTGCAAGTTTTTGCCTTTAACAAACTACAAGGGCAAAAATGCCACCATTTTTTCGGGTCACTGTAGCGGGTAATCGATAGTTAAGCCCATATTTCCGTGTGCGACGACACGAACGTTTTTTAAATAACTTTTAGTGTCTCAACAGTCGAGCGGGATAGTTTTTATTCGCGAAATAAAACATGACATACACTAAAAATATGTAATCATTAATTTTTAATTGACTACTAATTTTTACAAAAAAATAATAAATTGAAAAGTGTTTAGCTATGTTTCACCAGCAGCTATTTATTATCCAAATAGCAAATTAAAGGGTGTGGTCATGTTAGACCATTTCCAAGTTTCATGTTTCCTCTGTTTCCAGATGCAAAACTTTTCATGTGAAAATGAAATTTATTCACATGTTCATTTTCAATTCAGATCAAACTGAGGCAAGATACAATCGGGAAATGGCTTATTATCCTGTAGAGTAAGATAAACATGAACATTATTCTAATGAAGCTAAGTGTGACTTACAAGTTAAATTAGTCATAAACTGGGCTCTTCTGTTTGTTTTTCTCGGAGTCAAAACTTGTTTGTTCAAACAGAGATATTGGACTTCTGATGGGCTTGATAAATTATAGTATCGGACTGGCAATGTACGGTGGTCACGATGTCAACAAAATATTAAGGAGCCAAAATTATTTGGGTGAAATAAAAAAACATGCGCATTAGCCGCCACTAAGAAAAGTATTTACCATTATTCATTTAAATTGTCATTAATTTCTACTTAATTTAACTCGCTGCATTCGCTAAACTGCACTCCCCTCTTAGATAATGTTATATATTCAGGAACTAAGCTGCGTCACTAGTGGGCAAGTGATAAACAAGGTAAATGATAAAGGTCCAGAGTTAACCGCCGAAGCGAATTTGGGAAGCTGACGTTTCGAGCGATGCATGCCGGAATAATTTGTCAGGTATGATCGTCAAGCATGTTAGGAAAGGGAGGGGCCGGAAACCCCGTGAGTAACGGAGGTAGGAAGTCTACGACAGGTGGGAAATAGAGGGTGGTAAGAGGAATTCCCAATGTGGCGGAAAACCGGAGATATTGGATTTTTTCTCAAAATTGCGTAATAATTCGCAATAGACAAAACACAAAGAGGAGTGAGCCACTAAAGAATGGACGGGAACCGGGGGTACATTGTATTATGCAAGGAAAACGGGACGGAAACGGGATCAAAACTTCCCCTCGCGCGCAAGCATTGAATCGAAATAAAATCTCAAGAATTCGATACAAAAACATAAATATAATGCTATTAGTAATAATCAAACCAGAAACGCATAAGGGTTAAACTGACACTCATACATACATGTGAGCCCGGTTAGCTCAGTCGGTAGAGCATCAGACTTTTAATCTGAGGGTCATGGGTTCAAGTCCCATATCGGGCGAATGTATTTCTTTTGTTTGCTATTTCGGTTAATTTCACAAAAATACGCGAAAATCGGTCCATAGAAGGCAAAATAAAATATTACCTGTATCGCGCAATTCGCACGTTGCGAAAAAAAAATTCCACGAACAGTTTAGCGCGCTGCTGGTCGGCGCGCTGCTGGTCGGCGTGTTTACGATGCGTTTGGCGGAACGTTGTAGTCGAGAAAATAAAAGGCATTTTACTGACCGCCTTGCAGCTTTCATTTATAAATTACCTGGTTTTTTTTCTCCTTTTGTGGCTGTTACATACATGTTCTTTGAGCGAGCAGGCTCAGTATAAAAGCTGTTTCAAGATGTTTAGTGTTAAAGTAGGTTGATTTAATTAGCTCAAGGTTTTTCATGCCTCGGTGCTGCATTTTAATTCATATATAACAAGTAAATTAAAGTTGAGCTCGGTTTGAATTTAAAATAGATATAATTTAAAACAACAATTGCATGTTCAATGTAAAGAAAATAAATTTTAAAACAACTATATCATAAAACCTTTATTGGATTCGACCACTAATAAAAAATGGTTTCAACAGTGTCTTTATTAAATTCGACCACTTTTGTTTTTAATGAGTCTTTTTTCATCATCATCTGAAGAAGTGGGTGTTTGAAACCGGCATAAAATGAACTGATCACTTAGCTATGGGAGAAAACTTGATGACTAGTGGCGCAAGCTACTGTTTTTCTCAATTACCACCGATTTCGCCACAGTGGATCGTTCTTTCATTATTCCATTTTATGATATTGAAAATATTATAAATTGAACATATAATAACATAATAAACAGTGACTCCCAACTGGTGGGAGGCTAACCAGTTGTTAGAATGTATTACTCCAGAATCTGTCCTGGTGCTTATTATCTTATCAGCTTATACTGCTGTTTGGCTATTGAAAGCAATAAAATAAACGACTTTGCAAGGTTTATCTTTAATAGTGAATCAAATTGGACTTATGACGAATATAATTTTAGACGAATAACTCAACTAATCTAAACTTGGCCGTCTTGTGATCCGTCTAAAGTGAAGTAAAAGTGGACGGATTAAATAAAATAACTAGTTCCTGCATTTTTAAACATCGATTATCGGATCACGCGTTCAGCTTAGATTTCAGCCTTAGATTCAAAGTTCTGCCTGTTGGGAAATCCGTCTGCATCCGTAGGCTAGATATATTCAGACACTCGGAAAATTTTACACCGATTTGTTTGTAAGAAACATGAAAATATATACCACGCAACTAAGCAGATATAAAATAATGTAGATTATAATCATACGATTTAGATTATCGGATACCAACTAATAAGCAAATATAAATAAATTCCCAATCTTCCCGAGAATTCCCGGCGATCTGTAATACGAGATATATACTAGATTACAATTATAATTACTTTTTTAAGACCAGGTGGTTTCAAAGACAAGTCTAAAATGTTGTTTGAGAAGTTGATCTCGATCTTCCCCTGTTTGATCTGTCAGTTCCATCACAGATACCGACTCCTGGCGATGTTTTCTGCGGCATACTAACTTCTTGATCGCGTCTTTAAGTTCGCGGTTATACCACGTCAATACAATAGGGTTTATAGCTGAATTAGCAAACATCAGACACAGGAACAAGCGCATGATAATAGCTGGTACTCGAGATTTGAACTTACTTATCGTCAACACGGTGAAAAACGGCATCCAACCGGCAAAGAATCCAAAATCCAATCAAAATGGCGACCATTCGTCCTGCCTTCTTTTCTCTCAATGACGACGCTCGTGCTTTTAGTGGAGGACTCGAAGTCGTTTCACTGACTGTAGTAGATACTTGTAAGGCTGCTATCTGTCTCGCTTGACTTCTAGCGATGATGTATATTCGATAATACGAAAAAGAGATGAGTATTGCAGAGATGAAAAACCAAAACAGCCACTCAGCACTCATGTATATAACTTCGTTTTATAAAGTGCTCGTCGGAGGGTTTCGAAGCATTTGCAATAAAAGTTACATGTGTGATTGAGTTCGAGGTTGGTGGAAAGGTTTCCTGTGGTGAAGAGGACTTCGTTATGGCAATCTCAGGGTCAAATAGCCCATATCCAACCCCCTGCACAACCACAAGCATGACTTCATAGTTTGACGTCTCATACGAGAAATTCCACTGGGATATCTACATTTTGACCATACCATGGTCTCCAAGTGAAAATAAATTCAAGTTAGTAAATTTGTACCTCTGGATAATGATTTTCTAGCTTTCTGATTGGTTCCCTCCTCTATGGATCTGAGCCATTATCCTTAAGTTGACCAAATATGGAAAAATGATGAATTTTTTGTACTTGTATATCCAACAAGGGCGAATGGAATAACTGTTTGATTAAAAACGTCACTAGCTTTATGTTAAACTTCGGTATTACTTTTTAAAAATTTATAAATCGACTGAGTGATTTTTCAGTTTAATCTAAATGAAGCATGATTTGTATGAAAACGGCGGCAAAAACTGCTGGCGCGGTGGTCCGTTTGCAAGTTGAATAAAAAGAGAGCAAAACAGAATTTTAAACTTCGCTTCTGTGTCTTCTAAAGTTTCGTATATTCTGGAAAATTGTGCAAATGGTTTAGCTTAAAATGGGAAGATCAGAAATAATTGTGGAGCTGAACATTATATTCATTTTACAAGTTGAATGAACGGCTGAACGGGTTGTTTACGGCGAGCAAATCGTGCACGACTACAGACTGATTCATTGTGTTGAAACCAGCGAAACTGAGCCAGTTAAAATCACGTTCACTGAAGTAAAAAGCAAAGGAAAGCGTCAATATCTACATGGATGGAGAGAAAAAGAGTGATGTTTGCAAGTCTGATAATTTCACTGTGAAGTGGTCCTCCTCGATTGTACCATCACCAACGCTTGGCGATCGATCGACTGCGATATTTTATGCTTTCTCGTCGTTCCCGATATTTATTGTGCTGATTTTAAAAGCTTACTCCAGCTGGAATTGACAAGCCTCTTCGAAATACAAGGTAACAATAACTGAATAGATTAAGCTTAAAATTGTAGTGTAAACAACTGAGTTTTTCATTCAGTTAAAATTTGTGCAGATTTGTATTGGTTTCAGGCCGTTCGGGACTTCTAGTAAACAAAGTTTGTTTCAGGCTTCCTTCAGTGCTCGTTCAGTTGCATTTGTTGTACATTTGTAGGCATGTATTTTTTCTTGTAGTGAAATTAATTGTTTGCATTTTCCGGTTATTTGAGTGTTTGAAAATTCAAAAATTTACTAAAACAGTTATTCTTCTCGGACTTGCCGGATATGAGCTGATTATAACCAACTCGGCGAAGCGCCTCGTTGGTTATATATATCAGCTCATATCCGGCGTGTCCTCGAAGAATAACTGCTTAATTAACCATAGTAGTGCCAGACTTGACGACCCGACTCAAGTTAGTATGGTTGATACGGAAAGGCTCTTTGGAACTAGCTTTCGCTTGGTTTTCTCGACTTTGGCCTGTTTTTATACTTGGGCTTGGAACTGACTGGGGCTGTTCTGTTTTCTTTTCAGGAGCTTTCTCACGGTGAGTTAGAGTACCTTGCGTGTCGTAACTACAGTTTTCTTCTCCACACCTTCGACCTCAATTTCATCAATGTAAGCGAACATGGATTAATTTAGTGTCTGGTATATTTTGTTTAACTGTAGCTACACGAGGGGCCTTGTTCGCCGGCCAAGATATCACACACCATACCAGCTCCTACCTTTGAAGCGAAATGCCTTGAACACGCTTCCTTGATGTTTTAGATGGTCAGCTCTCTAGTTTCACTGAAATCAACGAACTCCCTTGGGCCGATTCTGGTGTAGTTCTGTTGTTTACCCGCCACTTCTGAACTTAAACGTTGCACAGTTAGTTCGTCTTTACAGCTCTTTTCATCCTTGTCTTTACCTGCACCATGAGCTATAGGAACCGTGGGTTTTGACTAAATAAAAGCAACTTACTTACAAAGAAGTAGTCCTTTGTCTTTAATTGCCATCTCAGCCGACTCTACATTCGGTATTAAGGATAAAACCACAGCTTTGTATCCAATTGATCGTCAGCTGCTTTCTTTACGCTTTGGTAACCAAGCTTTTATTGAAATCGGAGGCCCGGATGCTAAGCTTGTGGTTCACACGCTAATAAAAAATCACTGGGTGGGAAGAACTTTTTCGTTGCTAGGAGATTTGGGTTTCTGGCCAATCACAGAGCCGAGAAAACAATGGGCATTGTTTTTCAAATTCGTGGTCAGCTGGTAAGCGTCAACGAAAACTCTCTGTCCCCCAGTTAGTAGAAAAACTGCGAACAAAATCAAGACTTTCCCCACGGGGATGGCGACCATGAAAAATGTAAACAGGAATTTATTAAATAAATTCCGACTGAATAAAGCGCAAATAACTTACAATGAAGTAGTTCTTTATCTTTTATTGTCTCCTCAGCCGCTATTCGTTTGATATCGAGGGCATAAAAGCTGGCTTATTTAACGAATAGTTCTCTCTGTCTGGTCCATTCGAATCGCACAACAATAGTTCTCATCGTTACGAAGAAAACTCCTCTAAGACCGCACAGTCGCTGTTTGAAGAGAGAAAATAAGGGGATGTTCTAATTTAAGCTAAATTTGAGTATATGAGTTGAAAAGTGGATGTTACCAGTAGCTGTGTTAATTATTTCTTACCTCGAAAAGTTCAACGAAATTCGAACTGACCTGTCTTCCGAGAACATTTTCGATTCCAGGTTTCCCGCTCGTTTGAGACCCCCCAAGGTGGTTACCCTGAACTTCCTTATTTGGAGATGGCCCCCCGGCTGTCTTACGAGCTTCAAACGATTGATCAGAAATGTCTTCCTACCCAGTGATTTTTACCGTTAGTCAAAAATTCAAATTAGACCAAGCTTAGCATCCGGGCCTCCGATTTCAATAAAAGATTGGTTACCAAAGCGTAACGAATAGAAATAAAGCACTGACGATCAATTGGATACAAAGCTGTGGTTTTATCCTTAATACCGAATGTAGAGTCGGCTGAGATGGCAATTAAAGACAAAGGACTACTTCTTTGTAAGCAAGTTGCTTTTATTTAGTCAAAACCCACGTTTCCTATAGCTCATGCCTGCACGTGTATCCACTCTCTTTCGTTTCCTTTCTGCTTGAAACAGTCTTCCACCATTTATCCGCCATTTTGAATTTCTGTGAACATCGCGCAAGGCATGCTGGTCTTGGCAGTTCTGGGCCATGGCGAGTTTTCATTTTAATTCGCTTTTCATTTGAATTTGCTTTCAATTTGCTTTAGAATTGATTTTTATTTTCATTTGAATTTGCTTTCAATTTGCTTTAGAATTGATTTTTATTTTCAGGTGAATTTGCTTTGGAATTGATTTTTATTTTCTTTGAATTCGCTTTCAATTTGTTTTAGAATCGATTTTTATTTTCATTTGAATTTGCTTTAGGAATTGATTTTTTATTTTATTTTAATTTCAATTTTAATTCCATCTAAAATAGTTTAATTAAAAATATAAAATAATAATGAAATAAATAAAAAATCTCACGAATAATATAGCAATATTTATGTAAATTGCTTCTGGCAGCTATGGGCCACCATAGTACAGTGAAAGAAATGCATTTTTTAAATAGAGATCTATAAGCTTAAATTCAAGAAAAGCGCAAGAAATCAGGAATGAAAACAAATAAAACTTAAACTTATAAAACAAGTTGTGTACACAGCACTCCAACATGTCTCGAACTCTGCGACATAAACATTGGTTTTAACTTAACTCGTTCTTTATCGATCGAAGGCCGGTTTGTTTGGGCTTTCCTAGGCAATAAAAAGTCCATAAAGTCGTCCTGTTGTCGTTCTGACAGGCAATTTTGACAGGGTTTATTTTCCTTTGGAGTGGGATGCATGTAACGACTATTTTCGCTGAGATTGATGACGATAAAATAGAACACATTAAATTTACGCTAATATATAAGTTTCTTGTGCTTCGAGCCTAAAGCTTTGTACGTTTTAAACTATCAAAGCCGCAAAAGTGTCCTGCTGACTAAAGAACTGAAAGATACACGGACAATTTTTGGGCCAGCAGAGGTAGCTTCGCTCATCGTTAGCCGAAAAGTTCGGTAATAAACATAACAGTAGAAATCTAATTACCTTGGTCCTTGGCGCCATTCAATGACGATTTCCCGAACCAATTCCTAAGCCAAAGGTCAGCAGCAAAAATTGGTCAATGCAAGGGTATTAGAGAATTTGATTTGGATATTCGCTCACTGGCCGACTTTTCAGCTGGCGTTTCAGTTCATTCAAAGTAAAAACGTTCACACGAATTATCTATTGTCTGATCTTCTCTTCTCTTCTGAAACCCTCAGAGTGGCAGGGTTGAAATTTTCCACCTTCTTGTGGGAAGTCCACTGGCATCATGGCCGTTTAATTTATGGACTGTTTGTTGTTCGGCCTAAGAATTTGTTTACGATGACGATACGAAATAACACTCGTGATGATGTGTCACTATCGGGTAAATCCGCCAGGGGAACACCGAAGTTTGACTACAACGCACGAAGTGTTAACATTTTACGGTTCTCTATCATTGTTTTTTAATGCGCATGCGCATAAAAAAC
>MU826877.1:281015-418738 GCA_029204205.1 Desmophyllum pertusum | reverse complement strand
TCGTAACTTCATGTGTTTTTTAAGAACATCATGTCTTACGCTAGTGGTCCGGTATATGCGTTAATGTTGACGTCCGATTTGGCTCTAGTGCACCAACTGGTCCTGGAATAAACGTGTGCACGCGCGCGGCTAGCGAGACCGCAGTACGTTTGAACCCGTGTGTTGGTGCCGGCCTGCTAGTAGCTAAGTCTATATGTGCTCATCAGAACGCGGTTGTGATCACGAAAAGTCGCGATGTTTGTACGATGCCGGATCTTTTACGCGTTGAAAAATGACAATGACAACTGGTTTAGGAACAGATCCACAGCTGTCGCTGGGGTTAATTTTCAGCTCCTTTACCCTTAAGGTGGGCGGAATGGTTCAATGGTATGGGTCACGTCAACAAATGATACAAGTGTGGTACAAGCGTCTCACACTCCACAGACACCATTGGGTCCGTAGCTGGTTGGGTTTCTCTCGACGATGTGTATTGGCGTCAGGGTTGTTGGTCTGTGTTCAATTCATGATGGGTCCTAATGAGTCCAAGTGAGGGGCTGTCGTCATGGCACAGTGTGGTCTCTTATGTGGACACAGTGTTGATGCCCAAGGAAGGATATTCCTGATTAAGATGGTTGCACAATGTAATCAACTAAGGGCTGCTGACACAGAGATAACGTTTTTTTCAACTTCCTCTTATATGTAAGGTCTGTAGAAACTAAAAGGATATAACAATTTGAGTTTTTTTTTGTGAACCATTTTAATCATTCACGAGATATATAACCGCGCGCTGAAAATAGCCTTTTTCATTTATTACTGAGATATTTTGCAACTCTGAAAAGTAAGTTTGGTGTATATGTTTATGAACACTTCTGGTGTAAAATTATATAAAACAGTTTTTCCTAATTTTCGTGTGTGTGATTCTCAAAATCCCGTCCGGTTTTATGACGTATAAGAACGATAGAAAACATCTCTATTAGGTAGATAATACATGGCTTTAGCTTCTTTCAGTTTTTCAAATCATGTATACCAAGTCAACTTATAGTCTGAACAATATTCTTTGGTTGACATACTGGTGCACGACCTACTATTTATCCGAGTACAGTAATACACAAAGCACGCGCGTGAGCGTAGTGCGCGTGTTTTTATGAGTTAATGACCAGTCATAGCGTGTCGTTAATTGACCAAACTTACAGGCGCTACGATATCTGAAATGTAATGTTCTGCATAGTTTCTATATAGGGTGTGCTCGATAGATTCTGATTATCGGTCCTAATAGTTCTGAATAGGTTCATAATAGGTTCTAATAGGATTCTGATAGGTTCTAATAGCGTTCCTTGATGACAGGTTCTGATATGTTCCTGATAGGTTCGGAATAGGTTTTCTGTTATAGGTTCTGATAGTGTTCTAATAGTTCGATAGGGTCTGACAGGTTTGTATAGTCTGATAGGTTCTAAGTAGGTTTCTAATAGGTTTGCTGATAGAGTTGATAGGTTTATAATAGGTTCTAGACTCAGGTTCTGATTAGTTCTAATTAGGTTCTGCATAGGGTTCTGATAGGCGCTGATAGTTGCTGATAGATTCTAATAGGTTTCTGCTAATAGTTCTATCATAAGGTTCGGATAGGTTTCTAATACAGTTCTGATCTTCTGTATATGTGCATGATAAGGTTCTAATAGGGATTCTTATAGGTTCTACAATAGGTTTCTGATAGGTTCTTGAATAGGTTCTAATAAGTTCTCGATAGGTTCACTGGAGGATTCTGATAAGTTCTAGAACAAACCACGTTCGGATGGTTCTGACAGGTTCTGAATAGTTCTAATATGTGTTCTGATAGGTTTTTGTGGTTCTGGTTGAGGTTCTAAATAGGTTCTGATAGGTTTCTAATGAGGTTCTGATAGGTTCTGATAGGTTCAATAGTTCTGAATAGGTTTCTGATAGGTTATAGATAGGTTCTGATAGGTTGCTGAATAGGTTTCTGATAGGTTCTAATAATGGTGTCTGATAGGTTCTGATAGGTTCTGATACGGGTTCTAATAGGGTGCTGATATAAAAATTTTAATGTTAATGGTTTCTGATAGTTTCTAATAGTTTTCTGATAGTTCTATATAGGTTCTGATGAGGTTCTGATTTATGTTCTGATAGGTTCTGATAGGTTCTTAATAGGATTCTGAGATAGGTTTCTGATAGGTTCTAATAGGTTCTGATGGTTCTAAGGTTGCTAATAGGTTTCTGATAGGTTTTCTAATAGGTTCTGATAGGTTCTGATAGGTTTCTGAGGTTCTAATAGGGTTCTGATAGGTTTCTGATAGGTTCTAATAGGTTCTAATAGGTTCTAATAGTTCTGATAAGGTTTCTAAATAGGTTCTGATAGGTTCTGATAGGTTTCTAATAGGTTCTGATAGGTTTCTAATAGGTTCTGGATAGGTTTCTGATAGGTTCTGATAGGTTCTAATAGGTTCTAATAGGTTCTGATAGGTTCTGATAGGTTCTGATAGGTTCTAATAGGTTCTGATAGGTTCTGATAGGTTCTGATAGGTTCTGACAGGTTCTGATAGGTTCTGATAGGTTCTGATAGGGTTCTAATAGGTGCTGATAGGTTCTAATAGGTTCTGATAGGTTCTGATAGGTTCTAATAGGTTCTGATAGGTTTCTGATAGGTTCTGATAGGTTTCTTATAGGTTCTGATAGGTTCTAATAGGTTTGATAGGTTCTGATAAGTTCTGATAGGTTCTGATAATAGGTTCTGATAGGTTTCTGATAGGTTCTGATAGGTTCTGATAGGTTTCTAATAGGTTCTAATAGGTTTCTGATAGGTTCTAATAGGTTCTGATAGTTCTGATAGGTTCTAATAGGTTCGTGATAGGTTCTGATATGTTCTAATAGGTTTCTGATAGGATCTAATAGGTTCTGATAGGTTCAGATAGGTTCTGACAGGGTTTCCTGATAGCTTCTGATAGTGTTCTAATAGGTTCAGATAGGTTCTGATAGGTTTCTAATAGGTTCTAATAGGTTCTGATAGGTTCTAATAGGTTCTGATAGGTTCTGATAGGTTCTAATAGGTTCTGATAGGTTCTGATAGGTTCTAATAGGTTCTGATAGGTTCTAATAGGTTTCTGATAGGTTCTGATAGGTTCTAACAGGTTCTGATAGGTTCTAATAGGTTCTGATAGGTTCTGATAGGTTCTGATAGGTTCTAATACGTTCTGCTATGTTCTAATAGGTTCTGATAGTTCTAATAGGTTCTGATAGGTTCTAATAGGTTTCTAATAGGTTCTGATAGGTTTCTGATAGGTTCTAATAGGTTCTGGTAGGTTCAAATAGGTTCTGATAGGTTCTGACAGGTTCTGATAGGTTCTGACAGGTTCTGATAGGTTCTGATAGGTTCTGCAAGGTTCTGATAGGTTCTAATAGGTTCTGATAGGTTCTGACAGGTTCTGATAGGTTCTAATAGGTTCTGATAGGTTTCTGATAGGTTCTAATAGGTTCTGATAGGTTCTGATATGTTCTAATAGGGTTCTGATAGGTTCTAATAGGTTTCTGATACGTTCTGATAGGTTCTAATAGGTTCTGATAGGTTCTGATAGGTTGATAGGTTCTGATAGGTTCTGATAGGTTTCTAATAGGTTCTGATAGGTTCTGATAGGTTCTGATAGGTTCTAATAGGTTCTAATAGGTTCTGATAGGTTCTAATAGGTTCTGATAGGTTTCTAATAGGTTCTGATAGGTTCTGATATGTTCTAATAGGTTCTGATAGGATCTAATAGGTTCTGATAGGTTCTGATAGGTTCTGACAGGTTCTGATAGGTTCTGATAGGTTCTAATAGGTTTCAGATAGGTTCTGATAGGTTCTAATAGGTTCTAATAGGTTCTGATAGTTCTGATAGGTTTCTGATAGGTTCTGATAGGTTCTGATAGGTTCTGATAGGTTCTGATAGGTTTCTGATAGGTTCTGATAGGTTCTAATAGGTTCTGATAGGTTCTGATAGGTTCTGATAGGTTCTGATAGGTTCTGATAGGTTCTGATAGGTTCTAATAGGTTCTAATAGGTTCTAATAGGTTCTGATAGGTTCTAATAGGTTCTGATAGGTTCTGATAGGTTCTGATAGGTTCTGATATGTTCTGATAGGTTCTGATAGGTTGTAATAGGTTCTGATAGGTTCTGATAGGTTATAATAGGTTCTGATAGGTTCTAATAGGTTCTGATAGGTTCTGATAGGTTCTAATAGGTTCTGATAGGTTCTGATAGGTTCTGATAGGTTCTAATAAGTTCTGATAGGTTCTGATAGGTTCTAATAGGTTCTGATAGGTTCTAATAGGTTCTGATAGGTTCTAATAGGTTCTGATAGGTTCTGATATGTTCTAATAGGTTCTGATAGGTTCTAATAGGTTCTGATACGTTCTGATAGGTTCTAATAGGTTCTGATAGGTTCTGATAGGTTCTGATAGGTTCTGATAGGTTCTAATAGGTTCTGATAGGTTCTGATAGGTTCTGATAGGTTCTAATAGGTTTCTAATAGGTTCTGATAGGTTCTAATAGGTTCTGATAGGTTCTAATAGGTTCTGATAGGTTCTGATATGTTCTATAGGTTCTGATAGGTTCTAATAGGTTCTGATAGGTTCTGATAGGTTCTGACAGGTTCTGATAGGTTCTAATAGGTTCAGATAGGTTCTGATAGGTTCTAATAGGTTCTAATAGGTTCTGATAGGTTCTGATAGGTTCTGATAGGTTCTGATAGGTTCAGATAGGTTCTGATAGGTTCTGATAGGTTCTGATAGGTTCTGATAGGTTCAGATAGGTTCTGATAGGTTCTGATAGGTTCTGATAGGTTCTAATAGGTTCTAATAGGTTCTGATAGGTTCTAATAGGTTCTGATAGGTTCTGATAGGTTCTGATAGGTTCTGATAGGTTCTGATAGGTTCTGATAGGTTGTAATAGGTTCTGATAGGTTCTGATAGGTTATAATAGGTTCTGATAGGTTCTAATAGGTTCTGATAGGTTCTGATAGGTTCTAATAGGTTCTGATAGGTTCTGATAGGTTCTGATAGGTTCTAATAAGTTCTGATAGGTTCTGATAGGTTCTGATAGGTTCTGATAGGTTCTGATAGGTTCTGATAGGTTCTAATAGGTTCTGATAGGTTCTGATAGGTTCTGATATGTTCTGATAGGTTCTAATAGGTTCTGATAGGTTCTGATAGGTTTAATAGGTTCTGATAGGTTCTAATAGGTTCTGATAGGTTCTGATAGGTTCTGATAGGTTTCTAATAGGTTCTGATAGGTTCTGATAGGTTCTAATAGGTTCTGATAGGTTCTAATAGGTTCTGATAGGTTCTAATAGGTTCTGATAGGTTCTGATATGTTCTAATAGGTTCTGATAGGTTCTAATAGGTTTCTGATAGGTTCTGATAGGTTCTGATAGGTTCTGACAGGTTCTAATAGGTTCTGATAGGTTCTGATAGGTTCTGATAGGTTCTGATAGGTTCTGATAGGTTTCTAATAGGTTCTGATAGGTTCTGATAGGTTGTAATAGGTTCTGATAGGTTCTGATAGGTTATAATAGGTTCTAATAGGTTCTGATAGGTTCTAATAGGTTCTGATAGGTTCTAATAGGTTCTGATAGGTTCTGATATGTTCTAATAGGTTCTGATAGGTTCTAATAGGTTCTGATAGGTTCTGATAGGTTCTGACAGGTTTCTGATAGGTTCTGATAGGTTCTG
The DNA here is from genome assembly GCA_029204205.1 of Desmophyllum pertusum. Taxonomy (NCBI): domain Eukaryota; kingdom Metazoa; phylum Cnidaria; class Anthozoa; order Scleractinia; family Caryophylliidae; genus Desmophyllum; species Desmophyllum pertusum. Next base: position 413,044 of record MU826877.1, on the reverse strand, counting down.
ATAGGTTCTAATAGGTTCTGATAGGTTTCTAATAGGTTCTAATAGGTTCTGATAGGTTCTGATAGGTTCTGATAGGTTCTGATAGGTTCAGATAGGTTCTGATAGGTTCTGATAGGTTCTGATAGGTTCTAATAGGTTCTGATAGGTTCTAATAGGTTCTAATAGGTTCTGATAGGTTCTAATAGGTTCTGATAGGTTTCTGATAGGTTCTGATAGGTTCAGATAGGTTCTGATAGGTTCTGATAGGTTCTGATAGGTTCTGATAGGTTCTAATAGGTTCTGATAGGTTCTGATAGGTTCTGATAGGTTCTAATAGGTTCTAATAGGTTCTGATAGGTTCTAATAGGTTCTGATAGGTTCTGATAGGTTCTGATAGGTTCTGATATGTTCTGATAGGTTCTGATAGGTTGTAATAGGTTCTGATAGGTTCTAATAGGTTCTGATAGGTTCTGATAGGTTCTGATAGGTTCTAATAGGTTCTGATAGGTTCTGATAGGTTCTAATAGGTTCTGATAGGTTCTAATAGGTTTCTGATAGGTTCTGATAGGTTCTGATAGGTTCTAATAGGTTCTGATAGGTTCTGATAGGTTCTAATAGGTTCTGATAGGTTCTGATAGGTTCTAATAGGTTCTGATAGGTTCTGATAGGTTCTGATAGGTTCTGATAGGTTTCTAATAGGTTCTGATAGGTTCTAATAGGTTCTGATAGGTTCTGATAGGTTCTGATAGGTTCTGATAGGTTCTGATAGGTTCTGATAGGTTCTGATAGGTTCTGATAGGTTCTGATAGGTTCTAATAGGTTCTGATAGGTTCTGATAGGTTCTGATAGGTTCTGATAGGTTCTAATAGGTTCTGATAGGTTCTGATAGGTTCTGATAGGTTCTGATAGGTTCTGATAGGTTCTGATAGGTTCTGATAGGTTCTGATAGGTTCTGATAGGTTCTAATAGGTTCTGATAGGTTCTAATAGGTTCTGATAGGTTCTAATAGGTTCTGATAGGTTCTGATAGGTTTCTGATAGGTTCTAATAGGTTCTGATAGGTTCTGATAGGTTCTGATAGGTTCTAATAGGTTCTGATAGGTTCTGATAGGTTCTAATAGGTTCTGATAGGTTCTGATAGGTTTCTGATAGGTTCTGATAGGTTCTGATAGGTTCTAATAGGTTCTGATAGGTTCTAATAGGTTCTGATAGGTTCTGATAGGTTCTGATAGGTTCTGATAGGTTCTAATAGGTTCTGATAGGTTTCTGATAGGTTCTGATAGGTTTCTGATAGGTTCTAATAGGTTCTGATAGGTTCTGATAGGTTCTAATAGGTTCTGATAGGTTCTAATAGGTTCTGATAGGTTCTGATAGGTTCTGATAGGTTCTGATAGGTTCTAATAGGTTCTGATAGGTTCTGATAGGTTCTAATAGGTTCTGATAGGTTCTGATAGGTTCTGATAGGTTCTAATAGGTTCTGATAGGTTCTGATAGGTTCTGATAGGTTTCTGATAGGTTCTGATAGGTTCTGATAGGTTCTGATAGGTTCTAATAGGTTCTGATAGGTTCTAATAGGTTCTGATAGGTTCTAATAGGTTCTGATAGGTTTCTGATAGTTCTAATAGGTTCTGATAGGTTCTGATAGGTTCTGATAGGTTCTAATAGGTTCTGATAGGTTCTGATAGGTTCTAATAGGTTCTGATAGGTTCTAATAGGTTCTGATAGGTTCTGATAGGTTCTAATAGGTTCTGATAGGTTCTAATAGGTTCTGATAGGTTCTGATAGGTTCTGATAGGTTCTGATAGGTTCTAATAGGTTCTAATAGGTTCTGATAGGTTCTAATAGGTTCTGATAGGTTCTGATAGGTTCTGATAGGTTCTAATAGGTTTCTGATAGGTTCTGATAGGTTCTGACAGGTTCTGATAGGTTTCTGATAGGTTCTGATAGGTTCTGATAGGTTCTGATAGGTTCTAATACGTTCTGCTATGTTCTAATAGGTTCTGATAGGTTCTAATAGGTTCTGATAGGTTCTAATAGGTTCTAATAGGTTCTGATAGGTTCTGATAGGTTCTAATAGGTTCTGGTAGGTTCAAATAGGTTCTGATAGGTTCTGATAGGTTCTAATAGGTTCTAATAGGTTCTGATAGGTTCTGATAGGTTCTAACAGGTTCTGATAGGTTCTAATAGGTTCTGATAGGTTCTGATAGGTTCTGATAGGTTCTAATACGTTCTGCTATGTTCTAATAGGTTCTGATAGGTTCTAATAGGTTCTGATAGGTTCTAATAGGTTCTAATAGGTTCTGATAGGTTCTGATAGGTTCTAATAGGTTCTGGTAGGTTCAAATAGGTTCTGATAGGTTCTGACAGGTTCTGATAGGTTCTGACAGGTTCTGATAGGTTCTGATAGGTTCTGCAAGGTTCTGATAGGTTTCTAATAGGTTCTGATAGGTTCTGACAGGTTCTGATAGGTTCTAATAGGTTCTGATAGGTTCTGATTAGGTTCTAATAGGTTCTGATAGGTTCTGATATGTTCTAATAGGTTCTGATAGGTTTCTAATAGGTTCTGATACGTTCTGATAGGTTTCTAATAGGTTCTGATAGGTTCTGATAGGTTCTGATAGGTTCTGATAGGTTCTAATAGGTTCTGATAGGTTCTGATAGGTTCTGATAGGTTCTAATAGGTTCTAATAGGTTCTAATAGGTTCTGATAGGTTTCTAATAGGTTCTGATAGGTTCTAATAGGTTCTGATAGGTTCTGATATGTTCTAATAGGTTCTGATAGGATCTAATAGGTTTCTGATAGGTTCTGATAGGTTCTGACAGGTTCTGATAGGTTCTGATAGGTTCTAATAGGTTCAGATAGGTTTCTGATAGGTTCTAATAGGTTCTAATAGGTTCTGATAGGTTCTGATAGGTTCTGATAGGTTCTGATAGGTTCAGATAGGTTCTGATAGGTTCTGATAGGTTTCTGATAGGTTCTGATAGGTTCAGATAGGTTCTGATAGGTTCTGATAGGTTCTAATAGGTTCTAATAGGTTCTGATAGGTTCTAATAGGTTCTGATAGGTTTCTGATAGGTTCTGATAGGTTCTGATATGTTCTGATAGGTTCTGATAGGTTGTAATAGGTTCTGATAGGTTCTGATAGTTCTAATAGGTTCTGATAGGTTCTAATAGGTTCTGATAGGTTCTGATAGGTTCTGATAGGTTCTAATAGGTTCTGATAGGTTCTGATAGGTTCTGACAGGTTCTGATAGGTTCTGATAGGTTCTGATAGGTTCTAATAGGTTCTGATAGGTAGGTTTCTGATAGGTTCTGATAGGTTCTGATAGGTTCTGATAGGTTCTAATAGGTTCTGATAGGTTTCTGATAGGTTCTAATAGGTTCTGATAGGTTTCTAATAGGTTCTGATAGGTTCTGATAGGTTCTGATAGGTTCTAATAGGTTCTGATAGGTTCTGATAGGTTCTAATAGGTTCTAATAGGTTCTGATAGGTTCTAATAGGTTTCTGATAGGTTCTAATAGGTTCTGATAGGTTCTGATAGGTTCTAATAGGTTCTGATAGGATCTAATAGGTTCTGATAGGTTCTGATAGGTTCTGACAGGTTCTGATAGGTTCTGATAGGTTCTGATATGTTCAGATAGGTTCTGATAGGTTCTAATAGGTTCTAATAGGTTTCTGATAGGTTCTGATAGGTTCTGATAGGTTCTGATAGGTTCAGATAGGTTTCTGATAGGTTCTGATAGGTTCTGATAGGTTCAGATAGGTTCTGATAGGTTCTGATAGGTTCTGATAGGTTCTAATAGGTTTCTGATAGGTTCTAATAGGTTCTGATAGGTTCTGATAGGTTCTGATAGGTTCTGATATGTTCTGATAGGTTCTGATAGGTTGTAATAGGTTCTGATAGGTTCTAATAGGTTCTGATAGGTTCTGATAGGTTCTGATAGGTTCTAATAGGTTCTGATAGGTTCTGATAGGTTCTGATAGGTTCTAATAAGTTCTGATAGGTTCTGATAGGTTCTGACAGGTTCTGATAGGTTCTGATAGGTTCTGCAAGGTTCTGATAGGTTCTAATAGGTTCTGATAGGTTCTGATAGGTTCTGATAGGTTCTAATAGGTTCTGATAGGTTCTGATAGGTTCTGATAGGTTTCTGATAGGTTCTGATAGGTTCTAATAGGTTTCTGATAGGTTTCTGATAGGTTCTGATAGGTTCTGATAGGTTCTAATAGGTTCTGATAGGTTCTGATAGGTTCTAATAGGTTCTGATAGGTTTCTAATAGGTTCTGATAGGTTCTGATAGGTTCTGATAGGTTCTGATAGGTTTCTGATAGGTTCTGATAGGTTCTAATAGGTTCTAATAGGTTCTGATAGGTTCTAATAGGTTCTAATAGGTTCTGATAGGTTCTAATATGTTCTGCATAGGTTTTTATAGGTTCTGATTGGTTCTATTATAGTCTCTCCCCTACGGCACACGGTCCCCACCAAAACTGTACCTGTAGTTGTTCAGCAGGAGTCTCCAGTGCTTTACAGACCATGGGAAGGACGTGATCTCTTACATCATCCTTTGGTGTTTTAGCCAGTAGTATATCCATCTTCTGAAGAAATATGATCACCACCTGGAAAACGCACACAGAGTAGCAATCCGATGAATAACTCACAGACTGAATGTATTATACAGCTACATTGTAACTGTCTGGGCGTGTTCTTCACAACATAACATGTACAGGAACAGTGGAGCGTAATATTTTAAGTGAGGCGGGGGGGGGGTTTGAAAAGCTCGACATCTGTAGCCCGGGAGAATTGAATTTTGTCAAGACGCCTTAACAGTTCATGGTATCTTGCCCAAGAACACAACACAACAACCCCTGAGGTCGACAAGTTGTGTTTTAATCTGTTGTTATTGTTTTACAAACACGATGACCCGAGATTGAACGGTCTGGGTTTGAGCAGTGGCCGGGAATCCAATGTGCTACTGCGGCCACTGCGCTTTCCACAACATCAAAGTGGAACAAACTTTAATAGAAAGAGTGATTAGGGAAATTCAAACTATTAAACCAACCTGAATGGGGTCTCTTATCTTGAAAACTGGCTTTAATTCTGGGAGGATGAGATCACAAAACTCTTGTGAAGTGCAGTCTTCGGCAATTAGAAGCACATTAGGCAGTACAAATGGAATCATTTGATGATTACTGAACTCTAAACACAACTGCGGTAATACTCTCTGGATAACCACACGCTGAGGAGAAATGAGAATTAATTTTATAAAACATGTCAGACAAGCTCAAAATACAAAGCTCCTTACTGATTTCTCAAGCTGTACAAGTAGTGTTGTTTATCGTGTGTAACAACTTCAACTTGTATAACAGCTTCAGAACGATGTAGAGTAAACATTATCCAAAATAATATTTTAAATATGGTTTACATTGTATACCTTTGGTAGTTTTGACATGACTTTGTAAAGTCCCCTAAAGAACTGTGACTTGGTCATTTCATCACGCTGTACTAATGAGTCCAGGTACTGTAACGTCATGGCTGCCACATTTTCAAAGAATGAAATCTGAAAGATGAATAGTGCTATTCAGCATAATAAACAGTAGTGTGTATATATATTGTTCAATAGCTTTGATCATATAAACGGTCACACTCTAGGGTTTCATCCACAGACTTAAAAGTTAGAACCACCTTGTACAGCATAATAAACAGTACCACATGATGATGAAAAGTACTGCTCAATAGCTTTCATTTGAATGGTCACACACTAGGGTTTCATCCACAGACTTAAAAGTTAGAGCCACACCAAATTATTTAAATAATAATATTGTTGTTGTTTGACATACCTTAGACATCATATGAACATCTGGTCTGAGCGTAGCTGTGATGCTGAGTAAATTTCTGACGTGTTCTTGTACTTCTTTAGGAACAGATCCAAGAGTTGTTGAACTATTCCTTGACATCTGAAATAACAAACTATTAGTTTAATTTTATCAACATAAGAAATGTGAGGGAAACAGTAAAGATTGAGATCAGGGCTTTAGTAACATGAAAAGATATTCAATTGTACACTGTATAACATTGACTCATGTAACTGTGAACTAGAAGCTCTCAGGACATGTGTATTTAATCCAGTGAGCTAACCATTTCACAGTTTATTATTATCGGCTCCTTTTAATACAGTCTCTAGTGATAGATTAACACAGTAGAGACTGTGAACAAGAAGCCATCTGATCTTGGTATACAACGGTGCTTCTTACAATACTCCCAGAGACTATCCCAGTTTCCATAGTGCATGAAGTGAGTAGGAGTATTGCTACTCCTCCTGGATGGGATGCTAGTCCATCAAAAGTCATCCCCAAGCATTTTGTCAGGTTGCCCTAACTTTTTGCAAGTACCCATTTAATATACATTGAGTTCCTGATGGAGAAAGGCACTGTGAGAGTAAAGTGTGGTGCCAAAGAACACTCAGTAACACAACTTAGATGTCACAACCGCTCTGCAATCTGGGGTCGAACATGCTAACAAATAGACCGACTGCACCTCCTCACATTAAGGAGTCATATACAGGTAGCAAATTGCCTATTGCCTGAAAAAAGAAGCACCCTTTCTTACCCATAACCAGCCTCCTATTGTGGCAAATTACTATTAAATTATCATTATCACCTGTTCTACATTTCTTTTGAATGCCGTCATGTTGTTATCACAGTCAAAGGGCGGTCTCCCTTTGTTGTATATTGAATAAATGAGAACCCCCAAGGAAAAACATGTCGCTAGACAGGTCACATGATCTGGACAAGATGTACTCTGGGGCAGCATAGTTGAGGTCAGGCTGAGCCCATGGCCAGAGGCGTGGCTCCCACTGGCTGGCATTATAAGTGGACTGAGGAACAGACAAACAGAATGAATGTTAGTACTGACTGTTGAAACTCCTTTACAGGACATACAGAGATATGAGATACTCCATAGCTCAGTGGTTAGAGCATCCGACCGGTGTACGGAAGGTCATGGGATTGATTCTAGTCAGGGACTCAGATTTTTTCCTTTGTCCCACACTTGTGACAAACTGAATACAGTTACTTAATACAACTCTCTATTATCAAAATAATCATTTATTAGTTAAAATGAAAGATACCTGTCCGTCAATCACAAACTGGCGTGGAGCTGAAGAAGAGTCCAGCAATTTTCCACTGACCATTCTTTGTGACAACTATCATTTCAGGTGCAAGGCTCGCTTGAAGAATCTTTGCATCATTGTGAAGGAAAGTTAAACCTTCCACAAGCTGAAATTAGAACGTTTTAATTGAGTTGAAAAAGATTTTGCCCGCAGTGGAAAGAAATGGATGATTGTGTTTGTAACTGGCAACTTTCAAAGACAAACCTGGTAAAGTCCATAGTTTTTTTCAACATCATAAAGTTCAAATGTCTGTAATAAAGAAGACACAATCATATACATATTACGCAAATATTCAAAATTGAACCAATCAAAACAGAGATGCTGTACAGCTATGGCTTAATAATACATGTGTAGACACTTCAAACTTTTCACCTTTAGTTAATTCAATAGCTACAATACATATTGTGTATGGTTGTACTACAGTACTAGTAGTCATTACTCCACAGACCATGACAAAACATTATTATTCAAATGTTGCAGTTATAATTAACTGACAAACCTTAAAATCTGGTGGAGGAGGAGAAGGCATGTTATCATGTTTTCCCAGTAAATTTGCCAGACTTGCAAAAATTGGTTCAGTAGCAAAGGCTAAGCAATCCCTGAAAAAACAAAACATGTCCAATAACTCTTGGTCATACATCCCACACAGTCATACGGCTGTACAAGGGGGGAGGGGTTTGATGGAATCCACCTCTTGGGATTTTGTTATGTTAAGACGCAGCTAAAATAAATGTTCGTATTGGTTAAATCCTCTATTTGCTGTGACCTGTTGAAGTTGAGCTTTGTTTGGTTGCATGCCATTATGCGGTTCCTTGCGGACAAACAGTTGTCAAATAAAAATGACTGGGAGGGATGAATGAACAGCTACTGAGTTACTACTACATGTACTATGTTTTTAGCATGCCAGAGTAAATCCTGTTTTTAAAAACCCCTACCTCCTGCTCTGTACATCTGAGCCCAGTTGTTAAAAGGATGGATAATGCTATCCTCTGGATAAATCACTATCCAATGGATAGCATAGTTTAAAAAATTGTTTGTTGCTGCGTAGCACTCAATCAGATAAGTATATGTTTGGAGTGCTGATAACTGATCTGATATAAACAGTCAAATGTTTCGGGGATAACCCCTTCATACATGTAGCGTAGTTTGTTTTGTTAACACTTATCCACTGGATAGCAATTTATCTGGTGGATAGCGTTATCCACCCTTTGAACAACTGGGCCCAGAGGTTTATTCAAGCAAGTCATTTGTCATACTTGGATTCTTCCAAAGGATGCTGAACGACCAACAGACGTGGATGTCTAAGTCTTGTCAATTTGCACTGGTCCTTTCTTCATTGTCTCCATAACAACATCTCTGTCTCGTTTGTCGACTTTATCCAGAAGCCTCTTCTCAAGAACAACCAGGGAAACTTCCTAATTGAAATTATCAACACAGGAATAAATCAAAATTTCCTTTCCATAGAATGCTAGATTTAATTTATTTACTCTCAATTAGTTAGAGGAGCTATGTCACGAATATTTTAAGTCCATTTTTGTGAAGTGCAAAATCACCTTCAAATTGAAGAAAGCCTAAAAAATAAATTACTAAGGTAGAAAAACACCAAAGAGGGTGATAAATACCAAATAGGAACAAGGATGGTTGAGGATGGAGAAGATTAAGATGGATTGCTAATGGCGAACTTGAAATAATTGGCCATTTTTTTCAATATATGTGTCATCCATGACATAACTCCATTAAATCTTGCCAACTTGCATGCACGGTGTCTTGGCATTTCGCTAAACAAATGTATGCTTGTGTATTATTGAAATCACCACAAAAGACTGATGAGTTTCATGAAGCAATGGGTGCTTACAGGTTTTTATGCTTAATACGAGAGTTGTACATGTGTACATGTAAATTAGGGCTTTTATACAGTGGTTGGGCAAAATGATGACCTGTTGTAGCTAGTGCTTACATGTAGCAGTTCCAAAAAAATCCATACCCATCCCAAGGAAGGTCACTGGAAATTCCGAGGGGGATTTGGGTCTCAAAAGCCCAAAATTCTTAAAGGAGTGTATGAAGCTAAACTGGAATTTCCAGGGTGTGTGGGGATGCAAGCCAAAAAAAAACCCTTCCATGTGTGAGGGGTGGGGGGGGGGGGGGGGAGTGTATGGATATTTTCTGGAACCACACAATGAGAGTTTGAGACTTGCCATTTTTGACTAATGTTGTGTATTTGGACACCACTCCTCAATTCCCCGCAACACATTCAATCAGAGGGGAAGATATATAAATAGAATGCACAGGGAAAAACCTCAAAAGTTTAGACAAATGAAAAACCATGTCATGCTATCATAAGACATGACATCATTGCCGATACCGGACAAATAAAAAGTGATGTTAACAGTAACTAGTCAGGTCCAATATCATGTAATAACATGGCAGTGTGTGGGGATTTTTTAATGCAACATTTATATATTGTTGCAACACGTTGCAAGTTTTTAAAGGCGATTCAAATACTAGGCTCAATTACTAGCCGCTGTTCAGGAAATGAACCTGCACACCTCCCCTGAAGGCTCGTTTCAGGAAGGAACAAAGATCGGACTCGAGAGAGCAGTGGAAAATCGAGCCTATTCAAATTCCTGCAACATTGTTACCAAAATTTTGTTGGAGTAGCTTTGTGTTGCATTAAAATTGCATTATTGTCCTAGGCAACATACCATTGCTGCAACAATGCTGCATCAAAAGCTGTCCTATTAATGTTGTATAACACCCATTAAAAATCAAGGTTAAAAATGACTGAGCTATGACAATGTGTTCACGTTAAGAGGTGTTGGCTGAAGAAATGGTACTTAACCCTTTCACTCCTAGAGTCAAACCTTGAGTCAATGAATGTGTTTGTACTTTTTGAGTCTGTGAATGAAACCCTGGTGTGTGACCATTCAAATGAAAGCTATTGAGCAGTACTTTCATGTGGTGCTGTTTGTTTTCCTCAGCACTCTTGGGAGTGAAAGGGTTAAAGTTGTGATAATTATTTATTCATGGTAATTTTGGCAGCCCACGTCACGGAACCAGTCACCTTCAAATCAGAGAACCAGCTGATGTAAAACACATGCATGTACAGTGTAAACCAAAAATAAAAATTAATTGTTTTCAACAAAATCGAATCAGCCACGGGTTTAATTGAAAATAACTTTAAACAAAAATAAACGAATAAAAGGGCATTAAATACGTACTTGACCAGTTGTTTTCTTTTTCCCTTCGTATATTTTCCACGCTAAATTGGGCCCAAAACTTGCTACATGTTTGCCAACATCAAAGTCCTTGGTCAAGGGATTTCCAATTAAAGAACCAACGGCCCCAACTGCATTGACCGTGGCCGAAACAGCTGTCACAGTAGCCATTCTTTGCCGCACTTTTGATCCGATCGAACACTGCGGCCGAGTAGGTGGTAACCTTGTTAAGATCCATCTTAATTCGTGGCGAGATCTGACAACTTTGAAGTCCGATCGCGACTGGTATGAAAACAAGAAAGCTTCGTGCCTACCGCATTTTTGTGGAACAAGAAACGAAATCACATGTGGAAATAATTAATGGTGATATCTGCAGTGATTATAGTCCGTTCCATTCGGTGTTAACCCGGTTTTTAAAAACTTCTGTGAATAAAAATATTTTCACAAATCCAAGACAACTGAGTCGCCATCTTTGATTTCTCGAGCAGTCATGTCACGCATGCTCAAAAGTCTACTCTCCCCAGTCCCCCCGGGAACACGGTCTGCTGCACATTTGTGATCATTTAGATATGGCTACTGCTCATATCGGACCGCATTTGTATATCGTAATTTCTTTTGTTTTCGCCGCAATCTGGACACAAAAGTGGGCGGTTTTGCTTACAGTTAATTATCGCTGAACTCTATTCAAAGAAATTGAACGGATGATTTCGACTGAAAGGGAGTTATTGTTCGCCGGAGTGACCCCTTCAAATGTGACCATGTCACCATATTCCAACGCGTGGATTCAATTTCACACGATCACGCACTTTGGTATTGAGCACAAAACTTCGATGATTTATACAGCTCACTTCAATCCAAGAGGTTGTTTATGGCGAATATCAAGGTATTTGCGCGTTTGAAACCATGTCAAGATACAAATCAAGGACTGATCTCGCGTGAAGATTCAGCAATATATATTTCTCCTGAAGTACCAGCGACGAACGATGTACATCATGTACTTAGTTCTGGCTGTGCAAATCTTCCAGAATCGAAATCGCTCAGATTTCGGTTCACGCACGTTTTCGGAATGGACTCATCGCAGAAGAATGTCTTCGATGTAGCCGCGAAGGATATTGTCAAGGCATTTCTTGAAGGATATAATGGAACAATATTCGCTTACGGACAAACGGGAGCTGGCAAAACGTTCACTATCCAAGGAGAAAACTGTTTGAACGGGTTGGTATCTGCATTGATCTGCCATCGATCTTTTATAAGCTCTCGAATCCAGAAATAGCTAGACATTTGATTTATTTGCTTACTTGTGACTCGTAAGATGCTATTTTTGTTTTGTGTATGATCATTTTTCAAGGTTTGTTATACAAGAAATGGTTATGAATAGATCGGTCTTTGAAAAAAAAAAACGGGGCGAGAGAGCAAAACAACAGCAAAACTAGCCTTCTCAAATTTCTTACTTGACCCTGGACAATTTCAGTCTCGACAATTTATTATGACTTCCCTTGCACGCTTATAAAGGAATAGCGTGCTTTTCCAGTAATTTAAACTGGTTTGCAAAATTATCTAACAGAAAATTCAAAATTATGATCGTACGACCAAAGATCACCAGAATATTGCAAAAATCCAGGGGGTGGGGGGAGGGGGTACTTGTACGCGAGAAGAGCCATGAGTGTTTTCTATTGTGATACTTGGAAGTCTTTTTCTTTGGGAGTGTCTCAAGGAATGTTTTTGGCATTTTAATACTTATTAATCTCACTTAAAACAGGGAACATTCAATTTTTATCCGCACCCCCCTCCCCCCAAGGATGGCAGGTTTTACTACAAGAGGGTTCGGGGTTTTTTAAGTCAAAGGAGCTGCCAAGAAATCAAGCCATCGGATTTTATTTCAAAGGTGCTCCAAAAAATCAAGCCTTCTGATTTTTTTCTTCAAATGGTGCAGATAAAAAATAAGTGGTTGGATTCCTGCCATCCTTGTGGGGGAGGGGTGTGGATAAACATTTTTTATTAATAACCCCCCCCCCCCAAAAAAAAAAAAAAAAAAAAAAAGGTCCACCTAAAAAGTCTTTTGGACAAATATTACCCCAGCGCTTATTATTGAAATTTTACTATTATTCAGTACCATGAAATGGCTGTTACCTTTTTTCCAGATCAGACAGTAGTGGACTCATTCCTCAAAGTCTGTCTCTGATCTTTCAAGACATTGGCCATAATCAGCATGAAACAGTTAACATTCACGTGTCTTTCCTGGAAATTTATAAAGAGACAGCATATGATCTTCTGGGACCACTCTTGATTAGAGGTTCAAGGAAAGCCAAAGACTTGTCAAAGGTGAGACGTACTCTAAATAAAGGCCAGTTTAGACGCTACGATTTGTCGGCCCCGATCTGTTGGTACACTCGTAAGGCTCATTTACACGCTACAATTTGTTGGGCTGATTTCTCTTTTATCGATATAGTGCGAGGATGAAAATCGACCTGATTTATAAAATCAATCGAGCCGATTTTCGTCTGCTCAGTCATTTTCTTAATCAAATCAGGCTAAACCGGGCCGACAAATCGTAGCGTGTAAACCGGCCTTAAGCAATCACTTTATTAAATCCCAACATTTTTGTCATTTATATGAATCCTGGGTGGAGAGTGGCATTGTGAGAGTGAAGTGTCTTGCTCAAGAACACAACACAATGACCCCCGGCCGGCCAGCGCTCGATCCTGGGACCTCTCGATCTGGGATCCAACACGCGAATCATTAGGCCATCGCACAGCCTTGATCAGACTACTGGTTTAATAGGGTTTGGTGTACACTTATAAAATATACAGACTGTCAGTAGATTGAGTAGGAACTGTCACAATAAAAACAGCCAATAATGATAGCACTTTGAATGTCATCTTCAGAATAGCTTGCTGTATATATGGGAGATTTGGTGGCTTAATGGTTAGCGTATTTTACTCCGGATCAAGCGAACCTGAGCGCTGGGGTCATTGTGTTGGGAGGCAATCTGCGATGGACTAGCATCCCATCCAGGGGAAGTAGCAATACTCCTAGTCGGTTTCATGCTAAGGAAACCAGGATAAGCTTCGGCAGTGTGGGCCAGTTTGGCCTGAGTGCAGCTTTTTAAACCAAAATTAATAAAAAACGTTTTCCGTGTTTCCATAGAGTTATGGTAACACAAGTGAAGTTTGGGAGAATGAGAAATACTGTGGAAGCATGAGCCCTCCCAAATGTTCACGAGTGTTACCGTAATTCTATGGAAACACAGGGAAAAACGTTTTTCTGTTGCTTTTAAAAGCACAAAGTCATTTTCTATGTTTCCATAGAGTTATGGTAAATGGTTTTGAGCCAATCAGAACATGCGTAGCATCTTTTTTATTTCATAAATTATATATATTAAATTTGGTGATTTCATCATGGTTTATACTTGTTAGGTTTTGGTAACAATGGGTGGAAATGGATCTTGTCATCTTCACGGACTATCCTATCATCATGTGACATCAGAGGAGGAGGCGACAAGGCTCTATCAGTTGGGCGTGGCAAATCGAAAGACAGCTGTAACGCCTGACAATCAGAGATCATCCAGGTCGCATACTGTATTTAGTATTATGATTTCCAGGCAGAAGCATGGTACAGAGATATTTTTGAGGTGTGTATTAGTATACTTATTACATTGTATATAATCGCATGGGGCCCAGTAAAATTAAGGATTAATATCATACATGTTTTCAGAAATTTGCAGAAATTGCCCAAGTCGCCTAGCAGCAACAAGGGCAATTTGCAAATTTGCAAATTCTGATTACTTGTTAATGACATAAAGGGCAAAATTAGTGTGATAAAGACATCGTGTTGTCTTCAGCAATCTTCAGGAGACTATCAGAAATATCTGCTGTCCTTCCAATCATCTTTGAAAATCTTCGGAGTGCCTCGTGAAATGTTCGGAAATTTTCGGCAATCTTTGGGTCATCTTCGGAAATCTTCGGAAAGGTTCGAGTCATCTCGTAAATCATCTAAAGTCTTTGGGTGAACTTTGCACTCTTCGGAAGTCCTCAGGCGATCTTGGAAATCTTTGGAGTAATTTTACCCCAGGCAAACCAAAATTAACAATAAATGCCCTCTGTCTTAACCAATCAGAATTCAGTAATTTTGCCCTCTATGTTATTAGAATTTAAAATAAACCTCACCAATCCTGCAGTTATGGGAAATTTCGTACAACCTTTATTTGTGGAAGGGGACAGAGGGGGGGGGGGGGGGGGGGGTGGAAACCCGGGCGGGAGCAAAGGTGTGGGAAATCTATGGGAGGGTGGGAGAAGAGAGGGCAGCAAGCTGGATTCCCAAGGTGGTGGGAACTGGGAGAAATAATAATTAATTTTTTTTTTGCAAAATTATATTACATAATATTTTGCAAAATAAAAAAAAAGCACAAAGAGGCGGAACCACAATGAAAAGGGCGGGAATTTGGATACGGGAAGCGGGATGTCACCTCTCAACCTAAACCCCACTTCTGAGGGGACAGGGTGTCTGAAATTCCTGCTTCCCGTAACTTGTATTCGCAGTTCCCACCTCTTGTCCCTTTTCTATTGCAATGTTCCCATCACCTTAGGAATCCCGCTTCTCACCCTCTCTTCTCCCGTCTCCTGTAGACCTCCCCCCCCCCTTTACTCCCGGGTTCCTGTGTCCTCCTGGCCCCCCCCCCCCACTTCTCTTACCCAGGCTTCGGTTTGAGTGGCAAGCAGATGACTGGCATTTCTACTCTCATGAATTCAAGCTCATTGGCTTCAAATCATGATGAAAGTCTTATTACTATTGCTCTCTTTACCAAAGGTCAAAGCTGAACCTGGTTGACCTAGCGGGATCAGAACGAGTATGGAAATCAAGTATTGATGGACAGCAACTCAGTGAAGCCAAATTCATCAACCTGTCTCTGCATCACTTGGAGTCTGTGATTATTGCTCTGCAGAAATTTAACGTGAAATGTTCGAGAAATCACAGCCGAAAGAAACAGAAACAGACTGGGAAACATTTGAATCGCAGCTCAAGTGCCACTCTACGTGGAGCAAGAAATGTGGATGCTATTCCTAAGCTGAGACTCAAGAGTGCAAGTTCTATCGAGTTAGGAAAAGGAAGACATTGTGACGTGGCCACTGACCACGAACCTGTTCATGTACCCTACAGGAATTCACTTTTGACCATGGTGTTACAAGATAGTCTAGGTGAGTTGACATCATCAACATTAACATTAGCCTGCGTAGCAGGTGCTGGAGTGGAGAAGAGCGTGAGTTCCCCTTTTCTCTTCTCACGGGTCTCTTCCCTCATACGTGCCTTTCCAACTCGAGCTCAATATTACTCCAGCTCCTGGCATGTAGGCTACATTAACATTGTGTACATTGTAGATCTCCTTGTTCATGTTCATTTTGCATAATTTCACCTTGCTTTCAAACATTAGTGTTTCCAGCTTCTGTAGCATGAAGTGACTAGGAGTATGCCTCTAGGGGGGGGGGGGGGGGGGGGGGGGGGGGGGGGGGGGGGCAGGGGGACCTGAACCCCCTTTACTCCCAGGTTTCCCACCCCCTATCTCCCCCACTTGCTACACCCCCAAATTCCCCCCAGTATGTTGTCAGGTTGCCCTTACAGTTCACTAGTACCCATTTCTGTGCTACTTTTTAATTCCAACTATCTGATGTTCACATATCAACAGGTGGGAATTGCCACACTGCCATGATTGCGGCTTTGTCTGTTGATGAAAAAAACTTGTCTGAAACCATATCAAGCTGCAGGTTTGCCCAAAGAGTTGCGCGGATCGTGAACAAGCCAATGTGAGTCTGAATATCAAAGAACAATATTTATATATATACATTTTCATTTTAACTAACACCGCCGTTTTTTTTCACTTTCAGACGAAATGAAGAGGTTGACAGAAACATGGTTATAAAACGGCTTCAAACAACATTGGCAAAGCTTCACTTAGAACTAGCAAATTACAAGGTACAGTTGAGATTAGATACTTACTTACATACAAACTAGTGCCACAATCCAAGCACTGAGAATTGGCCCGGTAACCACATGTAGTTTGGCTCCTGAGCAAGTACGTGAAATACTTTGTCTAACTACACTGTTACAGTATTTTGTTTTGTTGCACGCATTTCAGCACGAGTCAGTCACATTGCGCTTGGAAGATGAGAGCAGTCCAGAGGATGAACAGACCTGTGTTGAACTGATGCATTCTTTTCTTTCTGGAAGAATAAATGATCCAGTATCACATGGTGAGCTCTCCTGATAACTAGTAAATTCTCTTGAACTTTTTATAACAAATTCGAGTAGGCAGTCGTGAGAATTTAAGTCTTGATCATCTAACTACACTAATCCGGCAAATTCTCCCAAGAGTAATGATAAGAAACGAAGGAAAACAGGAATTTTGATATTATGAAACATGTGGTTGTATCAGTCATTGTCTCAAATGCTTTTTTTCAATTACTGACAGGTATCAACACACCAAGAAGGTTCCGCACCTCACTACGTTACCTGCGTAAGATGCTTGTCCAGACCAGCCCCCAGATGGACAGGGGTGGGGATGAGGGATTACAGTCCACTGACGACAGGGACAGCGGTGTGCGAACAGGCAGTGAGCCCACGTCACCGCTGACCAGTGAAGGAGAAAATGATGTGCGTTTGGTTTCAAACTTCATAGCTCAATTACCTTCTCCAGTTCCCACCATAACTGATGAACCACAACACAGGTATGCCACTCAAGAAATAGTAAATTAAAAAATTAAAGATACCGAGCCACCCTGGGCGAAAAAAAAGAAAGAAAAAAAAAATGGCGCGTTTGTTTACATAGCCTGATGTAAACACAAGATAAAGTTTGGGAGAATTCGAAAGTTTATTGTAAACCCAAGCTGCAGGCGAGGCTTTACATAATTTATGTACTTTCAAATTCTCCCAAACTTTATCAAGTGTTTGCATCAGGCTATGTACAGTTGGCATAACCCAGTGACCGACTATTAGGCAAACTCACAATCTGATTGGCTACGCAAGGGCGGTCTAATTTTCGATAGACTGCCCTGGTAGCGCACACAAGTAAAATTGCCGAAATCACAAACCAAACCTAGAAATAAACTACTTTCACTGAACGTTTGTTGAATAGATCGGTCTCTGGGTTATGCTAAAACAATTAAATGGCTCGCTCTCGGTTTCTATCGACGTTTGATAGTTGACTTGGGACTTCGCCCCTCGCCAACTATCAGCCAATAGAAACCTCGAGCTTGCCATCTAATTGTTAATTAACATTACCGTATATGTTATACCTTGTCCATCTTGCAGATTAAGCATTAATACCCAGGAGAGCGGCATTTCACTCAACACTGAAACACGGTTCAACGCAAGATACAGACGAGTCTTCACCAGGCTACTCTCATGAAATGCCTCAGCCGCCAGAGCCTGGCACCAGTGAGGTCTCTACACAGACTGGTCTGCTCAAGACTTGTGAAGGAAGACAAACAGACAAGAAGGACGTGTGTGGGGGAGACGTGAGAGTTCAACCTACTGCACGTGAGGATGTATTGCTCTGGGAGCTTGAACTGCAGAAGGAGGCACTTTTGTAAGTGATTTTTCGGCTGTTTGCAACCCTTCCTCAACCTGTGAAGGAATTACTTACACTGTAGAGTGGTTTTTCAGGTTTACTGTTTGCTATACTATGCTCTATGATTGGTTTGAAAATCTCGCGCCACCTATTCAATTCAACCAATCAAATGCAAAACCAAAACCAATCACGACTTGGTCACGTGCGTTTTCCTCGCGCTTGGCGTTTTCCCGCGCTTGGCGCGGATTACCAATATTTGTTTGGAGTTCTCATTGGTTCATTTTGTTTGCGTTTGTTGTGATTGGACACTGTGATTGCTTTGGTTTTGGTTTTACCGCCTTTACGAGTAACTAGAGGCTGTTATTTCTTTGCAGGAACAAAACCAAATGTTTATGTCTCGGTTGGCTGATCAGCGTGCGCGCCTCGTTGTGATGTTGAGGCGGGGCGACATTCCTGAGGAATTAGAAAATGAGAAAATTGTGGAGTTGCAACTTCAGAAAAAACAGGTTTGAATACTGTGTTATCTTTGCCCTGTGTTGACTGGACTGCAGAACAGCCCCTATGCTAGCTAGGCGCCTCACTACCCTTACCAAATCTGAATTAAAATTTAACAAACATGAATTTATTTCCTCATTTCGAGAGAGTTATACTAACACGAGTGGTGTTTGAGAGAGCCGCGCTGTTGCATTTCGTCGGAAAAGAGCGGGAAAAAGAGAGCTCGGGGCTTGACGGGAAAGAAGCGTCATCAGTCCCACAACTCCACGCGCGACTAAGCGGAAGAATGAAAATAAAAAATACTGTGAAAGCTGAAAACAGCAAATAGGTGCTCAATTTAAGTTAGTACACTGTCCGAAAACGGCCATCCAATATTAAGAAGAAATTGAAATAAGGACATTTGTTATTGGACAGCTTCACTGCTAGGCGTACTGAGGACCAATCAGATTTAGAAATTTTTTTATTGATGCAATTCTTTTTTATCTTTTATAGCGGGAAGTGGAGAGCAAGCTATCGTTTGTGATAAAGAAGCTGGCGGATTTGAAGTACACTGATGATCCGCTAAAACAGTGCCAGGTTTGTGCTTTTATTATGAGGATTTCAGATGAGAATAATTTCGGAGTGAAACGAACCGTTCTCTATAAATTAACAGCCGTATAATGCTAGCCTCTGTTATTTGGGTCGTCACGAAAATCTTATGGTGAAGACTGTAGGGGTATCGAATGGTCTTTGCAAGCTTGCGAGCACAGCGTTTTTCTTTGCGAGCGCGAGCGCTGATAAAAGTTAGCCTTGCGAGCAACGAGCACTTTGCAAAACCTACCTCACTAAAAACCGAGCATGCGAGCACTTGTAAAAATATGCCAGCACGAGCAAACGAGCACCCACTAAAATATTGCGAGGAATTCGACAGGGGCACCCAACGGATCGTTTCGGTGGAATATCTGTTCGGAAGGCCTATAAATCGCCTCAGATATTCGGTTAGGGGAAAATGTCATCTCAAACTTCGTAAATATGGGAAAAATTAATGCCTTTCGTTTTCGGAGAGATAAAAAATGTCGTTTTGGGTACAAAAAAATGTCAGCTAAGATTTTCGGAAAGGCAAATTCAGCTCGTAAATTCGGGTAATAAGAGTTCAATCCCTAAAAAATTTTCTGATGTTTGAAAGTTCAGCTAACGTATCCGAAAAGAAACATTTTTCTTAGCGATTAAAAATAAGCCATTAAACTGCACAAAAAGCACAATAATAACGTAAAAAACAACGTTCCGACGCCTACAAGAAAATGTTGTCGTTGGGTGCCCCTGATTCGAGCAGAAGTCTAATTTTGCGAGCACTTGAAAATTTTGAAGGACCATTCATGACCCCAGTATTGCTTGACGACCACGACCACGACTACGTATACGGACTCAACCGCCGGCGGTTGAGTCCGTCTGCGACGCAGGCTAATTTGCGACCCAAATAATGGCTACGAAGGGGACCACTATGATGTCGACTAAATAATTCTCTGAGCTGTCTGAATTCAAGGAGCAGTTATAACTGCATTTTTTTACCTCTAACAGGTGAAAGAACAACACCCGACTGGAACACAAGCCTTTAGGGAATTGCAACTAAAAGAAAAGTCCACTCGTCAAAAGTTACTTGCGCGCAGAGAGGAGATGAGAAACTTTGGCTTCCCATCTGCGACGATTTCCGGCCAGTCAACGCCCTCGTCTTCAAGGATCCGGTTCGGAACCGGTCATTCAAGTTTGTCAGATGCGTCATCAGTGACGTCGCCTTGGGAAGATGGCGGGCGAGAAAGTGCAGTCTCGTCCATTCCTGCTTCAAACAGGAAAAACTTGATTGCCAAACATGCGGCGTCGAAAGGTGGATTGAGTGACAGTTCACATCATGTACACAAAGTGACGCCATCTTCTCAAAATTATTTTGCCAAGAGAGGGTTTCCAAGGCAACAAAGATTTCCCAGCAAAGATAAATGCGGGATGTCGAGAAACGACCGTCCCAAAAGCTGCTTGCTTGTCAAATTTATGAACGATTCTCACCAGGCTTTGTACCACAAGTCCACATTTCCTCGTCGCATTGAGAGTGGTGCACATTGTGACATGCGTGGTACGAAAAGTGCGCGTGCGCAGAGAACAATGTCAGGAATACAAAGAGCGCGCGCAAAAAATGTACCTAACTTAGCTCGAAGCTCTTCAAGCGGTTGTTTGAAATTAGAAGAACAATCGTCCGACTCAAGTAAGGCGGAGCGCGTCCCGATATTGCATCCAGTCACAGCAAACGCAGCCGAAAATCAAGCTGAAACTCAGCAGCCGAGAAGATACGTGTACGACATTCGAGAATTCTCACCTGTTGTCTTCTGGCGAAACAGCGACAAGCGAGTCAAGAGAAGACGTGATCCAAGAACAAGTTCTGCCCTCTGTGATTTGTCTCAACAGAGAACAGCGAGTGAGAGTGATGAGAATTCGCGAATTCATCAACGCGGCAGAGGTCATACAACGGACATGGCGTCTGTACAAGAGAAACAAACATGGTGAAAGTGAAAAATAGTTCACCGGGTTGCTATACAGATGCAACACTCCTATTTCAAGTTTATCTGGTGAAATTCTAAAGGCAAAAAAGTTTAAAAAAGATAAGTACCGGTGACGCCTTACCTGAAATTCAAAATGGCGTCCAACAGAGAAGACAGAAAAGCGAGAAAAAGAAGAAAGAAAAAATTATTTCCCATTACCGGCGACTCCTTCAACGGCGATGCTGTCGCGAGAGAATGAAATTCTCGTATTTGCATCTGATTACACCTCCGCTTTAATTTCTTGCTACTTTTGCCTAAAAATGTTGCTCATATTGTACAAACTATAATTTTTTCGAATTTTTCGAATCTGCAATTCAACTAGATTTTCGTCCCCAGGCTCTCTCAGACTTAAAGGGTCCCTCTCACAGTGTGCTTTGCGCGGCAATACTCTTACGGCGCCATTTTTAGGGGGCCGCGAAAATAGCGGCCTTGAAGTTAAAAACTACTTTTTGAAGGATTCTGGCCTTGTTCTGGCCACAAAAAGCAGTTAGACGACCCAAGTTAGCACAATTTGGAAAGTATGGCATACATTAGCCCCACGAGAGATCGAGTTCCCCGGACGAAAACAATAACACGCGACCGCAAAGCACACTGGTTGAGAGGGACCCTTTAATGATGCCGTGACGTCATGGTTACGATATCCCCAGAGTCCAGGATAAAAAGTTCTGAGTTCTGAAAGAGATCTGGAGACGAGACATTATTATTTTAAGCGATAATAGTCGCTGGCATTGCCACTGAAGCTGTTGGGCTTCTCATTCCTTTGCTTAAAGCCATGGCCAAACGGAAACGCAAGTAGACGAAAGGTTTAAAACATGAACTTGCTTGGCCGGGTCCGGCCACGCAAGTTTACTCGCAAGTGCACGCAATTACTAAAGCCATTTCAATGCTCCTGCGCGCGCTGTAATTCAATATTCGAAGTATAAACAAAACAACTTGCGTTGACTTGCGTTGGGTGGCCAAACGGTGAAAGACGTGCGTCTACTTGCGTGTAAATTTGATCTTGATCAAAGTGAACGCAAGTGCGCGCAAGTCCTGGCTAAACAGAGTCGCAAGTAGACACAAGTTGAGAACTTGCAACTACTTGCGTCAGCTTTTAGAAATTCGCTACGGCGGTTAATTTACCTTTATCAACTCCGAGTTGATAATCAACATAGTGTTTTACTTGCGTCTCTGTTTGGCCAGGGCTTTAGCGTTTTGTCGGCGCGCGATAGCAAAATACGCAAGCGGCGGAATGAGGGGGACGGGAGTGTGAATCCAGCTCGTTTTCGTGGCCCGCGTATTTTACCATTGCACGCCAACGAAACCGCCAGCTACGCAGGCTACAAAGAGTTTGGTCTTTAAGTTCAGTCGTATCGCTATGAATGGATTGTACCTGGATTCGCGCATTAGGGAAGCTAATACATTTCACAATCTTTACTTAATTCACGTGAAGCTTAAATGCCCCGATGTTTGTAGGCCTACGACAATTTTGCGAAGCTTTGCCTATCTTCATGTGATGAAAAATTAATATTCCTTTAAAGAAGTAAATCCATTTTGACTCGGAGGTGAATCTTGGTAAACTTTTCATCAAGATTTGGGCAATAGTCTGTAGATTGTTTATAAAACGGTGTTTTATGACCAGGGGGAAATTTAGTCCAATATTCTGTCTATGGTCGACATTAAACAAGTAACGTAGTAACTGTAGGTTACTTTATTTCTTTTGTCACGTTAGAACTAAGTTATTAGAGAATTTACTTCAATATTAGACGCTTTAAAAGCACATTACACTAAGTTATTCTATGTAAAAATAAATATTGGGTAGACGAAAAATAAAAAAAGTTCGTTTGTCATTGTTGTTGGTTTTATTTGTTTGTTTATTTTTTTTCACGCGAGTGATCTTCGTCCATCCTCCCTGACTCGTCCCCTGTCTTCTCTGATGAGAAATAGTACGACACGGGGCATCATGGGAAGGAGCCTCTTTCCTCCTTCTCATCATCAAATTTCCGCGTAGCCTGAGATCAGGCTCCGAGAGAAATCGCCGAGCGCGGACTGGAGCTCGGCGATTTCTCTCGGAGTCTAGGCTAATTTCCGCGCGGAATATTTGAGATTTCGCATCGGATTTTCCCCCATTTTCAAACTGCTCTACGTTAAAGTAGAAAATATTCTTTATACTTGTGACAGAAATAGACCAATTTCGATATATTAATATTCTAACTTGGCTCCGAGGCTTAGGGGAATAAAACAAAAGAAATGATTTATTCATCCCTCAACTCGATGTGATTTATTGTCGATTTCTTTTGTTTTATTCCCCTAAGCCTCGGAGCCAAGTTAGAATATTAATATATCGAAATTGGTCTATTGAAAAGTCTTTGCACCTACTATCGATCTGCAAGAATCATTCCAGAAGTCCTCGGCACCCTCTCGGTTTAGGATTAGAGCCAGCGATGATTTACAGCGGTATTAGTGTTGGAGGAAACTACGTCATGTAATCAAGCGGCGCCATAATTTTGGTTGTGAAGAGGATGTTTTGATGCAACCAAGCGAGTTTCTTCTTCCAAAAAATGTAAAGAAAGCACTAGGTACCTAGAAATGGATGATTCTAGCCAAGAGGAATGACGTGCATCTTAGATGACGAAGAGGCTGACATCGAAGCTGAAATTCAGCGGGAACTAGACGCTCTTGAAGATGACAGCTTGCACATAGAAGATGTGGAAGACGAGAGCTCAACCTTTAAAACAGACGAGGTCAGTTAAATACTTTTAACAGAACTTTGTCGAATTTTGTTCCTGCGAAATTTGAGATTTCTTATTTTAAAGTCAGACTGTAGCGGGATACAGCAATCAGTACTTTTTACCTTGTAAATTTGTTTAATTAGTTACATTGTATTTCAATCTCAGATGTATTAAAAATGTTACTTACATAAGCTTATCAATTAAGCTAGAAACTCGCATATATTTTTCAAATCTCGAAATTAGAAGTAATAATTTAAGCTTATGTTAGTCATGCATGTAAAAAATACTTTCGTAGTAAATTATATATGATGTACGAGGTCAATTTAATGTTATTGTTTGTCATCTATTCAACTCCTTAATAAACAGATGGCTTAGCTTTGTATGCATGCAGATGCACAAATGTTATTACTTCAGTAACTACCCCATGATATTTTTGTATTAAAATTAGATTTATATTATATTCTTGGTTTGCAAATGATGTCATCGCTGCCATGTTGGTGGTCTTTTACAAATTTCTAATTAGCTTCTATTGTTTGTACCACCAACATGGCTGCACGTCTTTGTCATTTGAATCTCTCGGGATTGGCTGAAAACCAGCAACATGCTATCCTAGACCAAAGGTCTCAGTTTCAATCAGATTCTTTGTGGAATTCAATAAATTATTTCAATTTTGTTTTATTCACACTTTTTTCAAGATTACAGTAACAATGTACATGTACATAAGGAATTAAAAACGGTTGTTAGTGGGAATAAATAAAGGGCGTATATCGTGAAATAGAAGTGTGCAGAGGCCAAAGTAGCAGAGCTTTCGAGTCAACATTCAGCTGTTTCAAATAAAATAAAACAATAGCATTGGGATTTAATAATGTGTACTGAGTATTTCCAATTAATTTTAGGTCAGCAACAGTCCCTCTTCGATTTGTGACATGATAAATGAAATAAAGTTTGCTCTAGGTAACTCGAGAGTAAAAAAATGTACAGCTGTATACTGCATACATATGATGTACACCAGTAAAAATGTCTCTGCATGCAAGAGATCTCGCCAAGTTCTGCAGTACTCTGCAGACTCAGGAAAATGAGTGCTGAATAAAGCTGTGAATATATACCTATCAATATGAGTAGAAAATTTGAAATGCAAAAGTGATGATTTTGGTAAAATCATTGACATTTAGCGATTAACTGTGGTTACAAGTTGACAATGTGTAGAAAATAAGTGACAAAAAAGTCTCCATCAAACATGTTCTAACCAATCCACACACTTTCTATGTTTCATAATATAGTGACTCTGTGCCACAGAGTCGCTATATTATGAAACATAGAAATATGGAATATAACCCGTATCATGAAAAGAACTCATAACTGTTGTGTTAGATCATGATGGTTTTGATCTGAATTTTTTCTCAATCTGATTCGCTTTAGTCTCAGGAAGATGCGTTGCCAGATTCTATCCAGGAATATTTGAGACTCTTGCAGTCAAGAACAGAAGGAGTTGAGGAGGAAGTGAAAGAATGCGAAATAATCTTGGAAAAATTACCTCCTGGTATGTTATTACAGGCCGATACAGGCTGAGACAATATTTTTGGCCTTAGTTGACCTTATGAGAACAACTCAATTGTGTGGTTCCAGAAAATATATATATGTACATGTACATACCCCCTCCCACACAGAGTTTTTGGTTTGAACCCCCACCCCCCAGAAATTTAAGTTTAGCTCATACTTTCCTTTTAAAATTTTGGCTTTTGAGTCCGCCCTTCCCCTTGGATTTTCCAATGATCTTCCTTGGGGTGGATATGGATATTTTCTTGAACTGTACATTCAAAGACTGAGTGGTAACAAGTTTGTCAAATCCACAGACAGTTCAGTGAAGGAAGATGAAGCTTTGCTTGCAAGGAGAATAAAGGAAGAACTTGGTGACGAATACAAAGAAAACCCGCTTGTCCTCAGAGATCAGGTGAGCTGATCAACATAACATTTCTCATCACAATACATACAGTCTTGAAAGCAGAGAGGTAATGAGATTAAAGAATTACATCAGATATTAATATGATATGTACCATCTCTACATGCAGGTTTTATCAGAACTTGAAGAAACAGAGCTCAGAGAAGAAAGGGAGAGATTAGCAGAAGAAAATAAGAACGAGGAAGACAATCAATTTGCCGTGGATATCATCAGACCAGGTAATTAATGTACAACTTGTTAAAAGTGCCGTCTCAATCCTTTCTGGCGATTAAAAATTGTAGAAGCCATCCGGGATAAGTGTAGAGATATCCCGACCCAAG
The DNA here is from genome assembly GCA_029204205.1 of Desmophyllum pertusum. NCBI lineage: Eukaryota > Metazoa > Cnidaria > Anthozoa > Scleractinia > Caryophylliidae > Desmophyllum > Desmophyllum pertusum. The sequence goes on along the minus strand of MU826877.1, from coordinate 387,069 downwards.
TCTTTTCATGCTACAGAAACCAGAGTGAAGCGCCAGCTAATAAAATATTACATCACATAAATGTACCTGAATGAAAGGTGAACTCCTTTTCTTTTTAACTAATTTCAGGAATTATAGAAGAAATCCAAGCTCTAGAAGAAAAAGCTCAACAAACGTTAAAGGATTTAGAGGAAAAACAAGCAGGAAAAGATCAGAAGAGAGAAGAGTGGTACAAGGAGAGAAGACGAGAAGATGAAGCAAGACATAAAAGAGAGAAAGAGGCTCGTCATAAGAGACAAGTACAGTTTGAGGCTGCACAGAAGAAGTTACAAGAGGAACAAGAGGTAGATAAAAGTGTTTATTAACCCTTTCACTCCCAAGAGTGCTACGTCCAAAACTGATGAAGAAATTTTGATTTTCATTTTGCAACATTGTAAAAACAAACAGTACCACATGAAAGTACTGCTCAGTAGCTTTCATTTGAATGGTCACACTCTAGGGTTTCATCCACAGACTTAAAAGTTAGAACTACCTTGTACAGCATAATAAACAGTACCACATGAAAGTACTGCTCAATAGCTTTCATTTGAATGGTCACACACTAGGGTTTCATCCACAAACTTAACAGGTACAACCACATTTATTGACTCAAGGTTTGACTCTGGTAGTGAAAGGGTTAATCCATTTACATTAATTTTACAGTCAAACCTCCCATAAGCGGACACTCTCGGGACCAGAAAAAGTGTCTGCTTAAGAGAGGCATCCACTTATGGGAAGTTAAAAATGTACTGTTTGTATGTAGCTGGGTGCATGACTAAGTGTTTGCCTACGGGAGGTGTCCGTTAGTGGAGGTTCGACTGTAATTTGCCTACTGCTCTTTTTAAGATCTTATGTGTGTGTGTGTGTTTTAAAAGGCACTCCAAAGCAAACTTGAGGAAGAGGTAAAGGTGGAAGAAAAGAAATTACAACAAATGGAGGAACAATTCCAGGTGACAATCAATTCTTATATAAAGTGTTTTCAATAAGTGTCCATAAATTTTAAAATTTCCAGATCAGTGGACGTTCAAATTAAGCTTCATAAACAGAATAATTATTTCAGCTTATCATAATAATTAGCAAAGTATATTATTATTATTTTTAACAAAGATTATTATAAAGATTGCATGACATAAAGCCAGTGTGACATACTCGTTGTGGCAATGTTTTTTGCCAGCGACTCAAAATCACCGATACCTGGCATGTAAGATAGTGGCAAAATTTGCTTTCAGTTTTCGCTGGAAATTAAATTCACTGCGACAAAAGAATGTCCAACATGTAGGAGGATGCTCAAAGCAAAAAACGTTTAAGGTTTTTCCATACAGTACTTGCCAGTCTGAATAAATTATTAGAATCTTTTGCTTGCTGCCCTCCCCTCCAAAAATCTTGTTGTCCATTTATTTTATCCAACAGGTGGAGATGAGGATGATAGAAGAAGAAAGAAAGAAACAGAGTGAGGCATTTGTGGAGACACAGGTACATTATGCTGGACCTTAACCAGTATCAATAATTATTTAAGAGCTATTTATTTATCAATTTTAATTCTCCATTGAATTTGCATCTATAGCGAAAAGAGACGGAATATCAACAGCGGAAACAAGAAGTTGGCAGCTACTAAACTACAAAAGTTTTACAGAGGCTTTAGGTATTGTATCTCTAATTTGCAAATGTGTGGTTCCAGAAAATATCCATACCCCCTCCCCCACAGAAGGTTTTTTTGGTTTGAACTCCCTGGAAATTCCAGTTTAACTTCATAATTTCCCTTAAAAATTTTGTCTTTTGAGAAGCCCCCCCCCCCCCCCACCCCCCTCTCAGAATTTTCAGTGACTTTCCTTGGGGTGGGTATGGATATTTTCTGGAACCGTACAATAAATTTTCAACTAATTTTCAAACTAATAATTCATTACATGTAAGTATTATCAAATACTGTAAATTATATCTGTTGTTGCAGGATAAGGAGACAGTATCAGCCACTGCTGGATGCCAAGAGGTTAGATCGAATAAAGAAGAAAAATGAGGAACTTGTCCGCATTGAAGAAGTTGAAAGAAAATTGAGAGAAGATGACGAGAAAAAGAAGCTTGAAAATGACCAGAAGAAGAATGAGGAAACTGAGAAAAGGAAACAAATTGAAGAAGAACAAAGAAAACAAGAAGCAGCAGAGAAAGAGAGCAAAATAAAAGAAGAACAAAGAATGAGAGAGGAGGAGAAGAGAAAGAGGGAAGAAGAGAAAAAAGAATCGAGGAAGAAGAGAAAAGAAAACAAGAAGAAGCAAGGAGGAAAAGAGAGGAAGAAGAGAAACAGAGAGAAGCAGAAGAAAACCGAAAAATAGAAGAGAAAAAAGAAGAGTAGAAGAAGAGAAGAGGAAGATAGAAGAAGAAGAGAAGAGAAGAAAAGAATTGGAAGAAAAAGAAGAACAGAGAAAGAAAGAAGAACAGAGAAAAAGGAAGGAAGAGGAAGACAAACGAAAAGAGGAACTAAGAAAAAGAAAAGAGGAAGAGAATAGAATAAGAGAGGAGAAAGAAAGAATGGAAATTGAAAGAGACGAGACGAAGATAGGAAACGAAAAGAAGAGGAATCTAAAAAAGAGAGCTTCTTTTACAACAATCTAAAATTGACGCTGAAATGAAAATTACTCAAAATAAAGATGTCCCACAAGAGCAGAGAGAGCAGTCCGGGACACGAGTAACACAAGATGAGAAAAATACAGAATGTAAAACAGCAGAACTGGAACAGACCGGGACATCTGGATTGGTGTTAATGAAAGATCTAGAGGCAAGGAGACTGCAGTGGGTCAAAGAGCACACTCCTTGGAGGTAATTATAAAATAAACATCACCTGTTCTACTGACTACTGTAAAAATTAGATTTAGTGCCTGGGACACTTATTAAATTTCGGTAGCTCAAGGGAGCTCAAGGGAGGGTATTTCTGAAGTGCCCAAACTACATGGCAATGGGTAAGAAAATTAATATTGTGCGTTTCCCGAAAATATCCATACCCACATCAAGGAACTCTGGAAAATCCTTGGAAATTTCAAGAGGGGGTCTCAAAAGCCAACATTTTGAAAGGAAAGCCACACAAAAAACCCTTCCATTGTATATTTTCTGGAACCACACATTTTTGAGTTTGAGTACGATAAATACATCTGACCAGTTCTTTTTCTTTTCTCGCAGCACAACATCCACTGCCGAGGATAGAAGTCATCCTGTAGCGATGAAGGCTAGACCAAGGTGAATAATATTACGAGTATATTATTTTATTGTTTCTAAATAGGAAGGGATAAGAGACCGGAACCTGGGAATAAGGGAGGCAGGAAAAGAGAGGGCGGGAAGTGGGATAACCAAGGTAGTGGGAACCAGGAAAAATTAGAAAAAAATTAGCATTATTATTTATAATTTCGTAAATTTTGCAATAGGAAAATCACAAAGAGGCAGAAGCCAATAAGGAAGAGGCGGGAACCGGAGTAAAATATATAGTAGCGGGAAGTTCAGAACCCCTGTCCCCCTTACAAAGTAGAGCATAAATTCAGGGCTGTCATTTGTAGTAATGACCACCACCATGACAACTGTGACCACCATGACTACCATGACTACCATGACCACCATGACTACCTTGACTACCTTGACTACCAATGACTACCCTGACCACCATGACCACCATGACTACCATGACTACCTTGACTACCATGACTACCTTGACTACCTTGACTACCATGACTACCATGAGTACATTGACTACCTTGACTACCTTGGACTACCTTGACTACCATGACCACCATGACTACCATGACTACCATGATCACCATGACCACCATGACTACCATGACCACCATGACCACCATGACACCATGACTACCTTGACTACCATGACTACCATGACTACCTTGACTACCTTGACTACCTTGACCACCTTGACTACCTTGACTACCATGACTACCATGACTACCTTGACCACCTTGACGACCTTGACTACCATGACTACCTTGACCACCTTCACCACCTTGACCACGATGACTACCATGACTACCTTGACTACATGGACCACCTTGACCACCTTGACTACCATGACTACCATGACCACCATGACTACCATGACCACCATGACCACCATGACCACCATGACTACCTTGACTACCATGACTACCATGACTACCTTGACTAACCTTGACTACCTTGACCACCTTGACCACCTTGACTACCATGACTACCTTGACTACCTTGACCACTTGACCACCTTGACCACCATGACTTACCTTGACCAGCTTGACTACCTTGACTACCATGGACTACCTTGACCACCTTGACCACCTTGACCACCATGACTACCTTGACTACCTTGACCAACCTTGACCACCTTGACTACCATGACCACCATGACTACCTTGACCACCTTGACCACCTTGACTACCTTGACTACCTTGACCACCTTAACCACCATGACTACCTTGACCACCTTGACCACCTTGACACCTTGACTACCATGACTACCTTGACCACCTTGACCACCATGACTACCTTGACCACTTGACCACCTTGACCACCATGACTACCTTGACTACCTTGGCTACCTGACCACCTTGACTACCAAGACTACCATGACCACCATGACTACCATGACTACCTTGACGACCTTGACCACCTTGACTACCATGACTACCATGACCACCATGACTACCATGACCACCTGACTACCTTGACCACCTTGACCACCTTGAATACCTTGACTACCTTGAATACCTTGACTACCATGACCACCATGACCACCTTGACCACCTTGACTACCTTGACTACCTTGACCACCATGACTACGTTGACTACCTTGACCACCTTGACCACCTTGACTACCTTGACCACCTTGACCACCTTGACCACCTTGACTACCTTGACTACCTTGACCACCATGACTACCTTGACCACCTTGACCACCTTGACTACCTTGACCACCTTGACCACCTGACTACCTTGACTACCTTGACTACCTTGACTACCATGACCACCTTGACCACCTTCACCACCTTGACCATTTTTGACTACCATGACTACCTTGACTACCTTGACTACCATGACCACCATGACTACCTTGACTACCTTGACCAACTTGACCACCTTGACTACCATGACCACCTTGACTACCTTGACCACCTTGACCACCTTGACTACCTTGACTACCTGACTACCTTGACTACCATGACTACCTTGACTACCATGACCACCTTGACCACCTTGACTACCATGACTACCTTGCCTACCATGACCACCTTGACCACCTTGACCACCTTGACTATTATGACCACCTTGACTACCATGACTACCATGACCACCTTGACTACCTTGACCACCTTGACCACCTTGACTACCATGACCACATGACTACCATGACTACCTTGACTACCTTGACTACCTTGACCACCTTGACCACCTTGACCACCATGACTACCTTGACCACCTTGACCACCTTGACCACCTTGACTACCATGACTACCATGACCACCATGACCACCATGACCACCATGACTACCTTGACTACCATGACTACCATGACTACCTTGACTACCTTGACGCACCTTCACTACCGTCACTACCATGACCACCATGACCACCATGACCACCATGACCACCATGACTACCTTGACTACCTTGACTACCATGACTACCTTGACTACCTTGACTACCTTGACCACCTTGACTACCTTGACTACCATGACTACCTTGACCACCTTGACTACCTTGACCACCATGACTACCTGACTACCTTGACCACCTTGACTACCATGACCACCTTGACTACCTTGACCACCTTGACCACCTTGACTACCTTGACTACCTTGACTACCTTGACTACCATGACTACCATGACCACCTTGACCACCATGACCACCATGACCACCATGACCACCATGACTACCTTGACTACCTTGACTACCATGACTACCTTGACTACCTTGACCACCTGACTACCTTGACTACCTTGACCACCTTGACCACCTTGACCACCTTGACTACCATGACCACCATGACTACCATGACCACCATGACCACCATGACTACCATGACTACCATGACTACATGACCACCTTGACTACCATGACTACCATGACTACCATGACCACCATGACTACCATGACTACCTTGACTACATTGACCACCTTGACCATCTTGACTACCATGGACTACCTTGACCTCCATGACTACCTTGACTACATGACTACCTTGACCACCTTGACTACCTTGACCACCTTGACCACCTTGACCACCATGACTACCATGACCACCTTTACTACCTTGACCACCTTGACTACCTTGACCACCTGACCACCTTGACCACCTTGACCACCTTGACTACCTTGACTACCTTGACTACCATGACCACCTTGACCACCTTGACTACCATGACTACCTTGACTACCATGACCACCTTGACCACCTTGACCACCTTGACTATTATGACCACCTTGACTATTATGACCACCTTGACTACCATGACTACCATGACTACCTTGACTACAATGACTACCATGAGTACCTTGACTACCTTGACTACCTTGACTACCACGACTACCTTGACTACCTTGACTACCTTGACTACCATGACCACCATGACTACCATGACCACCATGACTACCATGACCACCATGACTACCATGACTACCATGACTACCTTGACCACCTTGACCACCTTGACCACCTGACTACCTTGACTACCTTGACTACCTGACCACCTTGACTACCATGACCACCTTGACTACCTTGACCACCTTGACCACCTTGACTACCTTGACTACCTTGACTACCATCACCACCTTGACCACCTTGACTACCATGACTACCTTGACTACCATGACCACCTTGACCACCTTGACCACCTTGACTATTGACCACCTTGACTAGCATGACTACCATGACTACCTTGACTACAATGACTACCATGAGTACCATGACTACCTTGACTACCTTGACTACCACGACTACCTTGACTACCTTGACTACCTTGACTACCATGACCACCATGACTACCATGACCACCATGACTACCATGACCACCATGACTACCATGACACCATGACTACCTTGACCACCATGACCACCATGACTACCATGACTGCCTTGACTACCTTGACTACCTTGACCACCTTGACCACCTTGACCACCTTGACTACCTTGACTACCTTGACTACCATGACTACCTTGACTACCATGACTACCTTGACCACCTTGACTACCTTGACTACCTTGACTACCATGACCACCATGACCACCTTGACTACCTTGACTACCTTGACTACCATGACTAACATGACCACCATGACCACCATGATACCATGACTACCTTGACTACCTTGACTACCTTGACTACCTTGACCACCTTCACCACCATGACTACCTTGACCATTTTGACTACCATGACTACCTTGACCACCTTGACTACCATGACCACCTTGACTACCATGACCACCTGACCACCTTGACTACATGACTACCTTGACTACCATGACTACCTTGACCACCATGACTACCATGACCACCATGACACCTTGACTACCATGACTACCTTGACCACCTTGACCACCTTGACTACCATGACTACCTTGACTACATGACTACCATGACTACCATGACCACCTTGACCACCTTGACTACCTTGACTACCATGACTACCATGACCACCATCGACCACCTTGACTACTTGACCACCATGACCACCATGACCACCTTGACCACCTTGACTACCATGACTACCTTGACTACCATGACTACCTTGACCACCTTGACCACCTTGACTACCATGACCACCTTGACTACCATGACTACCTTGACTACCTTGACCACCTTGACCACCTTGACCACCTTGACTACCATGACCACCATGACTACCATGACCACCATGACTACCATGACTACCATGACTACCTTGACTACCATGACTACCATGACTACCTTGACTACCATGACCACCTGACTACCTTGACTACCATGACTACCATGACCACCTTGACTACCTGACTACCATGACTACCATGACTACCATGACCACCATGACTACCTTGACTACCATGACCACCATGACTACATGACCACCTTGACTACCATGACTACCTTGACTACCATGACCACCATGACTACCATGACTACCATGACTACGTGACTACCATGACTACCATGACTACCTTGACTACCATGACTACCATGACTACCATGACTACCTTGACTACCATGATGACCATGACACCTTGACCACCTTGACTACCATGACCACCTTGACCACCATGACCACCATGACTACCATGACTACCTTGACCACCTTGACTACCTTGACTACCATGACTACCATGACCACCTTGACCACCATGACTACCATGACCACCATGACTACCATGACTACCTTGACTACCATGACTACCTGACCACCATGACTACCATGACCCATGACTACCATGACTACCATGACTACCATGACCACCTTGACCACCTTGACTACCATGACCACCTTGACTACCATGACTACCTTGACTACCATGACTACCATGACCACCATGACTACCATGACTACCATGACTACGTTGACTACCATGACTACCATGACCACCATGACTACCATGACTACCATGACTACATGACTACCATGACTACCATGACTACCATGACTACCATGACCACCATGACTACCTTGACTACCATGACCACCATGACCACCATGACTACCATGACTACCATGACTACCATGACTACCATGACTACCATGACCACCATGACTACCTTGACCACCATGACTACCATGACTACCATGACTACCATGACCACCATGACCACCATGACTACCATGACTACCTTGACTACATTGACCACCTTGACTACCATGACTACCATGACTACCATGACCACCATGACTACCATGACTACCATGACTACATTGACCACCATGACTACCATGACTACCATGACCACCATGACTACCATGACTACCATGACTACCATGACTACCATGACCACCATGACTACCATGACTACCATGACTCCATGACTACCTTGACTACCATGACTACCATGACCACCTTGACTACCATGACTACCTTGACTACCTTGACCACCATGACCACCATGACTACCATGACCACCTTGACTACCATGACCACCATGACTACCATGACCACCTTGACCACCATGACTACCATGACTACCTTGACTACCTTGACTACCTTGACTACCATGACCACCTTGACTACCATGACTACCATGACTACCTTGACCACCTTGACCACCTTGACTACCATGACCACCTTGACTACCTTGACCACCATGACTACCTTGACTACCTTGACTACCATGACCACCATGACCACCATGACTACCATGACTACCATGACTACCATGACTACCATGACCACCATGACCACCTTGACTATTATGACCACCATGACTACCATGACTACTTTGACTACCATGACTACCATGACTACCATGACTACCATGACTACCATGACTACCATGACTACCTTGACCACCATGACCACCATGACCACCATGACTACCATGACTACCATGACTACCATGACCACCTTGACTACCATGACCACCTTGACCACCATGACTACCATGACTACCTTGACCACCTTGACTACCATGACTACCTTGACTACCATGACCACTTGACCACCATGACCACCATGACTACCATGACCACCATGACTACCATGACTACCATGACTACCTTGACTACCATGACCACCATGACCACCATGACTACCATGACTACCTTGACTACCATGACCACCTTGACCACCTTGACTACCATGACTACCATGACCACCATGACTACCATGACCACCATGACCACCTTGACTACCATGACTACCATGACCACCATGACCACCATGACTACCATGACTACCTTGACCACCTTGACTACCTTGACTACCATGACTACCATGACTACCATGACCACCATGACTACCTTGACCACTTGACTACCTTGACCACCATGACTACCATGACTACCTTGACTACCTTGACCACCATGACTACCATGACTACCATGACCACCATGACTACCATGACTACCATGACTACCTTGACCACCTTGACTACCATGACTACCATGATCACCATGACTACCATGACCACCATGACTACCATGACCACCATGACCACCATGACTACCTTGACTACCTTGACTACCTTGACTACCATGACCACCATGACCACCATGACCACCATGACTACCATGACTACCATGACCACCATGACTACCATGACCACCATGACCACCATGACTACCATGACTACCTTGACTACCATGACCACCATGACTACCATGACTACCATGACCACCATGACTACCTTGACTACCATGACCACCATGACCACCATGACTACCATGACCACCATGACCACCATGACTACCTTGACTACCTGACTACCATGACTACCATGACTACCATGACTACCATGACTACCATGACTACCATGACTACCATGACTACCATGACTACCATGACCACCATGACTACCATGACTACCATGACTACCATGACCACCATGACTACCATGACCACCATGACTACCATGACTACCATGACCACCATGACTACCATGACTACCATGACTACCTTGACTACCATGACTACCATGACTACCATGACTACCATGACCACCATGACCACCATGACTACCATGACTACCTTGACTACCATGACTACCATGACTACCATGACCACCATGACTACCATGACCACCATGACTACCATGACTACCATGACCACCATGACTACCATGACTACCATGACCACCATGACTACCATGACCACCATGACTACCATGACTACCTTGACTACCATGACTACCATGACCACCATGACTACCATGACTACCATGACTACCATGACTACCATGACCACCATGACCACCATGACTACCATGACTACCATGACTACCATGACTACCATGACCACCATGACTACCATGACTACCATGACCACCATGACTACCTGACCACCATGACTACCATGACTACCATGACCACCATGACTACCATGACACCATGACTACCATGACTACCTTGACTACCATGACTACCATGACTACCATGACTACCATGACTACCATGACCACCATGACTACCATGACTACCATGACTACCATGACCACCATGACTACCATGACCACCATGACTACCATGACTACCATGACTACCATGACTACCATGACCACCATGACTACCATGACCACCATGACCACCATGACTACCATGACTACCATGACTACCTTGACTACCATGACTACCATGACTACCATGACCACCATGACCACCATGACTACCATGACCACCATGACTACCTTGACTACCATGACTACCATGACTACCATGACTACCATGACCACCATGACTACCATGACTACCATGACCACCATGACTACCATGACTACCATGACCACCATGACTACCATGACTACCATGACTACCATGACTACCATGACTACCATGACTACCATGACTACCATGACCACCATGACTACCATGACTACCTTGACTACATTGACCACCATGACTACCATGACTACCATGACTACCATGACTACCATGACTACCTTGACTACCATGACTACCATGACCACCATGACTACCATGACCACCATGACTACCATGACCACCATGACTACCATGACCACCATGACTACCATGACCACCATGACTACCATGACCACCATGACTACCATGACCACCTTGACTACCATGACTACCATGACTACCATGACTACCATGACCACCATGACTACCATGACTACCATGACTACCATGACTACCATGACCACCATGACTACCATGACCACCATGACTACCATGACTACCATGACTACCATGACTACCATGACTACCTTGACTACCTTGACTACCATGACCACCATGACCACCATGACTACCATGACTACCATGACTACCATGACTACCATGACCACCATGACTACCATGACTACTATGACCACCTTGACTACCATGACTACCATGACTACCATGACTACCTTGACCACCATGACCACCATGACTACCATGACTACCATGACTACCATGACTACCATGACCACCATGACTACCATGACTACCATGACCACCATGACTACCATGACTACCATGACTACCATGACTACCTTGACTACCTTGACTACCATGACTACCATGACTACCATGACTACCTTGACTACCATGACTACCATGACTACCATGACTACCATGACTACCATGACTACCATGACCACCATGACTACCTTGACCACCATGACTACCATGACTACCATGACTACCATGACTACCTTGACTACCATGACCACCATGACTACCATGACTACCATGACCACCATGACTACCATGACTACCATGACTACCATGACTACCATGACTACCATGACCACCTTGACTACCATGACTACCATGACTACCATGACTACCATGACTACCATGACCACCATGACTACCATGACTACCATGACTACCATGACTACCATGACTACCTTGACTACCATGACTACCATGACTACCATGACCACCATGACTACCATGACCACCATGACTACCATGACTACCATGACTACCATGACTACCATGACCACATGACCACCTTGACCATGACCACCATGACTACCATGACTACCATGACTACCATGACTACCATGACTACCATGACTACCATGACCACCATGACTACCATGACTACCATGACTACCATGACTACCATGACTACCATGACTACCTTGACTACCATGACTACCATGACCACCATGACTACCATGACCACCATGACTACCATGACTACCATGACCACCTTGACTACCATGACTACCATGACTACCATGACTACCATGACTACCATGACTACCATGACCACCATGACTACCATGACTACCATGACTACCATGACTACCATGACCACCTTGACCACCATGACTACCATGACTACTTGACTACCTTGACTACCATGACCACCATGACTACCATGACTACCATGACTACCATGACTACCATGACCACCATGACCACCATGACCACCATGACTACCATGACTACCTTGACTACCATGACTACCATGACCACCATGACTACCATGACCACCTTGACTACCATGACTACCATGACTACCATGACCACCATGACTACCATGACTACCATGACTACCATGACTACCATGACCACCATGACTACCATGACTACCATGACTACCATGACTACCATGACTACCATGACTACCATGACCACCATGACCACCATGACTACCATGACTACCTTGACTACCATGACTACCATGACCACCATGACTACCTTGACTACCATGACTACCATGACCACCATGACTACCTTGACCACCATGACCACCATGACTACCTTGACTACCATGACCACCATGACCACCATGACTACCATGACCACCTTGACTACCTTGACCACCATGACTACCATGACTACATGACTACCATGACCACCATGACTACCATGACCACCATGACCACCATGACCACCATGACTACCATGACTACCTTGACTACCATGACCACCATGACTACCATGACTACCATGACCACCATGACTACCATGACTACCATGACTACCATGACCACCATGACTACCATGACTACCATGACCACCATGACTACCATGACCACCATGACTACCTTGACTACCATGACCACCATGACTACCTTGACTACCATGACTACCTTGACTACCATGACTACCATGACTACCATGACCACCATGACTACCTTGACTACCATGACCACCATGACTACCATGACTACCATGACTACCATGACCACCATGACTACCATGACTACCATGACCACCATGACTACCATGACTACCATGACTACCATGACCACCATGACTACCATGACTACCATGACCACCATGACTACCATGACTACCTTGACCACCATGACTACCATGACTACCATGACTACCTTGACTACCATGACTACCATGACCACCATGACTACCATGACTACCTTGACCATGACTACCATGACTACCATGACTACCATGACTACCATGAACACCATGACTACCTTGACTACCATGACCAACTTGACCACCATGACTACCATGACCACCTTGACTACCATGACCACCTTGACCACCATGACTACCTTGACTACCATGACTACCATGACTACCATGACTACCATGACTACCTTGACTACCATGACCACCTTGACCACCATGACTACCATGACTACCATGACTACCATGACTACCATGACTACCATGACCACCATGACTACCATGACCACCTTGACTACCATGACTACCATGACCACCATGACTACCATGACCACCATGACTACCATGACTACCATGACCACCATGACTACCATGACTACCATGACTACCATGACTACCTTGACTACCATGACCACCATGACCACCATGACTACCATGACCACCTTGACCACCATGACTACCATGACCACCATGACTACCATGACTACCATGACCACCATGACTACCATGACCACCATGACTACCATGACTACCATGACTACCATGACTACCTTGACTACCATGACTACCATGACTACCATGACTACCATGACTACCATGACCACCATGACTACCATGACCACCATGACTACCTTGACTACCTTGACTACCATGACTACCATGACTACCATGACTACCATGACCACCATGACTACCATGACTACCATGACTACCATGACCACCATGACTACCATGACCACCATGACTACCATGACTACCATGACCACCATGACTACCATGACCACCATGACTACCATGACCACCATGACCACCATGACTACCATGACTACCTTGACTACCATGACTACCATGACCACCATGACTACCATGACCACCATGACCACCATGACCACCATGACTACCTTGACTACCATGACTACCATGACTACCTTGACTACCATGACCACCTTGACTACCATGACTACCATGACTACCATGACCACCATGACCACCTTGACTACCATGACCACCATGACTACCATGACTACCATGACTACCATGACCACCTTGACTACCATGACTACCATGACTACCATGACCACCATGACTACCATGACTACCATGACTACCATGACCACCTTGACTACCATGACTACCATGACTACCATGACTACCATGACTACCATGACTACCATGACTACCATGACCACCTTGACTACCATGACCACCATGACCACCATGACCACCATGACTACCATGACCACCATGACTACCATGACCACCATGACTACCATGACTACCATGACCACCATGACTACCATGACCACCATGACTACCTTGACTACCTTGACTACCATGACCACCATGACTACCATGACTACCATGACTACCATGACTACCATGACCACCTTGACTACCATGACCACCATGACTACCTTGACCACCATGACCACCATGACTACCATGACTACCATGACTACCATGACTACCATGACCACCATGACTACCATGACTACCATGACTACCTTGACTACCATGACTACCATGACCACCATGACTACCTTGACTACCATGACCACCATGACTACCATGACTACCATGACTACCTTGACTACCATGACCACCATGACCACCATGACTACCATGACTACCTTGACTACCATGACTACCATGACCACCATGACTACCATGACTACCATGACCACCATGACTACCATGACTACCATGACTACCATGACTACCTTGACTACCATGACTACCATGACCACCATGACTACCATGACTACCTTGACTACCATGACTACCATGACTACCTTGACTACCATGACTACCATGACTACCATGACCACCATGACTACCATGACCACCATGACTACCATGACTACCATGACCACCTTGACTACCTTGACCACCATGACTACCATGACTACCATGACTACCATGACCACCATGACTACCATGACTACCATGACTACCATGACTACCTTGACTACCATGACCACCATGACTACCATGACTACCATGACTACCATGACCACCATGACTACCATGACCACCATGACTACCATGACTACCATGACTACCATGACTACCTTGACTACCATGACTACCTTGACTACCATGACCACCATGACCACCATGACTACCATGACCACCATGACTACCATGACTACCATGACTACCATGACTACCATGACCACATGACCACCATGACTACCATGACCACCATGACTACCATGACTACCATGACTACCTTGACTACCATGACTACCATGACTACCTTGACCACCATGACTACCATGACTACCATGACTACCATGACTACCATGACTACCATGACTACCTTGACTACCATGACTACCATGACTACCATGACCACCATGACTACCATGACCACCATGACTACCATGACTACCATGACCACCTTGACTACCATGACCACCATGACTACCATGACTACCATGACTACCATGACTACCATGACCACCATGACCACCATGACTACCATGACTACCTTGACTACCATGACTACCATGACTACCTTGACTACCATGACTACCATGACTACCATGACTACCATGACTACCTTGACTACCTTGACTACCATGACCACCATGACTACCATGACTACCATGACTACCATGACCACCATGACCACCATGACTACCATGACCACCATGACTACCATGACCACCATGACTACCATGACTACCATGACTACCATGACCACCATGACTACCATGACTACCTTGACTACCATGACTACCATGACCACCATGACCACCATGACTACCTTGACTACCATGACTACCATGACCACCATGACTACCATGACCACCATGACTACCATGACTACCATGACTACCATGACTACCATGACTACCATGACCACCATGACTACCATGACCACCATGACTACCTTGACCACCTTGACCACCATGACTACCTTGACTACCTTGACTACCATGACTACCATGACCACCATGACTACCATGACCACCATGACCACCTTGACTACCATGACTACCATGACCACCTTGACTACCATGACTACCATGACTACCATGACTACCATGACTACCATGACTACCATGACCACCATGACTACCATGACTACCATGACTACCATGACTACCATGACCACCATGACTACCTTGACTACCTTGACCACCATGACTACCATGACCACCATGACCACCATGACTACCATGACTACCATGACTACCATGACTACCTTGACCACCATGACTACCATGACCACCATGACTACCATGACTACCATGACTACCATGACTACCATGACCACCATGACTACCATGACTACCATGACCACCATGACTACCATGACCACCATGACTACCATGACCACCATGACTACCATGACTACCATGACTACCATGACTACCATGACCACCATGACTACCATGACTACCATGACTACCATGACTACCATGACTACCTTGACTACCTTGACTACCATGACCACCATGACTACCTTGACTACCATGACCACCATGACTACCTTGACCACCTTGACTACCATGACTACCATGACTACCATGACCACCATGACTACCATGACCACCATGACTACCATGACTACCATGACTACCATGACTTGACTACCATGACTACCATGACTACCATGACTACCATGACTACCATGACTACCATGATGACCATGACTACCATGACCACCATGACTACCATGACTACCATGACTACCTTGACTACCATGACTACCATGACTACCATGACCACCATGACTACCTTGACTACCATGACTACCATGACCACCATGACTACCATGACCACCATGACTACCATGACTACCATGACTACCATGACTACCATGACTACCATGACCACCTTGACTACCATGACCACCTTGACTACCATGACTACCATGACTACCATGACCACCATGACCACCATGACTACCATGACCACCATGACTACCATGACTACCATGACTACCATGACTACCATGACCACCATGACTACCATGACTACCATGACTACCTTGACTACCATGACTACCATGACTACCATGACTTGACTACCATGACTACCATGACTACCATGACTACCATGACTACCATGACTACCATGACTACCATGACCACCATGACTACCATGACTACCATGACCACCATGACTACCATGACCACCATGACTACCTTGACTACCTTGACTACCATGACTACCATGACTACCATGACCACCTTGACTACCATGACCACCATGACTACCATGACTACCATGACCACCATGACTACCATGACTACCATGACTACCTTGACCACCTTGACTACCATGACTACCATGACTACCATGACCACCATGACTACCATGACTACCATGACTACCATGACCACCATGACTACCATGACTACCATGACCACCATGACTACCATGACTACCATGACTACCATGACCACCATGACTACCATGACTACCATGACTACCATGACTACCATGACTACCATGACTACCATGACTACCATGACCACCTTGACTACCATGACTACCATGACCACTTGACTACCATGACTACCATGACTACCATGACCACCATGACTACCATGACCACCATGACTACCATGACCACCTTGACTACCATGACCACCATGACCACCATGACTACCTTGACCACCATGACTACCATGACTACCATGACTACCATGACTACCATGACCACCATGACTACCATGACTACCATGACTACCATGACCACCATGACTACCATGACTACCATGACCACCATGACTACCATGACCACCATGACCACCATGACTACCATGACTACCTTGACTACCATGACCACCTTGACCACCATGACTACCATGACTACCATGACTACCATGACTACCATGACCACCTTGACTACCATGACTACCATGACCACCATGACTACCATGACTACCATGACCACCATGACTACCATGACCACCATGACCACCTTGACTACCATGACCACCATGACTACCATGACTACCATGACTACCATGACTACCATGACTACCATGACCACCTTGACCACCATGACTACCTTGACCACCTTGACTACCATGACCACCATGACTACCATGACTACCATGACCACCATGACTACCATGACCACCATGACTACCTTGACTACCATGACTACCATGACTACCATGACCACCATGACTACCATGACTACCATGACCACCATGACTACCATGACCACCATGACCACCATGACTACCATGACTACCTTGACTACCATGACTACCATGACTACCATGACTACCTTGACCACCTTGACTACCATGACTACCATGACTACCATGACCACCATGACTACCTTGACCACCATGACTACCTTGACTACCATGACCACCATGACTACCATGACCACCATGACTACCATGACCACCATGACTACCATGACTACCTTGACTACCATGACTACCTTGACTACCATGACTACCATGACCACCATGACTACCATGACCACCATGACTACCATGACTACCATGACTACCATGACTACCATGACTACCATGACTACCTTGACTACCATGACCACCATGACTACCATGACTACCATGACTACCATGACCACCATGACCACCATGACTACCATGACCACCATGACTACCATGACCACCATGACCACCATGACTACCATGACTACCATGACTACATTGACCACCTTGACTACCATGACTACCATGACTACCATGACCACCATGACTACCATGACTACCATGACTACATTGACCACCATGACTACCATGACTACCATGACTACCATGACTACCATGACTACCTTGACTACCATGACTACCATGACCACCATGACTACCATGACCACCATGACTACCTTGACCACCATGACTACCATGACCACCATGACTACCTTGACCACCATGACTACCATGACCACCTTGACTACCATGACTACCATGACCACCATGACTACCATGACTACCATGACTACCATGACCACCATGACTACCATGACTACCATGACTACCATGACTACCTTGACCACCATGACTACCATGACCACCTTGACTACCATGACCACCTTGACCACCTGACTACCATGACTACCATGACTACCTTGACTACCATGACCACCTTGACCACCATGACTACCATGACTACCATGACTACCATGACTACCATGACCACCATGACCACCTTGACTACCATGACCACCATGACTACCATGACTACCATGACTACCATGACTACCATGACCACCATGACTACCATGACTACCTTGACTACCTTGACTACCTTGACTACCATGACTACCATGACCACCATGACCACCTTGACTACCATGACCACCATGACTACCATGACTACCATGACTACCATGACTACCTTGACTACCATGACTACCATGACCACCTTGACTACCTTGACTACCATGACTACCTTGACTACCATGACTACCATGACTACCATGACTACCATGACTACCTTGACCACCATGACTACCATGACCACCATGACTACCTTGACTACCATGACCACCATGACTACCTTGACCACCATGACTACCATGACTACCATGACTACCATGACCACCATGACCACCATGACTACCATGACTACCTTGACTACCATGACTACCATGACCACCATGACCACCATGACTACCATGACTACCTTGACCACCTTGACTACCATGACCACCATGACTACCATGACTACCTTGACTACCATGACTACCATGACTACCATGACTACCATGACTACCATGACCACCATGACTACCATGACTACCTTGACTACCATGACTACCATGACTACCATGACTACCATGACTACCATGACTACCTTGACCACCTTGACTACCTTGACCACCATGACTACCTTGACTACCATGATACCATGACTACCTTGACCACCATGACACCATGACTACCATGACTACCATGACCACCATGACTACCATGACTACCATGACTACCTTGACTACCTTGACTACCATGACCACCATGACTACCATGACTACCATGACCACCTTGACCACCTTGACTATTATGACCACCTTGACTACCATGACTACCTTGACTACCATGACTACCATGACCACATTAACCACCTTGACTATTATGACCACCTTGACTACCATGACTACCATGACTACCTTGACTACCTTGACTACCTTGACTACCTTGACCACCTTGACTACCATGACTACCATGACTACCATGACCACCATGACTACCATGACTACCATGACTACCATGACCACCATGACCACCATGACTACCATGACTACCATGACTACCTTGACTACCATGACCACCATGACTACCATGACTACCATGACTACCATGACTACCATGACTACCATGACTACCTTGACTACCTTGACTACCATGACCACCATGACTACCATGACTACCATGACTACCATGACTACCATGACTACCATGACCACCATGACTACCATGACTACCATGACTACCTTGACTACCATGACTACCTTGACTACCATGACTACCATGACCACCATGACTACCATGACTACCTTGACTACCATGACTACCATGACCACCTTGACTACCATGACTACCATGACTACCTTGACTACCTTGACTACCTTGACCACCTTGACTACCATGACTACCTTGACTACCTTGACCACCATGACCACCTTGACCACCTTGACCACCTTGACTACCTTGACTACCATGACTACCATGACCACCTTGACTACCATGACTACCTTGACTACCATGACTACCTTGACCACCTTGACCACCATGACTACCATGACTACCATGACCACCTTGACTACCATGACTACCATGACTACCATGACTACCATGACTACCATGACTACCTTGACTACCTTGACTACCATGACTACCATGACTACCATGACTACCTTGACTACCATGACCACCATGACTACCATGACTACCATGACTACCATGACCACCATGACTACCATGACTACCATGACTACCTTGACCACCTTGACTACCTTGACTACCATGACTACCTTGACTACCTTGACTACCTTGACTACCTTGACCACCTTGACCACCTTGACTACCATGACTACCATGACTACCTTGACTACCATGACCACCTTGACCACCTTGACTACCTTGACTACCTTGACTACCATGACTACCATGACCACCTTGACTACCATGACTACCATGACCACCATGACTACCTTGACTACCTTGACTACCATGACTACCATGACCACCATGACCACCATGACTACCATGACCACCATGACTACCTTGACCACCTTGACTACCATGACTACCATGACTACCATGACTACCATGACCACCTTGACTACCTTGACCACCATGACTACCTTGACTACCTTGACTACCATGACTACCATGACTACCTTGACCACCTTGACTACCTTGACTACCATGACCACCATGACTACCTTGACTACCATGACCACCATGACCACCATGACTACCTTGACCACCTTGACTACTTGACTACCATGACTACCTTGACTACCATGACCACCTTGACCACCATGACTACCATGACTACCTTGACTACCTTGACTACCATGACCACCATGACTACCTTGACTACCTTGACCACTTGACCACCTTGACTACCTTGACTACCATGACCACCTTGACTACCTTGACTACCTTGACTACCTTGACTACCATGACTACCTTGACTACCATGACCACCTTGACCACCATGACCACCTTGACTACCATGACTACCATGACCACCTTGACCACCTTGACTATTGACCACCTTGACTACCATGACTACCATGACCACCTTGACTACCTTGACCACCTTGACCACCTTGACTACCATGACCACCATGACTACCATGACTACCTTGACTACCTTGACTACCTTGACCACCTTGACCACCTTGACCACCATGACTACCTTGACCACCTTGACCACCTTGACCACCTTGACTACCATGACTACCATGACCACCATGACCACCATGACCACCATGACTACCTTGACTACCATGACTACCATGACTACCTTGACTACCTTGACCACCTTGACTACCTTCACTACCATGACCACCATGACCACCATGACCACCATGACCACCATGACTACCTTGACTACCTTGACTACCATGACTACCTTGACTACCTTGACCACCTTGACTACCTTGACTACCATGACTACCTTGACCACCTGACTACCTTGACCACCATGACTACCTTGACTACCTTGACCACCTTGACTACCATGACCACCTTGACTACCTTGACCACCTTGACCACCTTGACTACCTTGACTACCTTGACTACCTTGACTACCATGACTACCATGACCACCTTGACCACCATGACCACCATGACCACCATGACCACCATGACTACCTTGACTACCTTGACTACCATGACTACCTTGACTACCTTGACCACCTTGACTACCTTGACTACCTTGACCACCTTGACCACCATGACCACCTTGACTACCATGACCACCATGACTACCATGACCACCATGACCACCATGACTACCATGACTACCATGACTACATTGACCACCTTGACTACCATGACTACCATGACTACCATGACCACCATGACTACCATGACTACCTTGACTACATTGACCACCTTGACCATCTTGACTACCATGACTACCTTGACTACCATGACTACCTTGACTACCATGACTACCTTGACCACCTTGACTACCTTGACCACCTTGACCACCTTGACCACCATGACTACCATGACCACCTTTACTACCTTGACCACCTTGACTACCTTGACCACCTTGACCACCATGACCACCTTGACCACCATGACTACCTTGACTACCTTGACTACCTTGACCACCTTGACTACCATGAGTACCATGACTACCATGACTACCTTGACCACCTTGACTACCATGACCACCTTGACTACCTTGACCACCTTGACCACCATGACTACCTTGACTACCTTGACTACCTTGACTACCATGACCACCTTGACCACCTTGACTACCATGACTACCTTGACTACCATGACTACCATGACCACCTGGACCACCTTGACTATTATGACCACCTTGACTACCATGACTACCTTGACTACCTTGACTACCTTGACCACCTTGACTACCTTGACTACCTTGACTACCTTGACTACCTTGACTACCATGACTACCATGACCACCTTAACCACCTTGACTATTATGACCACCTTGACTACCATGACTACCATGACTACCTTGACTACCTTGACTACCTTGACTACCTTGACCACCTTGACTACCTTGACTACCTTGACTACCTTGACTACCTTAACTACCTTGACTACCATGACTACCATGACTACCTTGACCACCTTGACTACCTTGACCACTATGACTACCTTGACTACCATGACCACCTTGACTACCTTGACCACCATGACCACCATGACTACCATGACTACCATGACCACCATGACCACCATGACTACCATGACTACCTTGACTACCATGACCACCATGACTACCATGACCACCTTGACCACCTTGACTATTATGACCACCTTGACTACCATGACTACCTTGACTACCATGACTACCTTGACTACCTTGACTACCTTGACTACCTTGAACACCTTGACCACCTTGACTATTATGACCACCTTGACTACCATGACTACCTTGACTACCATGACTACCATGACCACATTAACCACCTTGACTATTATGACCACCTTGACTACCATGACTACCATGACTACCTTGACTACCTTGACTACCTTGACTACCTTGACCACCTTGACTACCTTGACTACCTTGACTACCTTGACTACCTTGACTACCTTGACTACCATGACCACCTTGACTACCTTGACCACCTTGACTACCTTGACCACTATGACTACCTTGACTACCAAGACCACCTTGACTACCTTGACCACCATGACCACCATGACTACCATGACTACCATGACCACCATGACCACCATGACCACCATGACTACCATGACTACCTTGACTACCTTGACTACCATGACTACCTTGACTACCTTGACTACCATGACTACCATGACTACCATTAGTACCTGACTACCTTGACTACCTTGACTACCATGACCACCATGACTACCATGACTACCATAACTACCATGGCCACCATGACCACCATGACTACCATGAGCACCATGACCACCATGACCACCATGACTACCTTGACTACCATGACTACCTTGACCACCTTGACTACCATGACTACCTTGACTACCATGACTACCATGACCACCATGACCACCATGACTACCTTGACTACATTGACCACCTTGACCACCATGACCACTTGACCACCTTGACTACCATGACTACCTTGACTACCTTGACTACCTTGACTACCTTGACCACCTTGACTACCATGACCACCTTGACTACCTTGACCACCTTGACCACCTTGACCACCTTGACCACCTTGACTACCTTGACTACCTTGACTACCATGACCACCTTGACCACCTTGACTACCATGACTACCTTGACTACCATGACCACCTTGACCACCTTGACCACCTTGACTATTATGACCACCTTGACTATTATGACCACCTTGACTACCATGACTACCATGACTACCTTGACTACAATGACTACCATGAGTACCTTGACTACCTTGACTACCTTGACTACCACGACTACCTTGACTACCTTGACTACCTTGACTACCATGACCACCATGACTACCATGACCACCATGACTACCATGACCACCATGACTACCATGACTACCATGACTACCTTGACCACCTTGACCACCTTGACTACCATGACTGCCTTGACTACCTTGACTACCTTGACCACCTTGACCACCTTGACTACCTTGACTACCTTGACTACCATGACTACCTTGACTACCATGACCACCTTGACTACCTTGACTACCTTGACCACCTTGACTACCATGACCACCTTGACTACCTTGACCACCATGACCACCTTGACTACCTTGACTACCTTGACTACCATGACTAACATGACCACCATGACCACCATGACTACCATGACTACCTTGACTACCTTGCCGACCTTGACTACCTTTACCACCATGACCACCTTCACCACCTTGACCATTTGACTACCATGACTACCTTCACCACCTTGACTACCATGACCACCTTGACTACCTTGACCACCTTGACCACCTTGACTACATTGACTACCTTGACTACCATGACTACCTTGACCACCATGACTACCATGACCACCTTGACCACCTTGACTACCATGACTACCTTGACCACCTTGACCACCTTGACTACCATGACTACCTTGACTACCTTGACTACCATGACTACCATGACCACCTTGACCACCTTGACTACCTTGACTACCTTGACTACCTTGACCACCTTGACCACCTTGACCACCTTGACCACCTTGACTACCTTGACTACCTTGACCAGCTTGACCACCTTGACCACCTTGACTACCTTGACTACCTTGACTACCTTGACTACCATGACCACCATGACTACCATGACTACCATGACTACCTTGACTACCTTGACCACCTTGACTACCTTGACCACCTTGACCACCTTGACCACCATGACCACCTTGACTACCTTGACTACCTTGACTACCTTGACTACCTTGACTACCTTGACTACCATGACCACCATGACTACCATGACTACCATGACTACCTTGACTACCTTACCGACCTTGACTACCTTGACCACCTTCACCACCTTCACCACCTTGACCATTTGACTACCATGACTACCTTGACCACCTTGACTACCATGACCACCTTGACTACCTTGACCACCTTGACCACCTTGACTACATTGACTACCTTGACTACCATGACTACCTTGACCACCATGACTACCATGACCACCTTGACCACCTTGACTACCATGACTACCTTGACCACCTTGACCACCTTGACTACCATGACTACCTTGACTACCTTGACTACCATGACTACCATGACCACCATGACCACCTTGACTACCATGACTACCTTGACTACCTTGACCACCTTGACCACCTTGACCACCTTGACTACCTTGACTACCTTGACCACCTTGACCACCTTGACCACCTTGACTACCTTGACTACCTTGACTACCTTGACTACCTTGACTACCATGACCACCATGACTACCATGACTACCATGACTACCTTGACTACCTTGACCACCTTGACCACCTTGACCACCTTGACCACCTTGACTACCTTGACTACCTTGACCAGCTTGACCACCTTGACTACCTTGACTACCTTGACTACCTTGACCACCATGACTACCATGACTACCATGACTACCTTGACTACCTTACCGACCTTGACTACCTTGACCACCTTCACCACCTTCACCACCTTGACCATTTTGACTACCATGACTACCATGACCACCATGACTACCATGACTACCATGACCACCTTGACTACCTTGACTACCATGACCACCTTGACTACCTTGACTACCATGACTACCTTGACTACCATGACCACCTTGACCACCTTGACCACCTTGACTACCATGACTACCTTGACTACCATGACTACCTTGACTACCTTGACTACCATGACTACATGACCACCTTGACCACCTTGACTATTATGACCACCTTGACTACCATGACCACCATGACTACCTTGACCACCTTGACCACCTTGACTACCATGACCACCATGACTACCATGACTACCTTGACTACCTTGACTACCTTGACTACCTTGACCACCTTGACCACCTTGACCACCTTGACCACCTTGACTACCATGACTACCTTGACTACCTTGACCACCTTGACCACCTTGACCACCTTGACTACCATGACCACCATGACTACCATGACCACCATGACCACCATGACTACCTTGACTACCATGACTACCATGACTACCTTGACTACCTTGACCACCTTGACTACCTTGACTACCATGACTACCATGACTGCCTTGACTACCTTGACTACCTTGACTATCTTGACCACCTTGACTACCTTGACCACCATGACTACCTTGACTACCTTGACCACCTTGACCACCTTGACCACCTTGACCACCTTGACTACCTTGACTACCATGACTACCATGACCACCATGACTACCATGATTACCATGACTACGTTGACTACCTTGACTACCATGACTACCATGACTTGACTACCTTGACTACCATGACTACCTTGACTACCTTGACTACCATGATGACCATGACTACCTTGACTACCTTGACTACCTTGACTACCATGACTACCGTGACTACTTGACTACCTTGACTACCATGACTACCTTGACTACCATGACCACCTTGACCACCTTGACCACCTTGACCACCTTGACCACCTTGACCACCTTGACTACCATGACTACCTTGACTACCTTGACTACCTTGACTACCATGACTACATGACCACCTGACCACCTTGACTATTATGACCACCTTGACCACCATGACTACCTTGACCACCTTGACCACCTTGACTACCATGACCACCATGACTACCATGACTACCTTGACTACCTTGACTACCTTGACTACCTTGACCACCTTGACCACCTTGACCACCTTGACCACCTTGACTACCATGACTACCTTGACTACCTTGACCACCTTGACCACCTTGACCACCTTGACTACCATGACCACCATGACTACCATGACTACGTTGACTACCTTGACTACCATGACTACCATGACTTAACTACCTTGACTACCTTGACTACCATGACTACCTTGACTACCATGATGACCATGACTACCTTGACTACCTTGACTACCATGACTACCGTGACTAACTTGACTACCTTGACTACCATGACTACGTTGACTACCTTGACTACCATGACTACCTTGGCTACCATGACTACCTTGACTACCATGACTACCTTGACTACCTTGACCACCTTGACCACCATGACTACCTTGACTACCTTGACCACCTTGACCACCTTGACCACCATGACCACCTTGACCACCTTGACTACCATGACTACCTTGACCACCTTGACTACCATGACTACCATGACTACCTTGACCACCTTGACTACCTTGACCACCTTGACCACCTTGACCACCTTGACTACCTTGACTACCATGACCACCTTGACTACCATGACTACCTTGACTACCATGACTACCATGACTACCATGACTACCATGACCACCATGACCACCTTGACTACCATGACTACCTTGACTACCTTGACCACCTTGACCACCTTGACCACCTTGACTACCTTGACTACCTTGACCAGCTTGACCACCTTGACCACCTTGACTACCTTGACTACCTTGACTACCTTGACTACCTTGACTACCATGACCACCATGACTACCATGACTACCATGACTACCTTGACTACCTTGACCACCTTGACCACCTTGACCACCTTGACCACCTTGACTACCTTGACTACCTTGACCACCTTGACTACCTTGACTACCTTGACTACCTTGACCACCATGACTACCATGACTACCATGACTACCTTGACTACCTACCGACCTTGACTACCTTGACCACCTTCACCACCTTCACCACCTTGACCATTTTGACTACCATGACTACCATGACCACCATGACTACCATGACTACCATGACCACCTTGACTACCTTGACTACCATGACCACCTTGACTACCTTGACTACCATGACTACCTTGACTACCATGACCACCTTGACCACCTTGACCACCTTGACTACCATGACTACCTTGACTACCATGACTACCTTGACTACCTTGACTACCATGACTACATGACCACCTTGACCACCTTGACTATTATGACCACCTTGACTACCATGACCACCATGACTACCTTGACCACCTTGACCACCTTGACTACCATGACCACCATGACTACCATGACTACCTTGACTACCTTGACTACCTTGACTACCTTGACCACCTTGACCACCTTGACCACCTTGACCACCTTGACTACCATGACTACCTTGACTACCTTGACCACCTTGACCACCTTGACCACCTTGACTACCATGACCACCATGACTACCATGACCACCATGACCACCATGACTACCTTGACTACCATGACTACCATGACTACCTTGACTACCTTGACCACCTTGACTACCTTGACTACCATGACTACCATGACTGCCTTGACTACCTTGACTACCTTGACTATCTTGACCACCTTGACTACCTTGACCACCATGACTACCTTGACTACCTTGACCACCTTGACCACCTTGACCACCTTGACCACCTTGACTACCTTGACTACCATGACTACCATGACCACCATGACTACCATGATTACCATGACTACGTTGACTACCTTGACTACCATGACCACCATGACTTGACTACCTTGACTACCTTGACTACCATGACTACCTTGACTACCTTGACTACCATGATGACCATGACTACCTTGACTACCTTGACTACCTTGACTACCATGACTACCGTGACTAACTTGACTACCTTGACTACCATGACTACCTTGACTACCATGACCACCTTGACCACCTTGACCACCTTGACCACCTTGACCACCTTGACCACCTTGACTACCATGACTACCTTGACTACCTTGACTACCTTGACTACCATGACTACATGACCACCTTGACCACCTTGACTATTATGACCACCTTGACCACCATGACTACCTTGACCACCTTGACCACCTTGACTACCATGACCACCATGACTACCATGACTACCTTGACTACCTTGACTACCTTGACTACCTTGACCACCTTGACCACCTTGACCACCTTGACCACCTTGACTACCATGACTACCTTGACTACCTTGACCACCTTGACCACCTTGACCACCTTGACTACCATGACCACCATGACTACCATGACTACGTTGACTACCTTGACTACCATGACTACCATGACTTAACTACCTTGACTACCTTGACTACCATGACTACCTTGACTACCATGATGACCATGACTACCTTGACTACCTTGACTACCATGACTACCGTGACTAACTTGACTACCTTGACTACCATGACTACGTTGACTACCTTGACTACCATGACTACCTTGGCTACCATGACTACCTTGACTACCATGACTACCTTGACTACCTTGACCACCTTGACCACCATGACTACCTTGACTACCTTGACCACCTTGACCACCTTGACCACCATGACCACCTTGACCACCTTGACTACCATGACTACCTTGACCACCTTGACTACCATGACTACCATGACTACCTTGACCACCTTGACTACCTTGACCACCTTGACCACCTTGACCACCTTGACTACCTTGACTACCATGACCACCTTGACTACCATGACTACCTTGACTACCATGACTACCATGACTACCATGACTACCATGACCACCTTGACCACCTTGACCACCTTGACTATTATGACTACCTTGTCTATCTTGACTACCATGACTACCATGACCACCTTGACCACCTTGACTACCATGACTACCTTGACTACCATGACTACCATGACTACCATGACCACCTTGACTATTATGACCATCTTGACCACCTTGACCACCTTGACTACCTTGACTACCTTGACCACCTTGACCACCTTGACTACCATGACTACCATGACTAAGTTGACTACCTTGACTACCATGACTTGACTACCTTGACTACCTTGACTACCTTGACTACCTTGACTACCTTGACTACCTTGACTACCTTGACTACCTTGACTACCTTGACTACGATGATCACCATGACTACCTTGACTACCTTGACTACCATGACTACCGTGACTAACTTGACTACCTTGACTACCTTGACTACCATGACTACGTTGACTACCTTGACTACCATGACTACCATGACTTGACTACCTTGACTACCTTGACTACCTTGAATACCTTGACTACCTTGACTACCTTGACTACCATGACTACCATGACCACCATGACTACCATGACTAACTTGACTACCATGACTACCATGACTACCATGACCACCATGACTACTATGAGTACCATGATCGCCACCATGACTACCATGACCACCATGACTACCATGACCATGACCGGCAACTTCAGTGAAGATGGCTGGCTACTGAAAGTTTGAAAATGACTGAAAGACAACAACCATGGCAGGCTATCTTGAGTATTTGACCACCACCTTGTGTAGCCTGCTGCTTCAAAGCCTAATGACAGCCCTGTCATAATAGAAACTAATTTATGTTTTTTCTCTCTTCCTGTACAAATCATAGCTGAATGGACATGTTTGTAAATTAAAATTATTTCTTCACAGGAGAGTGTTTTCAGCTGGTAAAACATCTTCCTGTTTTAACAGAGGAGCAGCTACTGATGTCATCCTCTCCTAATACACCTCTCTTTAGAGTAAGTTGTTTCTTGATGCTCTTGATTTTATTCCTAACAACAATTTTTTGGTATGTTTCAAAGAAATCTACATGTAAGAATTTGTTGCTTGTGAAATGATCATCATGTGATGGTAAACCTGTTTCAGGTGAAGTGTATTGCCGTCAGGGACATACCAAGCTGTAGTACGCAAGGTCTTGGTCAGAAGTGTCCAGATGTAAGGTCACTGACTCTTCACAACTGTGGATTGCTGGCTGTTGAAGGTTTAGACAAGTGTAAGGAATTACAGGAATTACTTGTGAAGGTAAGCTGCCTGTAAGCTTGCATGAACTTACATGTACTATAGAGCTGTAACAAGATTCAATACAACATAAAATATTTATTTTTAATAATAGTATGTTGTACTTGCTTGTTTGCAAATTACTTGCCTGAATAAACAGATATCTCTAGTTGGGTGCTTCTCAGCTGTTGTGGAGGGGGGAGGGGGGCAGGGGTTGAGAACCCGGGAGTAAGGGGGGGGGGGGGGAAGTCCACGGGAGGCAGAAGAAGATAGAGTGGGATGGTCATGGTGGGAACCGGGAGAATTAGGAAATAATTTTTTTTCACAGCATTGCATAATATTTTTCTTCTACTACTGACAAACCAACCCAAATTGTTAATAAAATTGTTACACAATTTAATTTGTCATTATTGAGCAGAGAAATGCTTGTTTTCATTACAGGACAACAGAATTGAAGCTATTAACTGCAAAGATCTATCTAAGCTGGAAGACGTTTCTCTTGCTAACAACAATCTGGCCTCTATCCATGGCTTAGAAGGATGTACTTCCATCATAGCTTTGGACTTGACCAATAACAGGATCACTAGGATAGGTAAAAATATCACTCATTTAAAATTGAATTTATAATTTTAGTACATACATGTAGTTGTAACTCTTACAGCAGCTGCTGTGGAATTCGCAAGATGCACTTGATATGTAGAGGCTTAGAAAACATTGTTTGCACAATATTGGCAAAGTGGCATCGATTGTTACTAGACTATCAGGCCAAGGTCGTGTTTTGCATTATTCCGTGAAATTTGCTAGCACAAATTTTCATTTTGAGGTGGAATTTTGCCCAAAACTCCAAAATTTAGACACAAATTTGTTTATTTGAACAAGGAATGGAATTCTACGAAATTTATTTGCATGACGTTTACACAATACTATACCCTTACAATCCAGTAGTTACTGGGTTACTGGGTTACAAACTCGCCATTACAATCCAGTAGTAACTGGGTTACAAACTCACCATTACAATCCAGTAGTTACTGGGTTACAAACTCGCCATTACAATCCAGTAGTTACTGGGTTACAAACTCGCCATTACAATCCAGTAGTAACTGGGTTACAAACTCACCATTACAATCCAGTAGTTACTGGGTTACAAACTCGCCATTACAATCCAGTAGTTACTGGGTTACAAACTCGCCATTACAATCCAGTAGTTACTGGGTTACAAACTCGCCATTACAATCCAGTAGTTACTGGGTTACAAACTCGCCATTACAATCCAGTCGTTACTGGGTTACAAACTCGCCATTACAATCCAGTAGTTACTGGGTTACAAACTCGCCATTACAATCCAGTAGTTACTGGGTTACAAACTCACCATTACAATCCAGTAGTTACTGGGCTACAAACTCGCCATTTCAATCCAGTAGTTACTGGGTTACAAACTCGCCATTACAATCCAGTAGTTACTGGGTTACAAACTCACCATTACAATCCAGTAGTTACTGGGTTACAAACTCGCCATTACAATCCAGTAGTTACTTGGTTACAATGGCCCCATTACAATCCAGTAGTTACTGGGTTACAAACTCGCCATTACAATCTAGTAGTTACTTGGTTACAATGGCCCCATTACAATCCAGTAGTTACTGGGTTACAACTGCACCATTTACAAAATCTAAGTTCTAAGAAATCTAAGAAACTTTTGAATTGAAGTTCAATCCTATCTTTCCTTGCAGGAGATTTGACATCTTGCAACAAACTACAGCGATTGCTCATGGATAATAATCAACTTATTAACACCAAGGTAAGACACCAATAGTGCAAGCACGCCCTGCCACTGTGACCTGTCTGATAACACAGATCCTGCTCCACTCCGGCCAGCTTTGCATCCCTCTCCACAGCGTCCCTCCAACACGCGCGGCACCTTCCTCTTCGACTCTTCCCTCTCCCTGGCCTCCACCCCAGCAGAGGTTTGAGAAGCCTTTCCTGGCCCATGCAACAGATGTGGCCAAACCATCTTATTTTAATCTTCTGCTCTTGAGAAGCAGAGACACTGGGGTCTGCCCTGTTTAAATCCAAGCAAGCAATATTTATTTTGTCGAGGAGATGGTCAGGGGGGTCAGTGCAAAATTTAAGGGTTGTTTTACAGCATAGCTTAGAAAAAACAATTTTTCTCCACAGGGCTTGTCATGCCTTACAACATTGCAACACTTGAGTCTTGCACACAATCACTTGGCCCGTGCCAACGAGATTGCCAACTGTATGCTGCTGCAGACGCTGAACCTTCAGGCAAATAATTTACAACAAGTAGGTGGATACCAACTTCTAGAATTTGTATGGTTTCCTGTAATTTTATTGAGAGACGTGGTGTCCTAATGGCAACCTCGTCCCCAGGGCCATCTCCGCTTTCAAGATGGCGGGTGGGCGCGAAGAAGACCCTGGCGAAGAGCAGGTCACATGTCTCTCTCTCATGCTGTGGAAACCAGAGTAATGACAAAAAGGGGTGGGTGGGTGGGAGGGATAGCTTCTGCTTGCAAGGCAAGAAAACAAAAACTGAATCATGTGACCTTAGCATACGCTTAACTCAACCCAGGCTCCTCCTCAGTGTGCGAGAAGCTCCTTTCTTGCCTCTTTCACAAGCTCAGCCGGCAAGAAAAACATTTCTCCTATGCATGAAGGAAAAATAGGATAAGTCTGTACACAGGCTACACATTGCTTTGATATTTATTTTTTCATCCCTTATAGCCTCCTCATCTTGTAAACAATGTCCTCTTGAGAGAGCTTAGACTTGACGACAACAGCATCTCCTCCTTGGAGTCCTTGTCAAGGGCGTGGCTGCCTTTGCTCCAGACTCTTAGTGTTAGTCAGAACAGGTGAGCCTCAAAACGTTGATATTTCGCTGATTTTTGTGCACAACCTTGTGCGGGACATGGAAGACGCGGTGGCCTAATGGTTAGCGCGTTGGACTTGGGATTGAGTGGTCCAGGTTCGAGCAGTGGCCGGGTCATTGTGTTGTGTTCTTGGGCAAGATATTTAACTCTCACAGTGCCTCTCTCCACCCAGGAGTATAAATGGGTACTGGTGACAAAATGCTGAGGGTAACCTGCGATGGAGACAAGCAGAAGCTGTTGAGGTTTATGCTGAGTTGTCTGGGGTGAAGGCTAACTCCTGGTTAAAGAAAAACTTTGTGAGAATAATTAAAGTGTCTTGCCCGTGAGCACAACACCACAGCCCTGGCCAGCTGGGCTCCAAACTGAACGTCTCAAACAAGAGTCCAATGCATGAACCATTATGTTAGATTATTATTAATTATCATATAAACAAGAATTTTCGAAGAAAATATAACCGGGCTTTTTTTATCAAGCAAGCAAGCCGTTTTACCTGCTTTCTTGCTTGAAATCTATCAGATTAGTCACGGCAGTCACGCTGAAGTCTGATGTTTGCGTATAGTGCCTACTGTCAATTTTCTTGCCTCTGAGCAGTCTTTGAAGATCATTCCTCAATATAAAAGCCAAAGTTGAATAAGAGGAAAAAAACACGACAACATAGGTACGAATCGGTGTTGAAACCATCAATCGCAGACGTTCCGCGTTGCACCATCATCATTCGCAGCTATTCTAGTCACAGTTCGACAAATTGCGTGAGTCAAAATGTGATATTGTAACGTAATGGTTGTTATTTATAAATCTTCTGCATACAAGGAAGTGAATTGCTGCACCAACACGAAAAAGTAATGTATTTCACACTAAATAAACAGCAGAGTATTCATGTTCAAATCAAAAGTAATAGCTTGATATGAAATTTGACCTAACGGCGACCCTGGTTTATCACAGACGTTGCGAAATCTCTTCAAGTCACAGTTAGACGTGACTCATGTGACCCCATGACGTAATCGTCCTTATTTATAAATCTGCATTTCTCAGCAAGTTTCTGTTTTTCTCAGAAAATATACGGAAAAGATATGTATTTCACACAAAATGACAATTATATAACAGGACAATATTCATAAAATATCATTTAGGCAAAGGATGACCCTGGCGAAATCTAACGTAGCCTTGATAAAAAAATTGATCTAATGGCGCTTCCAGTGTATGTGATGTACGTACGCACCTCACAGACAATCTCTTCAAGTCACGATTCGACGTGACCCTATGACGTAATCGTCCAAATATAAATCTGCACGTCTCAAGCAAGTTTCTGTTTACATAAATCTGCGAGTCTGGGCAAGTTTCTGTTTTCCTTTTCGGAAAAGAAATGTATTTCACACAAAACAAACAGGACAATATTATGACCCTGGCGAAATGTAACGTAGCCTTGATAAAAAATTTGATCTAATGGCGCTTCTAGTGTATGTGATGTACGTACCGCACCTCACAGACAATCTCTTCAAGTCACGATTAGACGTGACCCTATGACGTAATCGTCCAAATATAAATCTGCACGTCTCAGCAAGTTTCTGTTTACATAAATCTGCTTGTCTGGGCAAGTTTCTGTTTTCCTTTACGGAAAAGAAATGTATTTTACACAAAACAAACAGGACAATATTATGACCCTGGCGAAATGTAACGTAGCCTTGATAAAAAAAAAATTGATCTAATGGCGCTCCTAGTGTGTCCACCTAGTAGTGAGTACAATGATTTAATATTTTGACGAGTCAAACTCACCGACGTTGCGAAATCTGTACGCCGCTCCGATGTGTTTACGCGGTCCTAAATTAATATTTATTTGAACCAGTCCAACTTTCACATAGGCTCGATTTCCGCCGCTCTCTCGAGTCCGGGCTTCGTTCTTCCCCGAGAAAATCTTTCACAAGGCGAATACATTCATATATATTCATACTCACCCCTAGCTCTCCTCCTAGCACTTTGGCGGAGTAGAGGTATAAGAGATTCACGACAAAAAAAAAAACAGAAGCTATTTTATTAACCGGGCTGGGCCCCAGGCCCACGCCCGGTTAATAAACAGCAGAGTATTCATGTTCAAATCAAAAGTAATAGCTTGATATGAAATTTGACCTAACGGCGACCCTGGTTTATCACAGACGTTGACTCATGTGACCCCATGACGTAATCGTCCTTATTTATAAATCTGCATTTCTCAGCAAGTTTCTGTTTTTCTCAGAAAATATACGGAAAAGATATGTATTTCACACAAAATGACAATTATTTAACAGGACAATATTCATAAAATATCATTTAGGCAAAGGATGACCCTGGCGAAATCTAACGTAGCCTTGATAAAAAAATTGATCTAATGGCGCTTCCAGTGTATGTGATGTACGTACGCACCTCACAGACAATCTCTTCAAGTCACGATTCGACGTGACCCTATGACGTAATCGTCCAAATATAAATCTGCACGTCTCAGCAAGTTTCTGTTTACATAAATCTGCGAAGTCTGGGCAAGTTTCTGTTTTCCTTTACGGAAAAGAAATGTATTTCACACAAAACAAACAGGACAATATTATGACCCTGGCGAAATGTAAACGTAGCCTTGATAAAAAAAAATTGATCTAATGGCGCTCCTAGTGTGTCCACCTAGTAGTGAGTACAATGATTTAATATTTTGACGAGTCAAACTCACCGACGTTGCGAAATCTGTACGCCGCTCCGATGTGTTTACGCGGTCCTAAATTAATATCTATTTGGACCAGTCCAACTTTCACATAGGCTCGATTTCCGCCGCTCTCTCGAGTCCGGGCTTCGTTCTTCCCCGAGAAAATCTTTCACAAGGCGAATACATTCATATATATTCATACTCACCCCTAGCTCTCCTCCTAGCACTTTGGCGGAGTAGAGGTATAAGAGATCGACGACAAAAAAAAACAGAAGCTATTTTATTAACCGGGCTGGGCCCCAGGCCCACGCCCGGTTAATAACCTGACGAATGTGTGTCTTTGCAGCATTTTCCAGTTAGCACCACTTGACAACTTGATCATGTTGGAGAGTCTGGACATAAGGAACAATCTAATATCAGGTAAGGAACATGCAGCTGTGCTTTGCTTGCTGTTACGAACGACCGAACAAATGAACGTACGACCGAACGCACGAACGTATGACCGACCGACCAAACGAATGAACGCACGATCGACCAAACGAACGAATGAACGCACGAATGAACGCAAGAACGCAAGAACGAACGAACAAACGAACACACATACGAACGAACGAAAACTTTATTTCATTTAGCTCATCATCAGCTCATAATTTAAGCTGTTTTCCACCTAAAAATGTGGCCAATTTGCCTTTTCAACTCAAAATTGTTTTCACTCTGTCCCCCCTCCCCCTACCCTTAGACCTCCCCGCCTCCCTGCCTCCCTGAAGGCTACAGGATGAAGAGAGACATTGACAACAATGTTGAAGGTTGCTGTTTTTATTCAATGTACTCCCATTGTGACCATGTAATTTATTTCCTTCAGACACGGACAGTCTTGTTCCTGGGCTGCAAGGCTGCAGAAGACTTAAAACATTAAAAGTCGAAGGGAACCCTGTGCAGAAGATCCTAACTGCAGGTATGACAAGAATGGCATAATTATCCTGTTTTATTATATTATTATTAATGTGAGATTGTCCCTACGGGTTAGTCTTCTTTGCAGTCGTTATTTGGGTCACGCAATGCTTGTCCAGTGGAGAGAAGCGTTGCGTTACAATCCAAATAACGAGTGCAAGGAGAAAACCACTACATGTTAAATTTGATCTTGTGAAACACAAGATTTTAATATGATAGAGACTTGTTGTCTCTCAGTCATTCACTTACTCGCTAGGAGAGGGGTGGGAAAAATGACCAGCATTTTATTTACTATTTTAGTAAAATATGAAATTACGTTCACAGAACTTTGATACTGGAAGCCTTGCCAGACCTTAGGAACTTGGATGAGGAGACTATCCCTGGGGAAAATAAGGTAAGATAAACTACCTCCCAAAGAACTTACCACTGAACCGACTAGTAATGGTTCGTTAAGCTTTTTTAACTAACCTATACACTATATTTTGATTGCAGATTACAGCTAAGAACCAAGCTCTCTTTATTGCCATGTGTCAGAACCAACTCCAATCCCAGGATGCTTTACAGGCAAGGCAAGGAAAGGAAGTTAGGTGAGTGGAACCATTTTTGTTACCATTGACTGTAGTTGGCTGCTTTAAGTCGTATATAGTAGCTTTATGCTAATTGTGTATGGCTTGAGAACTGGTTGGGCTCGAATCTGGCCAAATCTTCATGTAATATATCAAACACGAGAGACAGTGTTTCATCGGGATATCCAAACACCGAGAATAGAGTATTTTTGACGAAATTCGAGGTGTTTGGAAATCGGATGAAACACTGTCTCGAGTGTTTGATTATCTTCTCAATCGAAACAG
Organism: Desmophyllum pertusum; assembly: GCA_029204205.1. Lineage (NCBI taxonomy): Eukaryota > Metazoa > Cnidaria > Anthozoa > Scleractinia > Caryophylliidae > Desmophyllum > Desmophyllum pertusum. The sequence continues at coordinate 347,192 of MU826877.1, read as the reverse complement.
AAACTAAGGAGTAAACGGAGAAATAAAATCGTAAAACATCTATGCTAATTAATACCGGGTTTCCAAACCACCGACACGGTTATGATTTCCTTTGTTTTAACTTGATGAATTATTAATGAGTTTGAGAAGTTATTTTCTGAGCAAGAAACTCCTGGCGATACTCCTAGTCGCTTCATTCTACAGAAACCGAAGTTAAAATCAGACCTTGTCAATATTGATAACACCGATTATTTTGTAATAGCAGCGAGGACACGCAAGCAAGGTATCCTGAACGTGTTTTAAAAAGACTTCATTTAATGGTAGGTCTGGTTATTTTTATTATCAATTGCGTGCAAAAAATATTTTATTGTCACTGAAAAGGAACCGGTGTAGAAGAAAAAGTTGGGATTTCCATCTGTTGATTCACGCCACAGAAAAGTGCGATGGCGTGAATTAAACAACAGGCAAAAAAGTGGCTGTTTTTGCAGTTATAAAACGTGCTTGTCTCAAAACCTTTTTTATGGATACGGTTACCGCGTCATCAAATAATTAATTAAGAAAGTGAGTCTGCATGTGCTAGTATTGACGATTAATTACATCTGAACATTGTCAAAGTAGGTGTGGATCCATTTGCCCCTTCGCAGAGCCGTTATTTGGTTCGTGATGTAACGCAAACGCTTCTACTAGCCTGCGTGCAGGCTCTCTTGTAAGTTGTTTGGATTTTGCGCGAGCGGCTTCCGGCACCACTTGCGTGAAACCCAAACAAGAGAGATACGCTTATACCCACTATAAGTAACTTATTCTTTGATGTACAATAATACTCTTGACTGTTCTTGTTTTCATTTCTGCACTGAATTCCAACAACAGAGTCAACAGAACCAAGAGCGGTTTGATATGGCGGTGAAGCATTTGCTAGAACATGAGAATTTCAGCGCAGATAGTCTCCTTTTTGTAGCGAAGGAAGAGCGAAGTCAAGACCTCAACAGAACTGTCAAAGCGGCACCACAATCAAACGAGAATCGCAACAATGAGCATAGAGGAAGACACATTAATTCTCTAGATCCTCTGTAAGTTAAAATTCCAGGTCAGATGACAAATGTTTACGTGTCAGCCTGTTAGAAAATTTATAGAGCGGTTTTCAATTGAGTGTCGTAAAACCAACACCAAGCAATTACAATGGCCAATCACAACACTGTAAACAACAAAACAAACCAATGAAAACTCGAGGCAATACACGTAACCGTGCCAAGCGCGGAAAATGCGTGATTTTGGTTCTGCATCTGATTGGTTGAGTAGGTGGCGCGAGTTTTTTAAACAATCACAGAGCGTAGAAAAGCAAAACCAAAGCAATTCAAGGATTACTTTCGACACTCAATTGAAACCGCCCTATCAGGTTTCGTAATATCGGTGTTACTCTGTAGCTATAGTTAAGTCGCGAAGCCACTTCAAAGACACGGAAATATTTCATGCTGTAACAATAGGGCCCTGGGTTAGTTTATTTTGTTAAGTCTTTTGGTCAGTTAGATTTCAACCTCTAAAATATGCAAGGCTTTAAAGGAACACTCAGTACATGTTTCTCTGTTCTAACAGAAAACAGCGACATGCAGCTGCTACTAAGATCCAAGCACTATGGAGAGGATGGTACATCAGACATTTGATTGATGTCAACACTACCAAGGTTAGTTAATCATCAAACAGACAACAGGGAAACAACGCTATTTTTTGTCCGAATCCCGTTTGTCTGAGCCCGCGGTTTGGTTCAGAGAAGTTGCTAAGCAACATGACGTATCCTGATGGCGCCATGTTGACTTAAGGTCATTCCTTAGTATTGCACTGCGCATCCTTTCTGCGCATCATTTCGCGCGTAATTAGCGCGCGCACATTAAAAACATGGCGGCTTTTTCATTATGGCTATGCTCGCCAGAGAGGTAAATGATCGTTTTCTCGTAAACGAGCGTGGGGACCTATCATTTTTTTTCGCATATTTAAGTCTAGTAATCATCTTCTTTCTATACAAGGAGTATAGACCAATTCTCAGTGCAGACAAACTAATAATCACTGAAAACGTGAAAAAATACGTGTTTTTGGTTGATTTTGTAAGGAATTATGAGGTATTTTAGTCGATTATATCTCTTTCGCGAGGCTGGTGACCTATTCTTTTTATTCTATATTTTGAAACATTACATCACAATGTTCAAACTAGTGAAAGTTTCAGAAACTTCCCAGTGTAACTTCTATTTCGATGGAATTACCTTAACAACTTCGGAGTACTCGCGATTGCTCGTGTTGTTCTTTGAGCGCTCGGGCCAAACGAGGATGAGAGCTGTTCAAACTCTCAGCGACTCTCATCGAATTTGAACCTGCTCAAACTTTTCTTGAGAGTCGTGGAGAGTTTCTCTCATTTGGCCCGAGGTGATGATAGTCGAGGGTTGAAGAAAACTCTCACGAGAGCCAACTCTAATCAACTTTTATCCTCGTTTGGCCGGGCTTTAAGCCGTTTTGACTTTAGCAGAAACCAAACAATTAAACTTAGCTCTCTATCTTGCTTCTTTCACAGTGGCTTGCTGCTGTAACCATTCAGGCAACATGGCGGGGCTACTTGGTTCGTTCACAACTGCAAAGACAACCAAAAGAGCCATGGGATCCACAGAGAAGTTCAGCAGCTACCGTGATACAGGTAAAATAAAACTGACACATCTGATGTTTCGCATCTCAGTCGTTTTCAAATCAATAATCGGGAAGATTTTGCGATCACATTTACTGACTGATTAATATCTTTCTCATATTTCTACCAAGCTTTAGATACACCATCATTTCTTTCCACACATTCTTATTTATCGACAAATCTAATCCTAGCAGTATGCGGGAAGTTTGTCACATTTGAACCTAGTTATATGGCCTAAGCTCCCACGAGTCTCCTGTAGCTCAGTGGTAGAGCGTCCGACCGGTGTGCGAGAGGGCATAGGTTCGACTCCTGTTGGGAGAACTCAGAATTTTTTCCGAGTAGCTTGTGTCACTGACTGATTTAAAACATCTTTCTCACATTTGTTCTTTCACAAACAGGCACATTTCCGTGGCCAGAGGGTTCGCCGCCGTCTGAATGAAGCACTGAGAGCGGCTCAGTTTTACGACGAGGACGGAGAGGAGAGTTTGACTATGACGAAGAAGTGGATCTGACAGCTTTTGATTTTGACGAGAGTTCCTTAGAGCAAGGATGGACACCGAGTGAAACTCCACAGCTTCCATCAAGGTACCGGTAGCTACGACAGGCGCATCTTGAAAAAATTGCCAATTTTTTTTAACTTCGCCAGTTCGCAATCCGTCTTAATCTTCTCCATCTCAGCCATCCTTGTTCCTGTTTGGTTTATTATCACCTCTTTGGTGTTTTTCTACCTTAGTAAACTCTTATTTTGAAGCTTTCTTCAATTTGAAGGTGATTTTGCACTTCGCAAAAATGACTTAAAATATCGTGACCTTGCTTTAAAACAACGACCTGAAACATCTTGGACAGTCTATTCCTTTAACGAACCAGTTCTTATCGTTATTAAGTTAACTTAAACTTTGTATGATTTGTATTGAAGGGGGCCGGTGTTGAAGTTACCAGGGAAGTCGTCAAAGGTATGAGTGTAGTGTGTGTGTTTACCTGGCATTTCTTATTGTACTAGTTGAGAGAAGTTGTAGAAATGTCAATCTGTCCAAATTAGCGGATGTTTTTGTACAGTCGAAGCTCCGTAAGCGGACACCCTCGGGAAGCAGAAAAAGTGTCCGCAACTGGAGCTGGCCGCTTACGGGAATGTGTAAATACAGAGTTTGTATGAGCTAGAGTTCAAACAGGGTTTTGTCAAGGCGGCCGTAAGTAGAGCTGTCCGCGTATGAGTGTGCGCCCAGAGAGCTTCGACTGTATTTTTTACCGAATTGTTTAGCAGTTCCATTCGATTCTAGACGTTTTGAAACTGTCACAATTATATGACCTGAGAAAAAGGACATCTTCTTCGAGTGATCATTTCTTCCCCGCTCGGCGCATCGAGAGAGATGACGTATTGACGTAGCTCTACAGAGATCCGTGTGGTGTCTCTGATTGGTTGATACTTGCTTGCGCGCGAAAATTCGAAACCGAGCAACAACCAATCGGAGTCAGTATACAGATCTCTGTATAGTGTGTCATCGTGTCGAAGTCGCAACGAAATTTCCCCTTTTGAAAACAAAACAAAAAACATTGTATTTCACTTTCAGATTTCATTTCATATTCCTGCTTTCCTTGCTTACTTGCAGACTTTACTCCAAAAGAATTACACAACCGGTTACCAAGCAGATCCCACAGCCCCAAAACCCCGTCATGCCTGGCGGTCAGCAGATTCGCCCATCACCGATGTCAATCAGCTACCTGTTGGCAAGGCAACCATAGATCACGATCAAATGTCGATGACATCTGGTTTGCAAAGTCACGCGTCGCATCGTGCAGAGGAGCTGAGCAGTGAGTGGTAAGAATCCACTGTCATCAACCTCGTGCCCAGGGTCTCTCTTCTTCCGGAAGATGAGAGACCCTGGGAACGAGGTTGCCACTGTCATCTGTTTTTAAGAATGATTTTCAGAAGCTCAAAACATAGCAATAGATCATAGGAAACCTAGCAACGATGGTCTGGATGTAATCTCTTATCTTTCAGGGGTTTTAGAAGTTCTGAGACAGCTGAATTAATGATGAGAAGAGCGAAAAAGATGAAATATAATCCCGCAAGAAGGAAAAAACTGCTAGGTAAGTTGCTGCCTTCTCCACAGGCTTTTCTGGGCTATTTTGGCAGTTCAGTGCCAGTACTAAGCGAGAGCTGGAAACGAGAGCGCAAAGCACGAGTAAGAGTTATTATATTTCCTTGCGCGCTCGGAAAAATGGGGGAAAAGGTGGGGGGGGGGGGGGGAGAGCGTAACTGAGTTGCACTTAACACCCTCCATTCTTATATTTCACCCCTCTCCACTTGAGAGCCCGCAGTAATTGGCTCACGTAGTTGCGGTCACCCTGTCATATCATCTTTTTTTGGACATACTGTTTATTTATTAAATATTAATATTAATAAAAACATATTTTGTTGAATTTTCATGAAGATCCCAACAAACGGCTCGCATTATTCAAGAAGCTAGAGGAGACCAACAAGTTACGTGATGTGAAACCACCGCCTACCAGAAGACAGCCGCCAAGCAGAGTGGATTACTTTACCGGTGAGAAGAGTCAGCGTACATTAAGTGTACCAGTTAGGAAGCTTAAAACTTGGTGTCAAGCGCGGGAAAACATGTAACCGATGCATGGGAAGCGCGGGAAAACATGTAATCGTGATAAGCGCGGGAAATCATTTAACCCGTGGTAAGCGCGGGAAAATTCCGCGAGTACTGAAGTTAATTCTCTTCTTTCCTCAGCTCGTGAAGCAATGGCAGGTCATCTTACTTCTACATCACCTTCCACAGAGCAACACAACAGGGAACAAATGACGTACAGGTACAAAAACACTTTATACACCTTGAACAGTATTGGCTGTAATTGTTTTTGCAGAAATTACATTTCCACTGACTTCTCAAACATTCCCTAAACTTCACTGAAGATCTCCGAGCATGCGCGAAAATTCCCGAAGACTGCCGAGCTTTCGCAAAGATAGTACGAACATTTTACGAAGTTGTTTCGAACATTTCAGATGATTTCCCTGGCTGAGAGATATTTCAAATTGCCCACACTCGTGTTAATTTTTAATTTTATACCGCTGCCGGCCACCTTAGGATGGAATTAACTCACTGACCTTTGTAGCGAGGTGGCCGTTGTAGGGAGGTTTCAATAAGAGTAAAAGTGTATGGATGGGTGCACGGTCGCCGGGGACAAACAAATCCTGGCCATTGTAGAGGGTGGCCGTTAGTTCAAACCACTGTAATGTGATGTCATTTCTTTCAATACCACTGACCATGATGTTGGTTGATTAGCTGGGTTTACAGACAAGCTGTTGTTCACGAAGATGAAGAAAAGAACATCATGGCTGACCGCAAGGAATACTCGCCAGAAACAGGGCCAAGAAAACCTCGCCACAGAAGTAAGTACCGGTGTTTTAAAATCGATTCGAGAGCTTAAAATAATTGAGAACAATTCTACTCGGATAAATTTCCGAGTTCTCCCAATAAGACTCGAACCTATGACCTTCCGCACACCAGTCGGACGCTCTACCACTGAGCTACAGGAGACTCGTGGGAGCTTTAATTTGGCCATATAACTAGGTACAAGTGTGACAAACATCCCGCATACTGCTAGGATTAGTTTAGTCGATGAGCGAGAATGTATTAAAATAATTGTTTTAAATAGTATTTTTAGTTAGCAAAATTTTCTTGACATGTTCTTGAAACATTTTTTCGCGATTCTCAACGATTATATTATTCTTTCTTTCTTCTTTTTCCAGAAGCAATCGTTCTCCTGTTAATCTCCCTCACATGGATCCCGTGGTGCTGTCTGGACGCACCCTCCCTCTCATAGTAAGTTTTTTTGTTTCATTGCGGCAAAATGTGAAGATCGCGTTTTCAAGTTGCAACATGTAATTCTTCAAGAAATTACATGTTATATATATTGCCTACATTTATTAACAGTTTTCAGCGGACAAAGGGAAAGAGGCAGACTCGTACCCAGTCGCTATTTATGTGATTTTGGAATGAGAGAAGATTGGATACAAGAGTAGATTGAGGCGCACGGGGAGTCACGGGAAAAGATGAAGGAAAATTAGTTCGTCGTTTCCCATGGTTCCCCGCGCGCCTCAAGCACTCTCGTATCCAATCTTCTCTCATTCCAAAAACACGTAAATAGAGACTGGGTACGAATGGGAAAAATAGTCTAGCGAATCGCGAGTCAAAAACGAGTCATGGACTCGCAGTGATGGGCATGGAAGCCGGCGAACCACCATCTTTATGGTTCGTGTTTTGGATACTGTTCCTCTAATTTTGTTTATGATTTACAGTCCAGTCCACACTTTTCTCAATCCCTGGAACAAACATCATCTGAAGGACCTTCTCCAAGGAGGAATTCACTGTCTTCAGGTAAGTATTTTCAACGTTAGCCACATGAACGTACACTTGACAAAAACTGTGACAGTGTAGATAAGAGGCGAAAGCTAAGAGAACGAGCCGGCTCGTAGGCTGAGAGGTAATTATTAACCAGACCTCTATATCGGATATCAGTCTAAAGGAATGAGAACAAACAATTTTTGGTCGTTCTGTCACCTACAATCTACTCTTAAAATCGACTGAAAATCGCAAAATATGGTTGCAAAATTCAGAAAAACAAAAAAGACATACCAGGAGCTGGGTTCAGCTCGTAATGGGAGGGTACGGTTTGTTTAAAATTGAACAAGACAGAAACGGTGTCCTCAATTTGGATGAGTTGTGGTCTGTAATGCTTACTTAGAAATATTTGTTTCGTTCTCGTGAAGCCCGTGTTGTCCGGTCTGTTTCATTCCTTATTTAGAGGGTCGTGTGCATTTTCCCGCCATCAAAACTCATTCCGTGCCCAACCTCCTAGCCAGGTCCTCGGCCAGTGGGGAACAGCAGCCAATGAACACAGAGAAGAGCAACAGCGCTGGCGCGAGAATCAACAGAGACTCCAGAAACAAGAGATGACAGCAATGCTTACTCAAGTGTGTTACGTGGCTCAAACGTCCATGGATGCAAGATACTTTGCAGTAAACTTTGTATGACGTGGGCGCGTTGTGAATACAGTCCGTCTCTCATCGCTCCCGAAGCTAGCGACGATCACATTAGGGGAAACAAGTGCCAGTTTTGGCAAATCTTCTTCGACGAGAGAGACTGGGATCAAAGTTGCCATTTTATTATGTAAATAGTATTTAGAATACACCTGTGGGGTGCAATTAAATTATTATGTAAAATAAGATTTTTGTTGTACAAAAATACTACCAGTCCTATATTCTGCCTTTATCTATCTCTCTATCTCTATTTATTGTCTCAGCTTCATCTCCCCGGAACTGAATTGTCCCCTAGTACTTCTATACGAATGAACATCAACTTGTTCAAGAGCTATTTTAAATTATTGTTACAGTGCGACTACTCCAACCAAGGCCACCCAACAAAAATTCTGTGCAAATCAGCAAATGAAACCTCGGATTTTAACAATAGATTTCCCACAAATTATGGATCTAAGCAAGCTGCACACTACAGAAGCAATAACTTTGTGGCCGTTTTTTATTGTTTTAATACTCAAATGCTATTGGACAATTTGCAAAGAATTTGTTTGGGTAGCCTTGGTTGGAGTAGTCGCACTGTAAATCTGGATTAAAAGTTATTTATTATTCGAATTTCTGTCTTTGAAATAAGCCAATGAAAAGTCGTACTCTATACCCCTCCTCCTCCCCCGGTAGGGAATAGGCTTACCTCAGTTCACACAAAGCTTAAAATTGTTTAAAAGCTGTTCATACACTTGGTTTAAAATTAACTAAACCTGTTTAGCTGGTGCCAACTGGATAGAGCTAGATTATCCAATCGTATTTTGAACAGCCAGGTCCTGACGAACAACTGTTAATTAAATATGTGATTTTAAAATTTTGGCCTGGCCCACATTTCTTTCTTTAAACTACATATCCTCACTGAACTGAATACTTGATTGCTTTTGATGCCTTGTCTGGTCACAGTAGTTTTGCTCCAAGAGTGGCGAGGTTTTGATGAAAACACAGCACGCACGCCGCCTCTGGAACACAGTGTTTGTGGAATACATGACCTGAAAATCAGAAATTTCTTTCATCACACGTCTAATTTACACGTTCTCGTCCCAAGACCCGCTTGATTCTCTCTTCGCTGGCGGGGATAACCGAGCGGCTCTGGGGATGATAATGCAAATGGCAGTGACGCGTGCCGTACCGTGGTGTTCTGATTGATTTTTGACATGTCTTTATGTTGGTTTTCCTTAGTGCTTCACCAATCAAAAACCGAGTTAGTCTGAGAGGCGAAGAAAGGCGCAGAATAGAGTCACGTGTCGATAAATTGCACGTGCGGCTATTTGCTCTTTGATTGGCTAGGAAGTTTGTAAAACCACCAGAAAGAGGGGTCGGGGCCCTGTGAAAAGCTGTAGTTAACTTACCGCATTCAAACAACAGCAGTCCCTGATTGCTGGTCGAAATCTGTTCACATAGTTTCAGCGAACACACCAAACATTCCCCGCTATGAAAGAAGAAAGTACACGTTAAAATAACTGTTTTAGCACGAGGTATCAACATGGAATATTACTGGCCCGGGCCAATTCAACTCTCATCGACTGCCATCAAGCGTGGACCATACGAGAGAAATCTCTCGACGACTCCTAAGAAAAATTTGAGCAGGTTCAAATTCGATATTAAAGAAAGGACGAGAGTCGCCGAGGGCGTATGAGAGTTTCAGGCCAAACGAGAGCGAGAGTAACAAAACACGAGAGACAGTGTTTCATCCGATTTCCAAACATCGACTGCTACGCGTCGTACTTTTGACGAAATTCGGATTTCGTCAAAAATACGACGCGTAGATTCTCGGTGTTTGGAAATCGGATGAAACACTGTCTCTCGTGTTTTGTTACTCTCGCTCTCGTTTGGCCTAAAACTCTCACACGGCTCAGAAGCGGCAAAAAACATCGCTGGTGTATAGGTACTCACTCTGACAGGCGAATGTTTTGTCCCCAGTTGGAAGCTGTGTGAAAAAAAAATTGGAAGGAAAGATCAAGATGATTTCCTTTCGAGAGCGCAAGAAAGTTTAGGGCGCGAGGCACGGCAAAAAAAATTACCCTCCCCTCTTCCATAGCCCCCCACCCTTCCCACTCAATTTTTTTTATTTTTTTTTGCTCCGTCTTGCGTGCCAAACTTTCTTGCGCTCTCGGAATGGACGAGATCTCTCATAGCTTTAGGCTGGATTACCATGCAGCCGCTGTTCGGGAAAATGAGCCCACGCAATTCCCCCGAAGGCACCGTCTCTTCTCGGGGAGGAACGAAGACCGGACTCGAGAGAGCGGCGGAAATCGAGCCTATCATAGCTTGTACGGAATGATGATTAAGATGAAGTCTCTCCAGTTACCTCCATCCTCAAGTGTCCTGAATTGTGCCATGGATTCTAGCTGAGGTTTGACGTCTTCCTGTGAAATTCAATGAATGATACACTAGAGACGTTTTTCAGTTGAGTGTCGAAAGTAATGCGGAATTGCTCTTGGCTTTGCTTTACTACGCTCTGTGATTGGTTGAAAAAATAATTCGCGCAACCTACTAAAAGTAAAACCAATCGTGACTTGGTCACACGCGTTTTCCCGCGGTTACGTGTGTGTGTGCTACGAGTTCTCATTAGTTCATTGTCATGATTACGTTTGTTGTGATTGGTCATTGTAATTGCTTTGGTTTTGGTTTTACGACACTCAATTGACAACCGCTCTACAATGACTGTCATTTCATTTTTTTTTTTTTTTACCAAAGATGAACACAGAGTAGAAAACATCATCCCTCGCAACAGAGATTTAAGAGATCCACAACAAAAACATTTCACTGCAGTAGCGGACTAACCTTGCTTTTGGGACCGTAGGTTTCTTCTTCTTTACGAAAATTGTTCAACTGAAAGAAAAGAAAGTACGTTATTACAGCAGCATGGTACATGACACTGGTAGGTTCTTATGGTTTAAGGAGTTGTATCGAAGTTTTCTAGTAAGTGATTCCGGATATCAACGATCTGTGTCGCGTCAATGCAGACCATTGTAGGCCAGGGCGTAGACATTCAGAATTATCGCTGAATGATCAAAAACTGCCGGAATGTGAATGACAACGATTTCTCTTACTGAGAAACATCGTCACGTTCGTTGATGAGTTTGCCATGTTTCAATGCTGAATGAGCCAAAATTTGTCAATATTAAGTCGAAACATCTTCGCATCGTCCTCGGTAATCTTCGGAAATGTTCAGGAAAGTTCGGGAAATGTTCGAAAACGTTCGTATGCCCTTGTAAAAAACTTCGTTATTAGTATGTTTATAAATAGACAAAATAACCTTTGGAGCCAAGGAACCGCTTCTTTGAGACCACAAATAAGAGTCCAACTTTTTAAGCAACTCGTGAATCAAGGTCCTGCAATGGAAAATGACAATGGAATAAACACACAAGTCCACTAACAATTACATTCCCAAGAGTGATCAACACCTCATTTCTCCTCACAATGTCAATACATTGTCAAGCAGACAGGTGATGAGAATAAAGAAAATCATCAACTAGGAGTTGTCTTGATGTATCACCGAATTCTCACAAGACACATTAGAAGAAATGTATGGTGACCAGTAAGGAGAATTAATATTTTGATCTTGGGACTGAGAGGAAACCGATTCCTTGTTCCGTGCAATGTTGTAGCTACTGGAGACACGTTGAAATTGTTGACTTGTGCAATGCTTGTTGAAGGAGTAGAAAGCGATTCTACTTCTGCAACATTGCGTGCAACAATTTCAGGGGCAGTGTAAGAGCTGGGCTCTTAACATTTAGTAACACAGTGCAGACGTGTGTCACTTTGGAAGCGAGCAGAACAAGAACCGGCTGAAAGTCAGATTCTAACGAGAAAAATGGGGCTGGATTAGCCACACCCTACAGAAAGCACCAACAAACATCACCCGCCAGTCCCTGACTTGGAACCCCAGGGGAAGAGGAAGAGAGGGCGTCCCCGAAACAGCTGGCGACGGGACACTGTTGCTGAGATGAAGATGATGGTTCCACCTGGAAGGAAGTTAGCGGACAGCCCAAGCTCGTGTTCGCTGGTGAGGTGTTGTCGATGGCCTATGCTCCTCTTGGAGCGACGGGCCTACGTAATTAAAAGAGCTACGTCATGGGCTGGCGCATCTTGAACAAAAATGGCCATTTTGTTTTCAAGTTCGCCGTTCGCAATCCGTCTTAATCTTCTCCATCCTCAACCATCCTATTTGGTTTATTATTACCTCTGTGGTGTTTTTCTACCTTAGTAAACTATTATTTTGAGGCTTTCTTCAATTTGAAGGTGATTTTGCACTTCGCAAAAAATTACTTAAAATATCGTGACATAGCTCCTTACAAACCTTTGCCTTCTCTCAATCACGGCTCCCAGTAGACACGAGTAGTAGAAATCCGTGGTGAGCAGTGGCGTGTCACGTGGTAGAGCTTGCAGTAAGTTGACAGTATGCCCAGCGCCCAGCCGCTCAAGCATCAGATTGATCACGTGACTCCACGTCAGATCAGGAACCCATTCAGATGCAGACAGTGGCGTGCATGAATGACGACTGTCACGTGACTCGTTACCACGGTGGTCGCGCGATAGCAGTAATTCCAACAGAAGTCTCCATTCATTCAAAGACTTTGGAAGGAGTCCTGTAACACAAAGGAAACAAGAACTCTAAAAAAGTTGAACGTGTTGTTTTTTTTACGCACGTAAAATTGACAGTAGCCTGAGATCAGGCTCCGGGAGAAATCGCCGAGCGCGGAGTGGGGCTGGAACGAACGTCGCCTTCCTTCCCGCCCCAGTCCGCCCTCGGCTCGCTTCGCTCGCCCCAGTTCGCGCTCGACGATTTCTCTCGGAGCCTGATCTCAGGCTAGTGCGACAGTAGAAATCAACGGTAGGCAGAAAGATATGTATGATGCGGATCGATCATATCATGCAAACAGACAAGACTAAATTAAAACGTTTCAATCAATGCGTTTTGATGCTCATAAACTTGACGCAAACGTCACTTGCCAAATAAGAATAGAATGTAAAGAGAACTGAAAATGGCTGAAGGAGAGATAAGGAAAACCCTCTCACGCCCCTTCCCCTGTCTAATCCCCGAGCCCCGGGTGGAGAGCCTGCTCGTGGGCTAGAACTTCCCTTCGTAAAAATGTCTGTACATACATACCCCATGACTGTGTGTCCTTAATCAGCTGCAGGTCACTCAAAGAGACGATCAATTTCAGAGCATCTTGTCTACGATTGTCTGCACACACAAAACGGATCAGACCTGACCAGTAGCTAAAAAACACAGACCATTATGAGTGTTAACCAAAAGAGTCATGTTTATCCTGTAATTTACAACAATGTACAGAAGACCTGCCAATGCGATGACGGTGCGAGCACTGTACAGTTAAGCTATGAAGCTGCTAGAAGTTAAGTCAATTGTGAGTTTTATTTTAGTCGCTTTTACAGCCGTGACTTTGGATGTCACGCAACGCTCCCCTTCACAAGTGGGGAGAAGCGTTGCGTGACGAGTCCTATTTGTGTCGCGAGTGTTTAACATTTTAGTAAAGTGAAGAAAAGGTAAATAATAAGTTGCCTCTTAGTTACCCATGTTTCCAACACAAATCCATGAAGTCTTGATATTCTCTAGGATTCCTCTGGCACAGGAAGTCGATGAGCTGCTGTAAATGATCAGCCTTTTGCCACGTTACAGTGTGTGATCCTGGTCTGTAGAGAACAGTTGAAAATATTTTACAAGCTACAGCTATTAAAATAAAAGACGTTGCTTGCGTTGTGATTGGCCAACAGCTATAGGCTATTATACGGGGGGGGGGGAACTCCCATATAAAAGTGACGGGGGTGATCGTCGAAATTATTCGTGGAAAAGAATCCGCTTAGGGTATTAAAATCTAAAACGACTGCCGGTGTGGTTAGAATTCATTCCGTACCTTAAGAGGTACCAAGCTAAGACGAAACTAATCCCTGTTATATATTTTTTCAGCTTAGAATTGGTATCGAATAACTCTACGGCAGTCATTTAGATTTGAGCCACACCCTAAGCGGTAGCAAACGAGATTTTATTTTAACCCTAAAATTTTCCGACGATCACCCCCGTCACTTTTATATGGGAGTTCCCCCCGGAATAAACCATGCATGCATTGGGGGATTTGCTAAGGTTTATATGTGTAATAAAACACTCGGGATGTTGGGAGAACACTCGAAAAGCTTTACAAACTCTTCTCATAATGTTCTTTCAACAACATCCCATGTGGTTTATTGAGCCGATAAACCGTACAGATACGTCGTTTATTGCTTAACATAATGGGGAATAAAATGCATTGTCGACCTTGGTTTTCCACAGTGTGGACATTGTGTTACTTCTCTTGAGGAATCTACAATGAGCGAGCAGTGGAACCACCATTTAGCGATCCCCATATCCTCGCAAATCTTGCCTATGGTCTGTTCCCTAGAGAAAAAGACAATCAAACCTGTTGAAATACTGTATATAACAGAGAATTACTATCATCGCCATTAATCTCGTACCCAGATGTTCTCGCTCTACGAGGGTTGAGAAGATCTGGGTACGAGATTATTATCGCCATTTTTAATTTGTATGCAAGGCTAAATTATTACATCGTCATAAATTATGACATCCCTAGGCTTAATTCAACCTCGATTCCAGGCTCTCTCTCCTTTTCCTCCCTTGTCGTTGAGTAGAGAGACCCTGGTTGTGGCTGGTCACGTGACCACCCAAATTCTGGGTGGTAAAAAAATATATTCGGAGGGAGGGGTGTAGAGTGTTAGAGTTGTTGCTGTGACAAATCTACCATGAGAGGGTGAGAGCGTTGACTCTGAGTCGCAACTCGCAGACGCAGCAGGTCTTCAAACAACTCGCAAGAAAAGAAAGCACCAAAAAGTTTGTACATATGCTTACATGTGGTTATTCAAGCTTCTACAGGCTTTGCCTGGCCGAAGATCACTGCGATAATCTTTTCTCGGAAACTGGTTGCGTAATTCTCAGAACTGCACAACTACGACGATCGATCGGACGTTTTACAACGGAATTTTGTCCACGGAAGAAAGCCGATCATTTCAAGAATTAAGTTTACATGTAAGCTTGGTATGTGAACAGCTTTAAGGTAACGAGTTTAAGTGATCGTTAAATTGTATTCACTGCAAAAAACTGCCGATGGAAAAAAATTCCTTCGTACAGTCCATTTGACATATTTCGTGCCGTACAAGTTTGTTGATTTTCAAGGAACCGCTTCGAGCGGTTGTTGTTGTAGATTTTTTGACACAAGAAAACTATATTATGGTCAAACTAACACAGAATCAGTTAGAGAAAATAGTAAGCTACTCTTTTATCTAAAATTTGGACTATTTCGCTCCAAATGAATTTGTAAATGAATGCCGTTGTGTTTTAATTTAGTGAGTTCGCAGGGTCAGCTGTGAACGAGCTCGCCAAGCTTATTGTTGTTTTCAAAGTTGGTTTGAGACCAAGGTGTCTGGTTTACAACCTCGTTTAGCTTTACGATCATGAACCTGTCTACTTAGTGTAAAAGTGAATCTGAAGTCGATGGTTCATTGTTATATTAAATGAGCCGGTGGCTTATAAATTTTGTGTTCGCAAGGCGAATTTTCCATTCTCGTAATTTTCGCGCCGCTGCTTTTGTGGCTCGAAAATATCCGTCACGTATACATTTTCATGTCATGAAGTTGTAAAGAATAAATACAAACGTTCCATACAAATAGCCTGTTTCACTTTTGCTTGCCGTATAAAATGCTGTTCCATTTTGAACCAAACTCGATTTGCCCCTTCGATCCCTTGGTTAGTAATTATTGTTCACCTTGACAAAACGGCCTCAAAGACCCACCCTCCCTGCGGTATTGTTGTAACCGCATAGTCACGTGACCAGCCGCAACCAGGGGTCTCTCTACTCAACGACAAGGGAGGAAAAGGAGAGAGAGCCTGGAATCGAGGTTGGGCTAAATTATGACATCATCATCAGTCAGGGGTTCAGTAGATATGTGGCTAGCTGCAATTTACGATTTAAATCTAACAAAGAAGAAGCCGTACTTGGTATTTCCAACCTCAGCCTCCACCTCATCAACTGTTCCACATAAAACACAAAATATGCTGCATTAGATTCCATACTGAGGGCGCTGCTTTGCCGACACATCTCCATGACCTCCCATGGCTGCACATCTGGGAAACATTCTAGCACATGTTATCATTGTCTCACGACTGTCGTGTTCATACAGGCTGCAAATGAGAAACATCGAGACTTGTCAGGAAAACTCTGAAACAAACCCTTTTCGCTAGCCCAGTGGCAAGTAGACTATTGGCGTAAGTATAACCTGCAGCGGGCTCAGAGTGTTGGGTAACTTGTCGCTAGTCATACCAGGCAAAGCGCTATTTTTTTACTCTAAATACCAGTATTTGTCATTATCAAAACTTTGACTAGACACTACCAAGATACACGTAGCATGCACGGTCACGTCCGTAACGCAAATATGAAGACACTGTAGTACTGAAATAGTCCGTCTACTGTGAAGTAAACAAGCCAGGATTCAGGTGGTTTTACAAGATTCTCAGTGGAACACTAAATATATTCTAGAATCCTTGTACAATGTTCCTGTAAGTGTACATCTGACTGAAAACAGCTTAGATATGGCACATGTAAAGCCGGACTGTTCATTCAATTAGCTCGCAAGGTTCTATAACTGATGATCATGCTGTTATGTCATTATGAAGATCCCACCGGCAGCACATCACTGCAGTAGGTATAGTGCAGTCTATTTCATGACAGGAGAAGAGGAGGGTCTGAGTACAAGCACAACTTACCGAGTCAAATGATACAGTAGAGTGTCCGAATATGCATCCATCCCATCATGCAGTTCATGCAGTGCTCGCCGTGCATCACCTTCCTTTAAATACTTAGCAATGACGTCATCAGTAGTGACAAGACCTAGACAACAAGACAATTAGTCACGCTGTGTGTTTTTGGGGATAATTATAACACGTTTGGGTGAAGAGGTCCTTGCAGGAACTATCCATACTGTCGCATACTTGACGAGGACACTTTATGTAGCAACTGAAGCCAGTAACAAGGATAATAGTTCTCGCAAAAACACTCATCCAAAACTGGGTATAATTCTCTACACACTATACTACTAACCACAATCAATTATGCGGTACTTACAGTTCAAATATATATTTCTAACAACAAAATTCCCAACAGTTTTGTGCATGCTATGCTACTAATGAATTGTGATAAACCAACTTGGAAACTATGTTGATTACTAAATATATAACAAAATGTAGTGGTTGAATCTGGCGTGTTTCACCCTTAACAGAACTGTAAAACATACATTACCTTTTCTTTGATTGATTATCCATCAAATCAAAGTGAGAAATGAACTTATGAAAACACCAGACATAAAACACTCACCGGACAGACAATCTACAAAGGTATTCCAAGTTCTCCTTCTGTCTCCCCTGCTCATGAAGAGCGTTCGTCGTAACTGCTTGACATCCAGGAGAAAGAAATAGAAGGCCAGAATTTTGAGCGAATGCTGTCAATCTGCTGCTGTGCAGAGCCTTCTGTGTTGACTTCCCCAATATCAATGCTGCAGAATGCAGTTCCATTTTTACACTGCAAGCAAATGAGCTCACAATTCGGTGCTGAATGCAAGTGACTTAGCTTTTTCTGTGCTAATGAGGGATTGCTAGAGAGCTCTTCATGCGAGAAAACGGTGGTGTCAGTGGAGTTGTGCAATGCCCCACTATCTTCATGTGGTGATACCTTTAGTGGTTCAACACTGTCACTATTAACGTCACAACTGCAATATTACCCAATTCACCAGAGTCACTGTCTAAAGTTTTCGCCTTGAGGCTCTCTTCGTCGACGTTTGTGCTGATAGAAGGAGACGTTGGTAAATCACTGAGTGATTTTGATCCATCACTATGAGATGAAAACCAGCTTGTATTGATTCATCCGTTGTCTCAATGCCTTCATGTGAAGTGGGAAGGAGTGCATTCATCAACCTCGTGTTCCATGACTGTTTCAGAAGCATTGGATTCAAGAACATTCGAGATGTCATCCTTCACATCAGTCACTTCCGCATTATCTTGAACCACCAGGGAACCACTTGACAATGTTTCGCTGCTACTTGTCGCGTGACAGAAAACATCTTGAAAGGATTCCATGCCTTCCAGTCCATAAACACCACAATCAAAACACATTCTCGCCAGATATGAGACATCAGCAAATGCAGGTCCGTCAAGGAAATATTTCAAATCGATCTTAGTGTTGTTGTCATCAGTGTTCTTGTTCAACTCCAAACAGCTCTTCGTGGCTCCATGAAGCTTCGGAATCCATTCCTCAAAAGCACGACAAAGACTGCTGATACTGAAGAGGACAAGTGGATTTTTCACTTCATTCCTTGAATGGAAATAGCACATCGTTATTCTTTCTTAAAGTTTGTTATATTCTTTTTAAATTTATATCACTGTTCTGGACATTTCTCGTTATACTAACACGAAACCTTCTCCAGATAGCGCTGACATGGATCTTACTGATTTTCTTTGTGCTTAATGCCCACAAATATAGAAATAATTTATTTGAGTTTACTACAAGTGTCCCCAAGAATATTTAGCAGATTATGCATGGGAACTTCGTGTACAAGTCCACGTGTCAGATTGTCTTTTTTTCTTTCTTTCATCAAGCAAAGCAATTTTAGTGACTGTTACTGTACAGAGGGGTGACACATGCAACTGAGGATGAAATCTAAAAAACCTTTTTCCCTTAGACCATCGAGCGAGAAGCGAACATTATACAGCGCAAGGGAAAAAACATGGCCGCGCGAAAGAGGAAAGGTGGAACTGCTCGTAGTTTACAAATAAGAAACACACCGTGTCTTTGCTGAACACTGGATGAGCTCCTCAACTTCTGGTGGGCATTTAATCTTTTGTGACTCGTCCTCTGTGTTGTCCAATATTTCCTCTTCAGGGGGTGGAGTGGGGGATGGTAATGGGGAAAGATCTTCGGATGGAGCTTTTAGTTTCTTCTTCAGCAGCCCTTGGCTTTTGACAACATGGCTGGAATGGCAGGAGGGAGTTCTGACTGTATAGGGCTGACAGGTTCTGACAAACGTCTATTCCTTACCTACATCCAACGGCAAAACAACGTATATGATACTTGATTGAAGTTAATTTTAATGTGACAGACAGAAAGGCAAGCAGGCAGGTAATCAGAAATGCAGAAAGACAGACAGACAGACAGACAGGCAGTCAGACAAGATTGATTGCGAGCAACGCATCTTTATTGGGGTAAAGGATTAGGTTTTTGTTCCTACAAATTTCCTAACACAGACAGACAGACAGACAGACAGACAGACAGACAGACAGACAGACAGACAGACAGACAGACAGACAGACACAGACAGACAGAAACAGACTGGCAGGCCAACAGACAAGATTGATTTTGAGCAACACGTCAGTCTTCATTGAGGTAAAGGATGACGTTTTTTTACTACAAATTCCTTAACACAGGCAGCCTAGACTGGTTGACCAACAGACAAAATTGATTTCCAGCAACACATCTTATTATTAATTATGCCTTAATTCAGGGAAAGGATGATATTTTTCCTATAAATTCCTTAACACAGGCAGGCAGACAGACAGAAACAGACTGGCAGACCAACAGACAAGGTTGTTTTGGAGCAAGATGTCTTCATTGGGGTATTTCCAAAAAAAATATTTTAAACTGTAGTCTTACCTCTGTGTCTTCAGTTGAAGAATATGTCACGCGAAATGAAGAGCTCCGCCCATGGGATGCTGGAGTGCCAAGCAAGACGTCTGAATATTCACAACAAAACATTAATTCTGATACATGGCTTCACCAAAAAAATAATTCCAGGCCAAACTAAAGCGAATAAACACTCAACGATCTTTCGATGAAAGAGATAAATCAGCAACTTCACGAAACAAGGCTACAAGTTGATGGAAAAAATACAAACGAGCTATTGGTCTATAACATGTGGAAATCCCAGCACAGTGGAGGTCAATAGCAATGACATTGCCAGAAGTGAGGATGCGCCTGTAGTAAGCTATCGAACAAATTACAATTCTGTACACAAGATAAATGAACAATAATCTTTAACATTACCTTGTTTTACTTGAGGTGAATCGATATCTGAAAAAAGTCAATCAAGGCTATAAGTATTAAGGCTATAGCAGTGATAGTGGGACCAAGCAGTGGCCCACAACTGCAGAAACTGTAGACAAATCACCAACGCCACCAGTTTCAAAGAGAAAGACCAAAGAGTGTCTACAGTGGAAAAAAAACAGGGACACAAGACATTCAGAGTTTATTTACATGAATACTGTACACCTACCTACAGTAACAACTCTCTTCTTTCTTTTCTTTTTGTCTCGCAAACTTAACTTTTCCCTTCTGAAAACAAACATTACAAAAACCACACATGAAGCCACCAATCTCTGAATCTCAAATAACGTCATCATGGTGTACAGTGGAACCCCGTTAATACGACCACCGTTGGGTCATGAAAATTTGGTCGTATTAACGGGGTAGGGTCAAATATGGTGCTACACCCTTCTAAATAATGCCATGGCAATTATACCTTTAATTCCGCTATAAATTGAACACGCTATTCACTAACAACTTTGCCGGACAGCACTCACTAAAATGCGTTATTGTCAGATTGTGTCTGTTTTCATTCAGCAGTCTCAACAGGCATTTTGACTGGTCGTATTAACAGTAACGGGGTAATTTTATAAAGAAAATAACGATTGGGGACTCCAAAAGGTGGTCGTTGGTCGTAATAACGGGGTGGTTGGATTAACGGGGTTTTCAGATAAGAAAATGAGTGGGCTTTTGTTTGGGCCACAAAAAAGTGGTCGTAATAACGGGGTGGTCGTATGGCGGGGTTCCACTCTACAAAACAGGATAATATATTGGTATTGCTCACTTATCTGACGCCTCCTCTTCAGCAACGCCTCCTTCATTCCCTGACTGTCTTGATTCACTATCATCAGAATGACATGGACTCTGCTCAAGGACTTTCTTTTGTAACAGAGGACTTTCCTCTTCCTGGATGGTTTCTTGTCCTTCAACATGTTGACCAGTATCCCCACCAGCGGTGACCTTACTCAGAGAATCACCAACCTCATGGTGTGGATCGGTAGTGATCTCTACCCCACCCCCTGGGCTGTCAACTGATTGCGATCTCTTTAGCTTATTGTTTCCTTTCTGTCGTTCGGTTTTAAATTTCTTTGCAGCGGCAGCGGCTGACATCAACATACCCTCAAATGAGATATCAGCACTCCACTGCTTCTTGACCTTCTTAATATGTAGACCACCTTTACTCACAAACCCATCATCGGAATGAGTGGTTGACAAATTGTCATTATCATCTCCTGTTTCCAAATTCCTTCCTGACGCATTCAGCTCTAAATCATCAGTGAAGACATCACTGCACACACTAAGAGTGTCAGGACTGTCAGCCAAGCTGGTGTTACCATGGTAATTTGGTGGATTGTCACTGACTTCCGTTGCTGGCTCCATGTCACGCTCGAGTTCCTCCAGTGCAACAATAAGATCCTATCAGAGAATAAGGCAGTAATATTATCACCATAGCCACAGTTAACTACTTTAATTACAGTTTCATACACACCTCTTTGTCTTCCTTGTCCTCTTCACACAAACTCTCTCTGATATTTGCAACCAATGAAACAGGAACCAGATCTCTTGCTGAGCCAGGAATGATGTAATGTTTGCAGCTAAGCAGCACCTGTAGGATAAAGATGATACTTATACGCCTAGGGCTTATTACAGTCAAACCTCCCGTACGCAGACACCCTCGGGACCAGAAAAAGTGTCTGCTTAAGAGGTGTCCACTTATGGGAGGTTAAAAAATTAATGTAATGTTTGTAATGTAGCTGGGAACATGACCAAGTGTCCGCTTATGAGAGGTGTCTGTTAGTGGAGGTTCAACTGTATTGGAATTTTACAGTACTCCAAACTTCACCGCTTATGCTCACCTTTAGAGTTTGACTAATCTCTCCCATTTCAAATAGTTTTGGCACACACTCTTTAATGGACAGAAGGGCAAACCATTTGACACTGTCATCACAATCATACACATAGAACTCTTCTCCAACGCAGACAATATCCAGGATCACTGCAAGAATTGTACAGAAGTTATTAAAAGTCTGTCTGCAAGCTTAACTCTGGCTTCCATAGCATGAAGCGACTAGGAGTATTGCTACTCCCCCTGGATGGATGTTAGTCCATCACAGGTCACCCCCGGCATTTTTGTCAGGTTGCCCTGACAATTCCGGTACCCAGTACCCATTTACTCCTGGGTGGAGAGAGGCACTGTGAGAGTTAAGTCTTAGTTGCCCAAGAAAACAACACAATGACCCAGGCCAGAGTTCAAACCAACGCACTAACCATTAAGCCACCGCACCTCCACACATCAAATCTATTAGCGTAGGTCAAATAGACGCTGTTTCTTAATTTGATAATAACAATCACAAACTCTTTGAGTGCTTCAACTAAGATTTTGTTCCCCTAACTCAGGATACTAACTGTATCAAGCAAGCTGCTTCAAAACGCCAATGCAGTGAAATTGATCTGAATGTCTTCATACACATGTACCTTCCATCTAATTCTCCAATTCTTAGAGTCATACATTTTACAAAACTAGCTGATCTCAAAAGCTTGAACAGGATTTAAAGATTTAAAAAAAAACATTTCCTAAAAGCATCATTTCTTACATACATGCATTTACAAAATAAGGGGAATTGAAAAGTCTCACAGTTCAACATTATTCACCCTTCTTTCTATTTTCACCTGTTTCCATGGCATACCAAGCCACCAACTGCCCCAGGATTGGATCCATAATGTACAGTGAAGTTCCATGCCATGTCACTAAGAACCGATCCCTGCAGGACCATGAGTTAATTATTGGTAACATATTTCCTCATGCTACAGAAATTGCATAGTTTACATACTAAGAACACACTAGGCTCGATTACCAGCCGCTGTTTGGGAAAATGAGCCCACGCTCATCCCCTCCCCCCCCCCCCCCCCCCCCTCACAAAGAGGAGGAACGAAGACCGGACTCGAGAGAGCAGCGGAAATCGAGCCTAAAAACACTCCAGAACAGCTGAAAACAAGGTTAGTTTTGGGTGCGTGTTTGATAGGAATTTATTTTTTTTTTTAAATTTAATATTTAAATGATAAAAAATGAAATTTACCAGTAAACATACATGTATAAAGGAATTCTTAAAAAAGAGAACAAGAAATTAAAATTTTTGACAAAATCACCTGACAAGCAATAGCTTGGCAAAATTGACAGACTGTGGTGGAAAATCCCCTTCTGTTATTGGCTCAACAGCGCCGTGACTGCAAAAGAAAAATTTAAAAGTCTGTAATAGCAATGTCAACTCTGATTGGCTGAGAGCTAGTTCATATTATCAGTTATGGTACTATTATAACCAAAAATCTGGTTCCAAATATGACTCAGTGACATTTAAAGACTTTCCAAACAATGCAAATATATTCTATTATGAAGATTTCTGAATCAAAACTGTTTCTAAACCTCAATGTGGACAGCAACCTTAGGGAATGGAAAGATTTCTGGAAATGACCTGAATTTCACAATGATTTCTTATTTCTGGTAGGCCTCCGAGCCTGAAATCTACTATCAAATTGGTACTAAAGAATTGTTAATGACTAACCCATGTCCAAGTATTGGCACTGGAGGTGTTCCTAGAAGTTTCTTGTATTGTTGTGTTGACATGACTTGACCATCTATACTAGCCTACATGAAGGATTATATCACATACAAGTTTATCTATAGTACTTAGTTCCACCGATTAACGACATATTTATAAACTCTAACTATAGAAAGGATTTTCATCAGGGGACAACATTTTTGTGACATTCTGAGGAATTCATTAGCCTAACGTGGATATGTCAGCCCTGTGTTTCATATCAATGTCTATATTGTAAATTCTTACCAACATTAGCAATCCTCACATACTAATACATGTAAATTCTGTCATTTGTTAAGGGGGGATTCGGGGGGGGGGGGGGGGAGGATTGGGTGGCTAGTCACCCCCCAAAATCCGCCAAAAAAATAAAACTTAAAAGTCATCTACATAGAAAATAAATAGACGTGCACTGGGCAGGTGTAAAAATTATTTGCTAAAATAACAAAATATATTTGCCAACAGCCGCCCCCCCCCCCCCCCCCCCTGTTCAAAAATTCTGGATCCGCCCCTGAAGTACTGCTCTAAAAATTCAAACCATTCTTTTTTAACTAACGATGGCAACTTGCCCCTAGTGTGTAAGTTATTAGCAAGGCTGAGTTTTCCAGGCTGAGCAATGGTTTCCTGGGTATGTTTATTTGTTGTGAGTGCTCACCTCCCATAATCTTGAACCAGGACGTGCTGAGTAGATGGTGGGACTATCAGACATGCCCTCTTTGAAAAAACAGCTTCCATATAAACCATCCCTAAAATATTTAAATTTATCAGCCTCTGTCAATATCCTGGCTGCCTGTAAATTGGCACTAGTCCCCAGGTGCCAAGTGTGGATACGACCTTACTGTTGATTAGAAAAACTACAAAATAATATTACAATATTTAATTATTACTGCATTACCTTAGCTTGACCCCAACTGCCACACAATCCAAACTACAGACAAACAAGTCAACTGTTAGTAGCACGTAATAATATATTATTAAAATTAAAAATTAAAATTATTACTCACAACACAAACTTGTCAAACCTTTTCAGATCCACAATGGCACACTTGGCCAGAGTAGAGACAAGAAGTTTATCACCAACACAGTCCAACTGAGCAATACCAGTGTGAGCCTTAGCTACAATCCCACCAGTGTGAAGCAGAGAAAAGCCTTTATTCACAGAATGAGGAAGCTGAAAAATAAAAATAAATTTTCAAGTCGAACAAAATGGCAGATGAATTTTAAGCTTGGCATAGAAATATGAGAAGATGTTAATCAGTCAGTGACACAAGCTACTTGTATGAGCAGAAAAGTTCTCCCAGCATGAGTCAATTAACCTATGACCTTCCGCACACCAGCCAGTTTCCAGTGTCACTTCAGTGTCACTAACTGATTTTAAACCTCTTTCTCAAATTTTCAAGTGTACAGTGTATGATAATTTCAAGTGTATGATAATTAGGACTGATCATGACAATGAAGACAACAACACGAGGAGGAGGAGGAGGAGGAAAAGGAACAGGGGAACGAGGAGGGTCACGTAACAGTGAAATCGGTGGTAAGACTGTTTACCTTGCTTGCTGCTGGAACATGAACAACACTAACAACGCCCTTCACATCACCAATAAAAAGACGAGCTTCCTCTTCATCCCAGCATAGTGCAGTAACAGTAGCATTCTTATGTTCTTCCGATCGCCGAATAAACTAGAACAAAAAATACATACCAGACAGTAAACATTGTGAACAAAACTTTTACCATTAAACTTTCATTAAGTACAACTCATCATAACTCCCATACCTTGGGTTTCTCTCTAGATCTGTGTCTTGAGCTAACTTCCCACACAAGCACAATGCCAAGACTAATGAAATAAAAGTGCATTGATTTATTATACTTGACAATGGAAATAACCCTACCTCCAAATACTGCACCTTTCTATAACATGACAACTCTTAAGTTCAACCCAACTTATATACGAAATATTGCATTTTTCACTGCCATCAATCATAATAATTATTATTACGAAGACAACCAACGGACCCTGAAAAACAACATGGATCGAAATCTACCTTCACAGTCCACAGACGTGACCTTTTGAACCAGTTGAAGTGAAATTTATTCTGTTTCCTGAAATGTGGTTGATAAGATGATTGACGGCAGCGAAAAATGAAAGCGTTGATTGAGCAGAGTTCGCCATGTTATTGGAAGGTGCTGCTGTAATAAATAACGCGTAATAAACTTTTACCTTGTTGCTACTCCTAAAAGACTGCGGCGTTGTGTAAAGCAAACAGCATGTATGGGACCATCCTGTAAAATTCAACATTTAATTTGCTAAACTACATTATTTTAGTACTGGAAAACGCGGTGGCCTAATGGTTAGTGCGTTGGACTCCGGATTGAGCGGTCCGGGTTCAAGCCCTGGCCGGAGTTATTGTGATGTGTTCTTGGGCAAGATACTTAACTCTCACAGTGACTCTCTCCATCCAGGAGTATAAATGGGTACCGGTAACAAAATGCTGGGGGGTAACCTGTGATGGACTAGCATCCCATCCAGGGGACTAGCAATACTCCTAGCCTGGGGGGGTCCCAGGTCTCCAAATTTGGATCCCATTTTAGAAGGAATTTGCATTCAAAATGATACCCTGTTATAGAAATAGGCCAATATTTAATACCCCCTTCTAGAAATTTAGTAAATTTCAATAGCCCGTTTTTGAAAATTCTCGAATATGGATACCCCATTCTAGATCAGGAGTCCCAAAATCACAACCCCGTTGGGCGGCACATACCCGTATAGGTATTTTGGGGGAGTACCCCCCACCGGACTCCTAGTCGGCTTCATGCTCCAGAAACTGGGATAAGCTATGGCAGTGTGGGACAGTTATTGGCCCGAGTGCGGCTTACCTTATATTACATGTACTACTGTAACTGTAAGTAAACTTACCTTGTTACTTATAAATCTGAGATGTTTAAGAGTCTTCTTGTCAAATATGTAAAGGCCTCCAGTACTGGAACCCATGGCTATGTACTTCATGTTAGCTGTCATGCAAGTGTACTAAAAGGGATAGCAATTGAAAATAATATTTAACACAGTCAAGCTCATCATTGATGGGGGGGGGGGGGGGGGGGAGGGTATCAGGGAAATTAGAAAACTACAGTAAAGCAAATAATTATGTTGCTTAAAAAATGGTTTATGCTCACCACAAGTTCCAGGGTATATTCTCAGTGGTTTCATTAATTTTGGAAGTAAGCAGCTTACCATGGTGGAATAGGCGGCTGTGACCAATAAAGGACGCCACAAGGCCCCTTTTTGCTTGGGGGGGGAATGCCCCCAGAAAATTTTGGAAATGTAGAAGCTTGGAAATGCAATTTCCAGCATTCTGGGAGTCAAATCTAGTGCTATATATGACATTTTTTATCGATCACAGTAGATCTTAGGTATTTTAAACGATCTTGCGATTATTCTATATGAAGTTTAAAGACTTACTCTGCTACAGTCATTGATTTTTTTCTTTCATAAATCTTATAAGTAAAATCACAGAAAACCAGAAGGCTTTATCAGTAAGCGGCGGCAAGAGGCAACGTAGGTGGCAGTAGACCGCCGGTAGCCGGCTTCTAATGAAACCCCTGTATTCTACAAACGAACACTGAGGGTGTTCTAAATTCTACGTCAAGCAGCCATTAGTTCTATCACCAGATTACATCAAGCACTTCCTTGATCATATGCAGTATTTTCTTGATTAAATACCGGGCCCCAAATAAACACCGGTGGGGAGTGACGTGAAAAGAAGCGCGCAAGAGCAAAGATCAGCGAGGGGATTGGCTCTCCCCAATCCCCTCACCTCTTTTTCTCTCTCAATGCTCTTCGCATTCATCTGCCTCTCAGTCACTCCTCACTATCCGAACTCCTGGAACAGGCTAGAAAGAGGGGAGGGACAGTTTCGGGGGGAGGGGTAGAGAGTTTAAAAATAGGGAGATGTGTTATGTTCCTGTACCCTCTTGAAAACCATACATCTCATTTCAATCTCCCACTAAAGTTTTTTAATGCTCTTGTTTCTGAATAATAAACCCCACTTGAAGGCTTCAAATACTTTCAAAAACTGCAGGATTTCGCTTATATATAAAACCGGTTGTCACTCGGTGTCACTTGACATTAGATATATATGTGTAAATATAACACACCTTTATCCGTGGATATTGCTTTATGGGGGTACGGAGATCCTCCATGGAGCCCATTTCAGTCAGCAAAACCCCGTATTCCCCAACAACTGAACTCCATCGAACATCCCCCTCGGCCGCCATCTTTGTTTAGGTCGAGTGACATGGAGGACTGGCACTACAATGCTCGTAAACCTTCGGAAGAAATTCGGATGTCATCGGAAATTTTTCGTCGGGAGGACCCTTGGGGGGAAACAAAACTACGTATTTTTTGAAAATTAAAAATTCAGGGATGTATGTGATTTTATTTTCTGTATTTTAGACCAATTTTCCAAAGGAAATGTAGCAGAAATAACAATCTAACAGATCATTGACCTGGCATGTTTTTGAGCAATTTTCTTTCATAATAGACGCGCCAGGAAGTCTCGTGACAACGTTGTGACGCAGTCACGTGGTGTAGTGTATAAAAACTCTGTCGTATTTTCCATTCATTCTCCTTTGGTTTGCAAGCTTCAAGTCATCCTTCCATCATGCAGTTTGCCGTTATCTTTGTGGCTATTTTCTTAGTGAGCCTTTCACAGGCTGCTATAAGGTAAGATTTGCCTGCTTAGCTTAGCTATGGATCTGCAAAACACGAATTGTAAAGATCGGAATATAAATTGAACTGCAAGCGGAAGTCTTTGCAATTGTTTAGTGAACACGAAAAGTTTTCAAGGCAAAGTGAGGTTAATACTCTGCCGATCTTTTATTGTACATGTAAGATGTTAAGTTTATACTATTTTTAGTTAACATCAAGAGGTTTTGGAGTCGATCTTCTTTGCCGATCTTACAAATATTAAACATTGCATGATTCGGACCTCGCGGTCGAAATTTCAGAAACTTATACAAAAGCTTACACATGTAAGCTTAATTTTGGACAATCAATGGAAACTGCGTGCTATAATTAAGCTTAAACTAGACTTTTTGTACACTGAAAATGGCCTGTTTTGCAAGACTTTTCTAATGTCTGGCATGAAATACCGTAGGTCGAGTTTTATTCGCAATTTCCCAATAACAGTGGGAAACCTGCTGTTAAAATGCGCTGCTTGAGCTACATGCTGTCCCAAACGAAAACGTTTCGTAACTTATTAGTCTGCCTTGTGAAACGGAAAGGCGAGTTTTAAAAAATGAAAAAGCACTTAAGCTTACTTTAGCCAAATGACTGTGAAAAAGTAAAATCCCAGTGCAGTGATCCCAAGCTAAGCAGAGGAAAATCTTTCCTAACTTTCTGTAACAAAAACTATGGCAATTTTTCATGGTCTGATTTGGAAAACTACCAGCCAGTTTCCTGCTGTGAAGGGTGTGGACTTTTCATTTTAGGGTGTCAAGAAGGACAGCTAACGAAGCTTTTTTTCCATGGGGGGGGGGGGGTACTCAACAAAGTTTTATACAGGGAAGCTCCGCCCGTCCAAACCCTTACCCTTTTATATACCAGACAGAAAAGGTAGCCCTTTCATATATCTACATGTACCTTCCATAGAAAATGGTACCCCTTCCACATACAGTACCTACAATAAATTGAAACATTGCATCCCTTTTACGACTTTTACTAAACTCTTCGCTTGAGTAGCACCTTAAAATATTGGATGAATCAGCTGTTAGGCGTGTCTGTTCAAGATATTTTGAAAGGCCCTTTTGAACACCAAAATGACAGTTTTCCCTACCCTTTTCTATAAGTTAAACTCGTAAAATCCCTACATTTAGGCTTTTATATACCTCCAGCCAGAAAAGGTTACCCCTTTCGGGCGGAGCCTCCCTGTATAGTCCATTATAGGGAGTACCCCTCCCCCCAGGCATTTTTTTTTTTCATTTTCACTATCTTGTCATAATTTTGAAAAACAAACTTGCCTTCACGGCCTTACATGTAGCTAGGGTATCAGATGCGGATCCAGGAAAAAAGTTGACCGGTTTACTAGAGTCTGAGCGCTGAATCTATGGAAGTCTGGAGGCATGTTCCCCCTCAAACGTTTTAAGATAATTTTTCACTCTCTAAAATAATGTTGATTTTAAGTCAGCACAGTATTAAGTTAATGTGTATATCTCTCTTGTAGGATCCCATTGTACAAATTTCGATCCATCCGAAATACACTTAAAGATGTTGGAATTTCACAGAAAGAATTGTTGGAAAAAGCGCAACAAGGGTTACACTACAAATACACGGCAGAATATGGCGGTCCTGAGCCTCTGTCCAACTATCTCGATGCACAGTATTACGGCGCAATAGAGATAGGAACTCCCGGACAGCCCTTCAAAGTTGTTTTTGACACTGGTTCTTCCAATTTGTGGGTTCCATCTAAGAAGTGCCCTTACACCGATATTGCCTGTTGTAAGTGCATGGTTATCTGTGGATCTGTAATGGTTTGAGTGTAACCCTGGGGGGTGGGGAGAGATTATATGTTGCACAGTTTATGGGTTGAAAATAATATTGGGTTTTGGTACAGCATAAGGTGATTACAGATTTTTGCATAATTATGGTACCCATTAGACGGGTGCATTTTCAAAGTAAGTTTCAAATAAACAGGAACGAGATGTTAAGAAATGATTTCAACATTATTTTTATAACCCTTGTCTGGGATGTGGTTCTTGGTTAGCCAATGTCATGTATCACTCGTCAATATATTTGCATCACTGCATTGGTACACTGGAACCCGCCTTACTTAATATGAACACTTTCTTTCACACCAGAAGAAAATTCTGGTACCTTTTTATAGTTTTTTTCTTTCAAAAATTCTGATGTCAGAGCATCAATATGGGAGCCCCCCCCCCCCAGGGGGTTTGATTGTTTCCTTGTGATTGACATGCATTGAGTTTCTTTTGATGTTTAACATCTGAGAATTTTGTGACATGTTTACAACATATTTTAGTCCCCATACCCTTGAAACAATAATGCCTACTAGTCAATTCTAAGGGGGAATTTTTCACCAGTGCACAGATATTATTGAGGAATTGATCCAAAAAATATATCTAGAAAACCTTTTGGGCGGTACTGTACTGTTTGATTTTATAGGGGTAGGGGATTAGGTGCACAGACTAAAATTTAATCCAATTTTTGCTTTGTTTGTAATAAACAAATTGAATGTCTTTCTAGTATTGCACAATAAATATGACAGCACCAAGTCCAGCACTTATGAGAAAAATGGCACCAGCTTTGAGATCCGCTATGGCAGTGGGAGCATGAAGGGATTCCTGAGTACAGATAATGTAGAGGTACATAACACTGTTATCACACTCTCAGTCTGAAATAACTTATTTGGGCCATTTGTCGTCATCAGATGACAAGTACTTCCTTCATCCAACTTCACGAAGTCGTTACATTATGTTCTTGGGAAAGACACTTTATTAGCTCTCACAGTACATCTCTCCACCCAGGATTATAAATGGGTACCGACAACAAAATGCTGGGATAACTTGAGACGGACTAGCATCCCATCCAGTTTCTATATACATGTATGCTACAGAAACTGGAGTTAAACTGTTTCAAGCACCAGCTTGATAAGCCACCTGCCGTGGGCTTTAAGACAGAGTATAGCCTCTTCCAACATATACCTTGTCCAACCTATTCATTTGAATTACCTCTTTGAAAAATGTGCTAGTTCAAAACTTGGGAAATAAATGCAATGAAAAGTGGGGAATGTGCATCTAGGAGTCTCAAAATCTTTAAATATTTCCAAGGATGGCTTCCCATATCCCCCCCCCCCCCCCCCCCTCCTAGCAGTAGGAAATCCCTCTTACTGTCTCCCTCTTTCCATATCACTGCAGGCCATCAAGTTACCCTACTTCTTACTGTTCCTCTTTGTGTTGCTTTTGCAGATTGCTGGATTAGTTGTGAAACACCAAACATTTGCTGAAGCAATGAGCGAACCTGGGGTAGCATTTGTTGCGGCCAAATTTGATGGACTCCTTGGTATGGGATATGACACAATATCAGTCGATGGTGTCGTGCCAGTATTTTACAATATGGTGCAAGAAAGTCTTGTGCAGAAACCCGTTTTCTCCTTTTTTCTTAACAGGTTTGTGAAAAACATGACTTTGTACACACATTTTGTACCAGTATTTTACAGAACAAGTGATTTTTTTTTCAACTCTCACTGACTATCATCAATACACAGTCGATTGACAAACCGAGAGAGACACAAGAGTTGACATCATCTGCTTGTCAGACAAGCGAAAACTGACTCTTGACGTCAACTCATGAAAATTTGAGCAGGTCCAAATTTGATGACAGTGCATAGAAGTAGATGAAACATGAAGGTGCATAAGAGTTTGCCGTCAAATCTTGAGCTTTCTTTCTTGTTCAGACTGATCCAGTCAAGTACATTACTTGTAATAACAGGACTTTTCAGCTGTAATAGTGTTTCAATTCTTCCAAACTCTAGAAATGTAAAGTTGAGGTTTTGTTGTTCATTTCTAGGGATGCGTCGGCCTCCCCAGGGGGTGAGCTGATCTTTGGCGGTTCTGATCCCAAGTATTACACTGGTGACTTCACTTATGTTCCTGTCTCCAAGAAGGGCTACTGGCAGTTCAAGATGGATGGGTAAGCTAAAATTGTTTGTTAAAAATCCAAAACAGGTTACAAGTATGACCTGCTTTGTTTTTTTACAATGTCCAATCCCTAAATTTACTAAAACTGGACCTCGCATGTTAAGTTAACTTGAAATTTATGAAACTACAGTGGAACCCACTAACTCCAGCTCGGTTAACTCGAACTCCCCGCTGTCTCGAACTCAAACCCATTCCCCTTGCTCTTGTTTTCCAGTCATTTACTATCGGCTATCTCGAATCCCCCGCTATCTTGAACTATTTTTTTTGTTTCTCTTGGGAGTTCAAGTTAGCGGGGTTCTACTGTAGAAATGCAACCACATACCCAAACATCGGGAGAATTTGAGCCCTTCTCAAACAATATTGTTTATACAAGCAAAAGTCATCCCTTGGCAGCTGAGATCATGGATCAGACACCAGCACTAATTATAGAGGTCTGGCACAGGGTATTAATTTTTGGGTCAGGTCTGAAATAGGGTGAAGGGTTTCAAGAAGTCAAGTGCACTGCACACCCCCACCCAAATTTTCATGGAGTATCTCCTCCCCACTGGGTCACCTGGTTCAGACCAAATCTCCCAGATTTATTTATGGTAGAAAATGCTTTAAATGGATAGTCTTTTGTGTTTATATCATCCCACTTCAAAAACATGTCACGTTTGAAAATCCAAAATTAATGAAATTCAATCCAAACAATTGTTTTTTAGTATAAGTGTAAATGGGTCAAGTTTCTGCAAGGGAGGTTGCCAGGCCATTGCCGACACTGGCACGTCACTCATTGGTGGACCTACTGCGGAAGTCAAGCAGTTGAATGAAATGATTGGCGCAACACCTATTGTTAGTGGGGAGGTGAGTGTTCTTTTAACTACTATAAAAGCTCTATTAAGCCCCCAGGGGGCTTATTTAATTTCAGGCCCCAAGAAGGGGGGGGGGGGGGGGGGGGGGGGCTTAAAGGGTCCCTCTCAACCAGTGTGCTTTGCGGTCGCCTGTTATTGTTTTCATCCGGGGAACTCGATCTCTCGTGGGGCTAATGTACGCCATACTTTCCAAATTGTGCTAACTTGGGTCGTCTAACTGCTTTTTGTGGCCAGAACAAGGCCAGAATTCTGCAAAAAGTAGTTTTTAACTTCAAGCCACTATTTTTGTGGCACCCGAAAATGGCCGCCGTAAGAGTATTGGCGCGCAAAGCACCCTGGTTGAGAGGGACCCTTAGGGGGGGGGGGGGGGGGGGGGGGCTTATTTCAAATCATAAATTTGCCAGAAAATTCACATTAATTTTTCAAACTTTACTAGTATTTTTTACACCACTAACTAAAACAGAACAAATGGGTTAATTATGTTTCACCGTCTTCGTGCAATGTCATTTATTATTATACCCTAGCTCAACGATATTGAAGACCATTTTTCAATACAAAGTGACTGAAATGCCAGAAAATATTGCCGAAACGTCATTTACATCGGCCTGATGGAAATCAATTCAGATGCTATATTTAAATCTGACCTCTAACGGCTTGGGGGGGGGGGGGGGGGCTTAATAGAGAGGGGGTAGTACTAATATAGTTTTTTACGGTAAATCAGTACATGTAATGTACTTTTACCACTGATCCCTTCGTTTGTACAACAAGTAGCTCGCACATATGTACATGCATGATTATTCCTTTCTCGTTTCTCGTTATTACAGTACATGATTGACTGCAGCAAGATTGATTCTCTTCCTCCAATCGACTTTACCCTCGCTGGAAAGAAATTCACACTGACTGGAAAGGATTATGTTCTCAAGGTAAGTTTATATCTTTCATTAATTAATCATTAAATTAATATTACTGGTTTCACAACAAGCATTTGGTTTGGTTTGTGGTGAGAGCGACATGAAGAAGAATAGTGAGTGGGGGGGGGGGGGGCAAGTTGCCTCACCTTTTTTCCCCAGGGGGTACTCCCAAAAAATTTGGGTGGGGGTGTGCCGCTGGGCTATAAAAACCCTTACCCTGTACCAGAGCACAAAACGCTAATTTTGCGACCATGTTCCAGACTAAATGTTGAAAAAGATACCCTGTTCCAGACAATTTTTAACATTTTTTTCCTAACCCAAAAGGCTAAACTAGTAAGCAGCACTGCAAACTTGTAGTTGTAAAGCTTCTTTTTACATGTAATACTCCTATGCGTTTCGTTTCGTCTGACTAACGTAGACTTCTTTGTGTCAACTTCTGGGAAACTGATACCCTGTTCCAGACCAAAAAATGCCTTTTGTTATACCCTGTTTCAGACCAAAATGCTTAAAAACCATATCCTGTCCAGTGGTACGTACCTATATAGCGTATGTAAGGGAGTACCCCCCCCCCCCCCCCTGGGGGGGCTTTTTTTCCAACGAAGGGCTAATGCTCAAAACCTCACTTTCCCAAACTCCATACAGTTATTTATTTACCTTCTAAATTTCAAGTCCACATCTGTTGTATTTATAGATTACAGTGATGGGCCAGACGCAGTGCCTCAGTGGATTCCTGGGTATCGACGTCCCCGTCCCTGCTGGTCCCCTGTGGATTCTGGGAGATGTGTTCATTGGCCCATATTACACCGAGTTTGACATGGGAAACAACCGTGTGGGTTCGCCAAGACCGCTTAACTCATCACAAAGCATAACGGTTGCGTCACCTTCAAACACGAAACTGTTGACCACTGGACAAAAGTTAAAAAACATAAAATCCCTGTTATAAGCCCCTCCATTTATAAGCTACTATGTGAAAAGTTCTGACAGCTGTAAAATATAAAAAAGTGTGTTTTTTAAGCAAGAATTTTGTAAACAGAAGTAGTACTGACATTAGATATGTCACTTTTCTCCTTTTTATTATGTTTTATTGGTATCATTTCATAATAAATGATTTATACATTGTTTGGTCTATTCTTTTTAGTCAAAAACGGTGTGCTCACAAATCAAAGCACTTATGTGCACCTCCCTTCGCCCTGCCTTCCTATGCGGGCAGGTACTCCCCTCCTTATAAGCTAGGGTACTTTAATTTTCCGGAATCTGAGCAGGGAGATCTCGCCGGCTTTAGTCTTCCGAGTATCACTAAGTTTAAAGGAGCTATGTCGCGATATTTTAAGTCATTTTTGCGAAGTACAAAAACACCTTCAAATTGAAGAATGCCACAAAATAACAGTTTACTAAGGTAGAAAAATACCAAAGAGGTGATAATAAGCCAAACAGGAACAAGGATGGTTGAGGATGGAGAAGATTACAACGGATTGTGAATGGCCAACCCAATTTCACGGAGAATAGCCTTCCTGTGGGCTGTTCATGAGGCGAGAAAGATGCATCGGCCGAGCGGGAACTGAACCCTATCTCTCCTTCTCCCCATCCATTTCATTTTCAAGAAAATGTAAATTTACAGATAATGTAAATCAACATTTCATGTCATCCTCTGATTAATGAAGCTAACGGGCGATAAGAGATCAAATCTTCGCCGCTGATTTTCTTGGTGGCAGAGGTGGGTAGGGAATAATTGGGTAGATGCGAATCCTCCAATTCTCTATAATTTTATAGCCAAATCCGTCGATCAGCAAATGCTTTTACTTTGTAAATCCGAATGCTGAAATTCTTGCGATATGTTTTCGCTCAAAAACCCCATCAGCAATTCTTCAGTCCCAGGGCTGCGAAGGGGAGGGGGGTGGGGGGGGGGGGGGAGGAGGGAGGGAGGGAACGGAAATGAGTTAAAAATAGCGAGATGAGATATTGAACTGTCTATTCCTGGCCGCACGAATTATCTACTTGAAGCTACATTGTCACGACTCGACTCGCGACTCACGACTCGCGCGTGAATCCTGGCCGCGTAACCTAGACCACTTCGCCTTCTCCTTGATCCTCCGCTTCCTGAGTGAAAAATCCAGGGTAGCCGTCCTGCGGGACGCCATCTGCAACAACATCGGACTCGTATAGAAGCCGCGGATTACGCGACGAGGCCCTAGAAGCGCGCGAAGCTAGTGAGCTTGAACCTGTATACTGCCCGGAACTACAGGAACAATGTCTTGGACGCTCGATCCTTCTCGAGTAGCTGGTACGTATACTGTCCGATGCGGCATAGCTTGCTTGATTGCTGGTTTGATTGGAGCACGGAAGCACTGAGTAACTTAGTTCATATCTTGGCTTCACATATCTGATGTAAATTGCACACAAACCGCTGCAAACCGCGAGGAATCCCAAACCGCCAATAACGAATGGGCCGGCCTGATTTAGGTCATCGTTGGACTTCAGATACTTGGTAATTTGAGGAATACTGGAATACCACGCCAGTGTAGATGCAATGGCGAGGAAACAAAATAATATTGCCAAAATAACGCAGCAACAACATCCGTCACAGCATGGATTGTAATTACAAGCGAAACCACAACAACGCATGCGGCAACAGTCTTCTGTAGGTATGGGTGTCGAAGATCTAGAAATCACGGAGAATAGAGGGCTGCTATCCGAACTTGATTCGAAGTCTTTCAATATCATCTCTGGTTCTTCGTAATTGTCTTCAATGTGCCGCTGCACCTTGAGAACCAAATCCTTTCTCTTGGGCTTCAATACCCTCATAATTGAGAGCAAGTTAACTATCTTTTCCGGGTCGCTACCGATGATGTTTTGCTGGCGAAGAATGCTGAAGGACATCCCAGCCGCTAGTAATCTTTTCACGCTGGCCGCCTGGAATGTGTTCGCCACACACATGTATTAGACTCTGTAGATTCCCGCCATTTAGTTCATGGCTGAGGTTATTTAGAAGAATTTGGAAAGGATTAAGGAACATGGCTGCTGCGACGAGTAGTCACGCGAAGTGAGCAGCGACTCGTGATCAACAGGAAAAACAAAATGTCCGCCTTGCATGACCCCCGTAAAGAAGCCATTCTTTACATTAATCGATCTGTTGTTCTTTTAGGTAAAAATGTACTATCAAGGACAAAAATCACAAGTTTTGAGTAAATTCTCAATGTTTTTGTTCAATTTAGAAGTCATCTACGCTGAAAAAACTTAAATATTTTGCTGTAAATGTGACGCAACTCTTCAGTACCCCTCTGAGGAACATTAATTGACAACACTGGCATTTGGGGAATCCCCTCTTTCATGGAATTAGCGGAAACTCGCACATTTCGATAGCGTATTTTATTGTTAACAAGACAAACATAAATTGATCTTGTTAAAGGGACACTGTCCTGATTTTAGCATGATTTTGGGAAGCTCAGAAACATATCTAGATCATAGGAAGTTGAACAATAATGGTTCAATTCTGTAGAATAGCACTCGACAAATGACAGGAAACCCATTAGCCATTAGGAAGTGAGGATGACAAACGACAGCGAGGATGGAAATGGATTGCAATATGGATTTTTGAAAAACGTCGGGATGTCAGTTTTTTCAAAGTTTCAAATTTGGCTCAGAAATCTTTGAAATTTTGCAAAACTTTTGTTGCAGTATAGAATTTCTTGAAGAAATTGCTTTTTATCATTTAGTTAGAGTTTATTAAGTTCTTATTTCATAGATTTATGGATCATTTCATGCATTTATAAACAGTTTTGAGCAAATACGCCGGGACAGTGTCCCTTTAAGGTATACAGGACTGTAAGTGGATTTGATTAAAACATCACTTCAAGGCTCTAGCTGTTCTATTCTATTCTATTCTATTCTATTCTATTCTATTCTATTCTATTCTATTCTATTCTATTCTATTCTAGGCTCGAGTCTGGAGTGACGTAACCCTTCTGTACCCCCCTGATCTGTCATTCGTGGAATTAATAGCGGAACACAGACGTAAATAAAAGTATCCGTTGTCGCCGCTTTCTTGGCCTTGTATAGCGTATTTTATTGATAGTGTATTTTATTGTTTATGACCTACATTTCAACGGCAATTTGTTTTTTTGCCGCCGAAGCGATAGAGTTTCTGTCATGTGTTTCGACAGATAATACAGCATTGTCACGTAATTTTAATTGTGGGTAGACTACGAGCAGTCCCTCATTTTTCTCAGGGATAGTCGAGTGGGAGAGCACGCGAGCGCGCGCGTTCGCGCATGGGCGGAAATGACTTTTGTCAGCCTTTCGGGCAGGCGCTCATCCTCGTTCCCGTTCCTTCCTGTTCCTCTTGGCTATTGACTGGATCATGAAAACTGTTACAAACGAGAAAAGAAACAGGATCAACTGGACCTTGTGGTCGCAGTTGGATGATCTGGACTTTGCAGACGATCTAGCACTCCTGTCATACAACCGTCAGCAGATGCAGAAAAAGACATCCGACCTGGGTCATGTCTCAGTCCAAGTGCGACGAAGCCTCAATAACAATAAAGAGAAGGCAAAGATCCTGAGGGTCAACACAGGCACTGGAAGAAGTTGAGTCTTTGACTTATTTGGGCAGTGTAGTGGATAAACAGAGGGGAACAGACGCAGATGTGAAAATTAGGATTGGCAAGGCACGGACAGCATTCCACCTGCTGAAAAAGGTCTCAGTGGAACTTAACTCCAGAGGAATCGGCACATCCACCAACATACGTTTCAGGTTCAACTCAAACGTTAAGCTGGTACTGTTGTATGGAACAGAGACGTGGCGAACAACCAAGGCATCTATGAAGAAGATCCAGAGCTCCATCAATCAGTGCTTGCGTAGAATCCCAAGATTCCACTGGCCAGAGACTATCCCCGGGGCCGACAAACTGTTTGACTGTGTGCTATTTTGCATTTTTATAGTGAATCGGTATGGGATTTACTGAATGGTTCGTAGAATTTCGAATAGTAACGTAAACTATGAACAAATACCATTTTTGTGGCTCAAAACGGCGAATTTAAGCCCGATTTCCAGGCCAAAGTAGCAGAAAAGAGGAAAGATGCACGCATGTGCTCGTACCATTCATCGAAATTTCGTCGAAACGGCCCAGAGTTAGCCATTGAACAATAACGAGTAACGAAAATTTCAAGGCAACCAACGAATCCGTGTTAGGGGTTGACACATTATGCCGGCATAATTTCGAGCCTAATACTATACGTGGAGCATCGAGCATAATGCCGGCATAATAGTGCCATTTTGCGACATAACACTAGTTATTTCTTTTTTTTAGAGCTACTATTGTCCGTTTATTAAGTAAAAGTATACAGTTTAGACCTTGTCAATCATGGGGTAATAAGTTTAGTTCCCAAATTACGTTACAACTTTCCTACTTTACCAGGACTTTACTCGAAATCCTTTGGATTAAATGTTCATATTGTGTTACTAATTTATTATGAAAATGGTTTTTTCGCGCTTCACGGAATTACGGGCATCCGTGAAAAAAAAAATTTTACGGCATAATTACGAGCATAATAGCAACAGTCGAGCATAATTTGGAGCATAATAGTCCGTTTTGAAGGCAATGCCAAAAAGCATAATACTCGATTTTAGGAGCATAATGTGTCAACCCCTAATCCGTGTGCCGACCTCAGACCGCCATGTTAGTAGCCTCTTTCTGATTGGATACAGTTAAACAATGGCCCTTCTAGAAAGGAAAAGCACAAAGAGGCGGACAGACCCCCTAGTCCCTCCCCCCACATTGTGGGCTTGTATAATGTTTGATCACGTGCTAATCACAAGAAAGTCACGAGATCAGGCAGTACCCGGAAACCCATTTCCTTAGTTTCACTTCCCTGATTATTAAATCTTGGAGTTATTCGACACTCAGGAGCTACAATAACTGAAAGTTTAGAGACATCGTAAGTATTATCATCAGATAATATTCCTTTACCGAAAAACAAGCAAAGGTGGACGAGTGTTCGGAGGGTATCTCCTGTAAAGACCTGTCACCAGCAGACGGTTATCATGACCACGATTCGCCTCAATCCGTTTCCGATTCTTCTAAATAACCTCAGCAACGAGCTAGAGGACAAGGATCTGCAAAATTTAAAGAACGTTTGTGCTCAGTTCATTCCAGGCGGCCAGCGTGAAAAAGTTAAGGACGGCTGGGACGTATTCAACATTCTACAACGACAAAACGTGATCGGTGGTGAACCGGAAAAGATTGCGACTTTGCTCTCTATTATCAAGGAATTGAGAAGAAGAGATTTGGATCGCATGATTAAGCGCCACATACAAGAACATTACGAACAACCCGAGATGATATTAAAGTCTGTTTATACCGAGACTGCTTCAAGCGAGCCAAAAATCGCATACTCCACTCGGCGAATTCAAAGTCAGCAAAGCGAGGATGAACAGAGGTCTTCTTCGCCCTGTTGCGTTGTAAATTGCCTTTGCTGTAAAGTTGGTTGTTACAGCAACCGGTGCTGTACTCTGATCTGTTGCTGTGTTGGTATGGCGATAGTTTTTGCCTTCTTCGCCGCAGTAGCTGTTTTGTCATGGTACGCTGATATTCCCGAAGTCACACATTATTTGAATTCCAAAGACGATTTAAGAAAGGCTGGGCCGTACGTTACCGGTGCCCTGGGGTTTTTTGCACTCTGTTGCGCTTTGTGTGGAATTTGCGTCGTACGGCGTGACTCAACTTACAATAATGACACTTACTCAGGTAACCAAGACAACGTAAGCATTCAAGCCACCGGCGGCTACACTTCGACCCGAACTTCGGCCAGTGTTAGCCCAGTACTGACAAGAGAGGGTTCTTTTAATACGTATACTTCAAACCCGATTACCGCTTCTTGTTCGCTATCTTCTTCTGTTGGAGCAAGCGCTCTTCCCCACCCACCACCCCCAAGAGAGCTTGCTTATTCACCCATTCCCCAAGAGTCGAATACCGTTCAAGATGGCTTACATAAACATGTAATTGTTGTGCAGGAGGACGACAATGTGAAATTCTTCACCCCGAGATCCAGCCGACAGTCGTCGGCAACAACGATGAGAAACGAGGAGGATGGTCAAGAAGAGTTCTGAAACAGACGAACTTGACTGAGTGATCCTTAAGCGCATAAGCTACTTTGCTACAGGATAAATCAAAATGAATCAGTAGTATAAACTTTATTTGACATATTAAACGTACACTAGGTTTTTTAACGAGAACAGGAATGCACCTAGTCCAGTTCTGGCCCTCTCTGTGTCACGCAACGCTACGCTCTCGGAACTGTTCCGAGAGCAACACAGAGAGGGCGAGAACTGGACTAGAATGCACCCGGAGTACATATGATGTCATTTTCATTTTGGGCTGCTGAACGAAACGTAGGCTCACTTACCAGCCGCTGTCCGAGCCGAAACGACAACGTTGGGAAAATGAAGGCGTAAACTGATTCATTTTCGCATCAGAGAAGACTGGTTTGGCCAGTTGAAATTTTGTATTTAAAAAATATACGTTGTACCGTCGTCGGTCTCCAGTTTACATGGTTCCCGACCTCTTTGTGCTTTTTCTGTTGTGAAATACAGTTGAACCTCTCTACAACGGCCACCCTAGGGCGGAATTAACTGGCTATTGTAGAGAGGTGGCCGTTGCAGGGAGGTTTCAATAAGAGTGAAAAGTATCGGACAGACATACGATTGGGACGAAAAATCCTGGCCGTTGTGGAGAGGTGGCCGTTAGTGGAGGTGCGACTCTATGATATGATACGCAATGCTGCGAATTTTTTCTCCTTATTTCTCCCGTGTCCGCCACCTTGCATTGGGGATCTCGCTTCCCGTCAGCTCTTTTTCCGATTCTTATAGACTTCCCGTTCCCTTCACTCCCGGGTACCAGCCCACTCCCCCCGCCACCCCGACATTTTTAACCCCATTGAGATTGCGTTTTATACAGGAATGAATCACTTTGGTATAGCGAGTATATTATTTGTATTTATTTTTACAGTAATATTTCTTAATTACAAGATCAATGTATAAGTTTCATTTACTCTTTTTCTCCATATAGTCCATCGCACAACTAAAACTGAACCATGTACCAAAACGCGTAGTCGCGTGCGCGCGCGATCACAGTCATATCACGCGTGTTGCCCGCGTAGGCACTTCCACTTCCCGGCTTTCGCGTAAAATAAAAGTTCGGGGAGCAAATAAAGGCTATTTCACAGTCTAAAACTACAACCGTGGCCGGTTGATTGTTGAAGCGTCCTTTATTGGGCGATAGGCCAAACCGACGCCAGTCAACAAGAATATGAACCAGAAAAAAGGATTGTTTCTTTTGCTACCATGTATAATTGACCTGAAACGGAGGAGTCTAGCTGTGTAGTCACGCCTCTATCATATCAAGCATATTGGCGAATAATACTCTGTATATTATATTTACCGATAATGTTTCCTGATGTGTAGAAATACTTTTAAGTTAAAATTATCCTATTTTAAAGTCATTTACATGTAATTGTAAAACATCGTGTAATCTCCACCTATTTTAAAGATGATTTACAGTCCGCACTGCGCAATCTCCGCTTGCTATGTTTATGAGTCGCATACGAAGGAATGTAAATACTAGCGAAGATAGAAATTGTTGTACAAACTTACATTTTTCTTCATTAATAACGCCAGATATCCTTGCCAAACAATAATAACGAGTAGAAGAACCTCGACGTTATCCCAAACCGACGTTTCAGCTCATCGAGCATTCAGGAACTCAACGACACGTAATGGCGGACTCAAAAACTTCATAACAACTTCATGTACGCTATCACCAAAGTGTAACGTATCAACAA
Organism: Desmophyllum pertusum; assembly: GCA_029204205.1. Classification (NCBI taxonomy): domain Eukaryota; kingdom Metazoa; phylum Cnidaria; class Anthozoa; order Scleractinia; family Caryophylliidae; genus Desmophyllum; species Desmophyllum pertusum. The sequence goes on along the minus strand of MU826877.1, from coordinate 304,419 downwards.
ATTCAAAACAAAAATGTAAACAAACCCAGAGCATGCGCAGTACGGACTGGAAATCATCTTTAAGAGATATGAAGATTAATTTATAAAAGAAACAACAAGAGAAGTCTGGATATTTACTTGGGCCATTTGTAGCAAAAGGTAAAAAGTGGCAACAGTACAGCACTTTAACAACAAACAGACATTAAGGCAATTCCAGGGCGTGACAAGAAGATTGCTTGACACGTAACGAATAACAATTGGCGTGACTATTGTCTAAAGCAACGTCCTACTGTTGAAACATGTGGTTATTGGGTGCAAAGGGCCAAACAGTGACTTCGCCTCCGGCGGAATTAATCCCAGGGGGATTAAGGAGGGAGTGTACATGCGGAAGAAGGATCGAAGCTCGGGGCGGGGTGTTAGGGTTAACGTGGGGAACATTCACGTTAGGAGGTAGGAAGGCGCCTCCCGTCTCTGTACTCTCTGAAGGTAAGGGAGGGAGCCAGCATTCGGGAGATGACCACTTGTTGAAGCTGTTGGGCGGAAATGGTGCTCAGATTACCGCTCGGAGAAGACACAGCTTGCGAATTCAAGGCACTTCCCGAGAAAGTGTTAAAATTACGGCGCACAAAGCCGTTTCGTTCGCCAGCCTCATATGAAGATGTCCCGGGCAACCTTACAGGCAGTCCAATCACAGAGGGGCTCGCTGCTGGCTGAGAACTTTGCACACTATTGGTGGGCTGTTGTTGCACACCCAGGCTGTTCGCGAACCCTAGCACTGCCGGCATCCTCTGACCGGGGTTACTATTCAGAGAACTGGTGACGACTGGTTCAAGGGTCCGTACACTAAATGACTTGGTGTGTTCAGCGGTGTGCAGGACACCAGAGAAGTCTGAGAGCTTTCATGAGCCAACGCGTTAAGCCTGTCAGCGGCACGCGTATCTTCAGTAGTACCTTCATGTTCGCCGTTATTTGCTGTCTCATTAATGACTGTTCGACTAGACTCGCCTTCTTCCGGCTGGACTCGACTTTCCTGGGAACAAGTGTCGGTCTCGCGTGATTTAGCGGCTGCTTTCTTTCCTTTTCCCTTTTTCCGCCTACAAAAAATACAAGAAAGGAAAACCTTAACGACGGTTGAACACTTTGTGACGTTTACATAGCGTAAACAATGACCACAACAGGAGTAAGCTAACTTTGGCTAGCTAAACTACGTGGTATAACTTGTCATAAGGTGTCTTCCTATTGTCTCGCATACCTTGGTCTGCATTCAGCGCCATCTTCATGCCAGCGTTTGAGATGCTTTTTAAGGTTTCCCGCCTGAGCGAATCCCTGTCCACACTGCTCACACGAATAAGGTTTAAAGCCGCTGTGTGTACGACAGTGCATAGCCAGGCTGCTAGGACACAGGAACGCTTTCCCGCACAGGCTGCAGAAAAACTTCTTCTCACGCATTTTCTCTTTGGGACGCTCTTCTTTGTTGTGGACAAATCTAATAATCACAACAACTTCGGGTCAAGTAGTGGTTGTAACTTTTAAGTCTGTGGATGAAACCCTAGTGTGTGACCATTCAAATGAAAGCTATTGAGCAGTACTTTCGTGTGGTACTGTTTATTATTCTGTACGAGGTGGTTCTAACTTTTAAGTCTGTGGATGAAATCCTAGTGTGCGACCATTCAAATGAACGCTATTGAGCAGTACTTTCACGTGATACTTATGGCATTTGTAAACCCACCTTATGTGTTTGGTTAGATTCCCGGGTTGGCTGAAACCCTTTTCACAGACAGTACACTGATATGGCTTCTCTCCTGTGTGAGTGCGCTGGTGCGATTTTAAGTCCGAGGGTCCTGGGAACATCTTTTCACAGAGATCACACGAATATTTCTTGGCAATTCTGGGATTTGTGGGTCGACCTTCAACCATTGGACAGCGTTTACATCTAGAAAAAGGTTAAAGATCAGCTCAGACAATCGTATCACCTCAATTCGTTCGTTCGTTCGTTCGTTCGTTCGTTCGTTCGTTCGTTCGTTCGTTCGTTCGTTCGTTCGTTCGTTCGTTCGTTCGTTCGTTCGTTCGTTCGTTCGTTCGTTCGTTCGTTCGTTCGTTCGTTCGTTCGTTCGTTCGTTCGTTCGTTCGTTCGTTCGTTCGTTCGTTCGTTCGTTTCGTTCTTCGTTCGTTCGTTCGTTTGTTCGTTCTTTCTTTCGCTCGTTCGTTCGTTCATTCTTTCATTCTTCGTTCGTTCGTTTTATTAACCATCAATAACTGTGTACAGTAGGCTCACCTGATATGTTTCCTCAGGCCAGACTTTTGAACGAAATCTTTCCCGCAAAGTTCACATTTATAAGGCTTCTCCCCAGTATGACCCCTGAAAGGATAAAAGTGGTCATAAATTATCAGCCTGTAGATTTTGTAGTAGAAAAATATTTTACTTAGTGTAGAGAAGCACTTTTGAAAGTCACAACTCGAGAGAGCGGCGGAAATCGAGCCTAACTCGTTTGCATACTTTTTAAAAACAAGAATATTTGACTGCGGGCTCAACTGTAATAACTGCTATTGTCACCGACAAGCCACATTGGGGATAGACCAATTTCGATATATTAATATTCTAACTTGGCTCCGAGGCTTAGGGGAATAAGACAAAAGAAATCGACAAGAAATCACATCGAGGTTGAGGGATGAATAAATCATTTCTTTTGTCTTATTCCCCTAAGCCTCGGAGCCAAGTTAGAATATTAATATATCGAAATTGGTCTATTAGGGAGTGTCAATAAAGTTTGTATTATTGTAAGTTTGTATACGTCAGTTTGTCGTCCCAAGGGTACGTCATGTATCTTACCTGAAATGTACCGACAGTTGATAACTCGTCGAGAATGTTTTGTCGCACTTTTCGCACCGATAACCCTTTTGACGCGGTGTGACCTGATCGCTGTGCCTCCTTCGTTTGTGTTTGGCCAGATTCGGGTTCGACACAAACGTTGCTCCGCATTCACTTGCACATGCACGCTTTGTTTGTAGTATGTGTTTTCACGTGCTCGAGCAGTTCTGGCTGAGTATCTAATGTCACCATGCATCCATCAAAGCGACAGGCAGACTTGTCACTGGTATATTTATTCTGAACCTCGTCCTTGTCAGAGTGGCTTGCATGCTTGTGTCGCCAAAGGTGACCTATGATGACAATAAAAGAGCATTTTAAGCTTATTTAGTTATCAAGTTCTTTATTTTAATTTTTGAATATATAGATTTTGTTATTTTTCATTTATTGTATAGTGTCTCCATTTAGTGGTTATACTGCTATTTCAGATCGACACTCAAATAAAGGTATTCATTGACTGATTCATTCATTCATTCATTTTATTCACTTACAGGTCTATATTTTGCAGTTTTCCGTGATACTTTGTTGGATAGCAAAGAAATAAAGCCATTTTTACATTAAACAAAGTTGCGCACTAGAATCGGAGCTATTTCAGTCGGAGAACAAGTGCCGTTTTTAGTAAATTTTCGAGTTTCCGATTGTTATTATCCAATCAAGAAACAGCGCGAGCACTAACAAGTACTCGAAAAACTGTCATGCCAGCATAGTGCAATGAGGATATTTCATGTTGCTTAGCAACGTTGGGGACAAAAAACCGCGGGCTCATTCAGTTGTTCGAGATGAGATTTCGCCCTCAAGTGGTACATTGTTTTACCAGTTACCTTAATTACAATTATGTACAGCGCCATTGAACCTATGGGAAATGGCGCTATATAAATTTATTATTGTTATTATTATTACCTCGCTGAGTGTACGTTGCGTCACAATATTCACACTTGTATGGTCGTAATCCTTCATGCACTGACTGTATGTGTACCAACAGCACGCGGCCGTTCACATACACCTTATTGCACACTTCACACTCTACTGGTGTATTGGAGATATCTGATTGGCGCTCCCTGGGGACCTTCTCGTGCACGCTCCTGATGTGGCGGTTCAGATGTGTCTTTTGAGTGAATTTCCATGAGCACTGTTCACACTCAAAGGGCCTTTCGCCCGTGTGGCTTCTCTGATGGCTCTGCAGAAACACAAATGATTGAATTCTAAACTCTCATTACATTGTTGCATGCTAAATTCAAGTGCGCAAGTCAAGAGAATCTAAGGCCTGATCCGCTTAGGACGTCGTCGCAGATGGTGCGTCTTAGAAATTTTAGCTTACATTTTTCGAGTTCGTCATCGTGCATCGTTTGATAGGAAATGGTCGAAACTCGCTTCAAACAATGCATTGAAAAACAGATCGCCCTATATACATAATATACATCTTCCATTGTAAATATTATTTATTGTTACTCAGCTTGATTAGATTTTCAGTTATTCTGAGTAACATTAACTATTTATGTTATATATTGTAACATTTTTGAAAAATGTGGTAATAAAGTGTGTGTTTCCAGAGCGCCCTACTGTTGCCACTCTACAAAGTTTTTGATTGATTTTTGACAACTTTCTGATGGCTTTCGTTTTAACTGGCCAATCAAAATGCAAGAACTATGAGAGGCGGAGTTGTCAAGCTCCACGTTCGCGTTCTGACAATTGACATCTCCGCCTCCCACAGTTCTTGCAATTTGATTTGCTAGTTTAAGGTGATTCCTCAGTATTGCATTGCGCATCCTTTCTGCGCATGATTTCACACGTAATTAGCGCGCGCACATTAAGAAAATGGCGGCTTTTCCTTTACGGCTAAGCTCGCCAGAGAGATGAATCGTCGTTTTCTCGTAAACGAGTACGGTGACCTATCAATTTTTTCTCTTATTTGAGTCTAGCAATCACCTTCTTTCTATAAAATAAATATAGACTAATTTCTATTGCAGAAGAATAAATAATCACCGGAAACGTGAAGTTAGCTAATAAAAACGTTTCTGGAAGCTGATATTGTAAGGAATTAAGGGGTATATATAAGGTCCTCCTGTTCCTAAACGAATACCGGGACCCCCTTTTTTATTTCAAAATTTAAGTTCCCTTAAGATAAACAACCAATAGGCAAAGTTTGAATGAAAATCTATCATCAGTATTGTAAGTTCTATTTCGATGGAATGACCTTAAATGGAAGCCATCAGAAAGTTGTCAAAAAGATGTCAAAAAGTTGTCAAAAACTTTGTAGAGTGTCGAGGCGCTCTTCACTGTAAAACTATAGAAGTTACCAACCTCCAAGCCATGCATGGAGTCAAATCTTTTACAACAATCCAAGCAGACATATTTCTTCTCGCGTTGCTTATCCTTGGCAGGAACATAGCCGGGGAGATGCTTTTTACCGTGTTTATTCAAGTTGCTTTTGGAAGAGAATTTCTTGCCACACTCCTGGCATTTCAGCGCATCGTTATCTTCATGGGTCATGAGGTGTTCCTTGAGGTACACTTTGTTGTAGGTCTTGTGGCAGATGGGACATTCTTCGACTGCCACAGCAGGCCCATGCTTTGAACGGACATGGTGCTGCTTTTCTTTCAGAGATTGAAACTGCATATCACAACTTACACACCTGGAACAAAACAAGTTCAGCCAATATTGAAATATTAATTCTTCTTATTGGTCTCAATACATTTCATTCAATGGTAGTAATGAGAATTTGTTATGTTATGTTTATGCTCACATTTGATACAAGTTTTTAGTTGCTCTGTAATGACCCCCCCTGAAAGTAATGACCCCCCCTCCCCCAAAAAAGTAGCAACCCTTCACCATCCTCCCCCCCAAAAAGTAGCAACTCAATTTGATACAAGTTTTAGTTGCTCTGTAATGACCCCCTCCCCCCCCCAAAAAAAAAGTAATGGCCCCTCCCCCAAAAAGTAGCAACCCTTCATCATCCCCTCCCCCCCCAAAAAAGTAGCAACTCTCTGAAAGTAGCAATAGGGAAAGGCTTCTAAATCCAAAAAGCAAGGACGACCACATCAGCTTTGCTGTAATTTTATCGTGTTTAAATAAATGATTTTGTCATCATCATCAACTTTACGGTAGTAGTTCAGATGACTCTGGAACAAGGTCAGTCAAATGCAGCACCCTAAAAAGGAAGAACTGAATTACTTTGGTGTATGATCTTCAGGAGGGGAACTCTTGTGATCTTGAAGTGGTTTCCACTCCTCGAATTCCTCATCGCAGATATTGCAGCTGAGAGAGAATAACATAAAATTATCAGCAACAAAGAAAACATAGAGGGCAGATAATTTTATACCATGTCATAGCAGAATCCAGTTGCTATTATGTGGTTAGAAAAAAATAATTTTTTTTTATTTTGCCGAGGGGATTCACTCGTCCCATCCCAGTATGCCCTGCACACTACGTAATTTACCTCGCTCCAGATCCACTTGGCCAAAATTGTCTAAAAAAAATGTATCTTTTTTCTAACCACATAATAGTGATTTATGGGTATGAGTCAGTTTATTACAGTGTTTTCACGGCAGCCATGTTGGTGCTCCCAAACAATAGAAACTTTTTGCATAAGAATATAACTCATTTCCTAAAGGAGAAAAACTGCATTGTTTGGGAAGACAAATATGGCCGCTGTGACGTCATGTGAAAACACTCTATTATGTATATCATATGCACATGGTTAGGTAGAGAATAATGTCTCAATTGATGTGAATCTGGCTGGTCTTCCTTGTGGGGAGGGGGGGGGGGGGGGGGGGAGACAGGGGGGTCTAAACTTCCCGTACCTTATACTCCCTGTTCCCACCTCTTCCATTGCGGTTCCTGCCTCTTTGTGCTTTTTCTATTGCAAAATATTACACAATGTTGAAAAATAAATTCTCATTTCTCCTGGTTCATGCCACCTTGGGAATCCCGCATCCTGTCCTCTCTTCTCCCACCTCCTGTAGACTTCCCCCCTTTACTCCTATGTTCCTGCCCACTACCCCCCCCCCCCCCCCCAACTTCCTTAGGTACCTCACTTCCCTTTTATAGCACATCAAATATTCAGTTGTTTAATAATATTAATATTATCATCATGATGGCTTTTTATGTAAAAATGTCCTTATTTTGCATACTTGGGTTTCCCTCCGCATCTATGCTTCTGAAGTGCAAAGGCATTCCTGAACTCCTGTGTACACGTGCTGCATCGGAACTGTTGTGAAAGGCATTCCATGGATGTTGTATGTTGCAGAGCTTTACCTTTGTCCATAAATTCTGCCAAGCAGTGAGTACAGTGGTATTTGATTGTATCTGGTGGCAAATGTTGATGATTAGTCAGGTTGAATAGAGGAAGTAGTCACAAATTTATAATAAAAGTATTGTGTCCATTTTTAAAATTCTAACAACTGTATTTTAGTGAGAATCCAGAAGAGATCCCAGCAAGAGTTTGGTAACGCATTTCACAAACAGTCAGTGGCTAAAATTGAAAACCGAAATAACGATAGCTACAGTTCTTGCAGAGCGTGGATATTGTTTATTCTCACCAAGATCCTGGTAAATTTTTTACACAGGTGAACTGCTTTTTAAATATATCACTTCATGTTGAAAACAATAGCCATACATGAATCAACCGCTGATGGGCGGGTCTAAAGTACAGGTCACAGGTCACTGTCACAGGTCAACCCAAGGTTAGCCCTAACCTACATGTAACCCTAAAGTATCCTAACCCTGAGGGTAAGGTAAGGCTTAACCCTAACGTTAGGGTTAGGATTAGCTTTAGCTTTAGGGTTAGGTTAGGGCTAGCATTGGGGTGACCTGTGACAGTGACCTGTACTTTAGACCTGCTGACCATTGATTGACATAAATGTAAGGGAAACATTTACTTACCTGGACCATTATCTGCATCGACAATGGCTATTTCTTTGATGTTTGGCTTCCTTTTGCGATGAACTGCCTGCTTTCCACCATGACCCTCTTCTCCCGGCACATTACCATCACCAGTGCTTCTCCTCATTTCTGCCGTCAACTTCACTTTACTTTTGGGTATAAAATCATAATCACTGTCATCCATGTCATCATCATCATCATCATCATCGTCATCAGCAGCAGTATCATCATCATCATCATCATCATCATCATCATCATCACCATCATCATCATCATCATCACCATCCTCATCATCGTCTTCATCCTCATCATCATCATCATCATTTTCATCTTCATCATCATCATCGTTTTCACTGTCATCATCATCATCACTATCGACATCTATAATTTCTGTAATTCTTTTGTCTAATGAGTTAGCCATTTCTTCTTCATCAGCCTTCTCAGCCCCTCGCCCTCATTCTTGTTGTCGTCATCATCATCAGTGGGACTCACATAAACCTTAGACTTGTCCACTTCTTTATCAAGCGGCACCACAGCTATCTGTCCGCCGTCTTCATCTGTGATGAAGGAAACTGGTACATTTTCAACATACGCTGGATATGCTGTGCCTGAAATTTACAATGTAACACAACCCAAGAGTGATCAATACACATTCAATATAATTTCTCCTAACTTACAATATCAATACATTGTCAAACGGACATGTTGAGAGAATAAAGAAAATAATAAATTAACCCATTGACACCTCAAACGCCCGTAACCGCCCGTGCGCCACGACCCCGAATTTCCCTCAAACGCCCGTAACCGCCCGTCAAAAATGGCGTCTGGATTCGCACTTACCCTCCCTCCCTGGAGAGTTTTCTGGTTCCCCTATTGTTCTATTGTTTTAGAGGACAAATAAACCAATCAAAATCCGTCTTTTGCGCATATTTTTAGAGAACTCTAGGGGTACTAGAAAGAGGGTTTTTCGTCTTTATGTCGCACGGATCAAATGAACAAGAAAAGTATGGCGCGCCTTGTATGTCTCGTCACGAATGTACAAACTTTCAGGGCCTTGTTTTCATTTCTTAACACGGAAAATTATCTCTTTGAAGCTGAAAATGAAAAGGAGAAACACCAATTAATTTCTAAATGGCTTCAAAACGGATGATCACCGATTACAGACTGAAGAAACCTTGCTGGAGAAGAATTTATACTCTCCTTCGGCGGCCGGGAATTGCGAAGACATCGAGCGGCCGCTTCAAAACAAATATTCACAGACTAATTATGGATCTTCTCAAGACTTCTAAAAGCGAAATGGTAATGTACTTTATTTCTTTGAATGTGGATGGAATTAGTGGAAGGATATTTAAAGCGATCGATGTATTAAATGACTACAAAAGTCATCGTTAAAAATCAAAAACTTTTGCTTCCCGTATAAACTGACAAAGAATCGAAATTGACAGCGAATTCAACACGGCGGCTCCAGATTTCATGTGTTGGATTTTATGCTTTTTTACACGTTTATCGGTTTCAGTTTGAATGAAAATTAATATCAAACAAAGTTTCTTTCAAATTTCTTCATTTGTTCATCTTTAACGCGGAATTTTAGGTTTTCAAAGTGAACTGAATGAACAACAAATCTTGAGTCTAGCACGCGGTGATATTTGATCTGCAAATTTACGGCGAGTTTCGTCGCCTTTGTTTATTTAAGCTTATTCGCTTTGTGGGAGACTATTTTGTTCGAGTATTTTTGAGAAATGACCACAGTATTTCAGAAAATAATTCTGAATGGTTTTATTGATAATACCAATGAGGAAAAAGGAGAAATTCTAAGCGTTATTTAGCCGTAGAAATTCTTTAGTTTCGAAAGCGATTTAGGCCGTGGTTGTTTATAAATACTCGCAATCACTAATATGTTTTCATCTCGAATTACCGCTTTTTTGCGGCAAGAAAATACCTCTGTAATACAAAAAACCGTTGAATTAATGAAAGTATAAGTTGACCAAGATAAAAACCGACTTTTACCAGAGGATTTTGAGATATTATTGTCTTTTCTACAAAGTCTCTGTGCTTTCGCAAGTTTCTAAAATGGCGTGCGGTAGTGAAGAAAATGTTATCGTTGTTTTCAAGTTTTGTAATGAGATCAATTTATAAAGGCCAACGGCCTTTTGTAGTTATAAATTGGTCTTTCAACTTGTCTAGTTGGAATAAAAGTGTACTAAAGAAACTAATCATTTGTCTGTATTTACTGCGCATATGGTTTATTTTTCAACTCGCACATTTCGCTCAAATCCCGAAAAAGCTCCAGGGAATTCAGGGGTGGCGCGCGCTAAATCTCTAGTAGTCAATGGGTTAAGGAAATTTACTGCCTTCATTACTACGGTACTACCTGTACCCTGTACATGACAGGCACTAGCGGGGAGAGGAAGGGAGTGAGAGCGACGTATCCTTGTACCATCTGAGAATCAGGCTAGGCAGGCACCAACAGTTAGTTAGTTTTTTTGGGTCAAAGCATACGTTATGTAAAATTACATGTAGGGTGACAAAAAAATAAATCAAACTGAGTTTTGAAACAGCATTTATTACAAAAAGTGTATATTCAGCACTTTATACACAGGGATGGGAATTAGCCCTCACCCACTCGCGTCCTTTTGGCCGAGTAGAACTTGTATATTTTTTGGTACAAAATTTTTTCTTTCAGTCAGATGGCGAGTACTATCAAAATTAAGTTTCCAACCCTGTATAGCCTACGCTAAATTACTAAGATGCTCCTGAATAAAATTAATATTGTTGTAAATAAATAAATAAAATAAATAAAAATAAATAAACAAAAAAATAAATAAACAAAAAATAAAATAATTAATTAAAATAAAAAAGTATACATCCTTCATGCTACATGTACAATGTATGTCGAATCTTGTTAGAAAGCGGATTTATTGAGTGGTTCCAGACAGCATCAAATTATTGACGGCTCACACCCTACATACATGTATCTCCCAGAAAATTATGGACATCTCCAGAAAAACAGACACTAGTAGTAGTAGTAACACTAGAGTAGTAGCAGTAACACTAGACTCCGCTTACAGGATGTTTAACCATAAATAAATTATATAATTTAATAAATACCTTTAAATGATTTATCAAACAGCACCATCAACTCCTCCCCTACAGCTATGTCTTTAAGAGCTTCAAAGTAGACTCCTGCAGAACAGTTATATGCCACAATATTCTGTTTTTCTTCTGATGTTGCGCTCTGAAGTCGACTAAGCCAACTGCACTTGCCTTTCTCATTCTTGTGTGCGTAGAAAAATGTGATGCATTTTTGGTGTTTTTATCTTCCACCTAAAAATCAGAGGCACCATTAACCATGATGGTATTGCATGTAGTTACAAGGTTAGGGTTAAGTCTTCACTAGCCCCTGGATGGGATGCTAGCCCATCACAAGTTACACCCCCCCCCCCCCCCCCCCCCAACAACATTTTGTCAGGTTGCCCTAACAATTTGCCAGTCCCCATTTATACTCCTGGGTGGAGAGAGGCACTGAGAGAGTTAAGTGTCTTGCCCAAGAACACAATGACTCAAACCCTGACTGCTCTATCCAGAATCCAATGCACTATTCATTAGGCCAGCACATCTCCCCTGTACAGTTATGCAACACCAATAGCTGCCACCACCCTACAATGGCCAGGATTTTTTTTGTTCTGACCATGCGCTTACTCACATTTTGTGTCCCCTCTACTATCTGAAAGCTGACTCATCCCCAGCCATCTCTTATGAGAAAATTGTAAGACACACCCGGGACAAATTTCAGGACGAGTCAAATCTGAAAGATGGACTGCTTACAGTCTACTCTGGGAGTGAAAAAGCCTGGGGTGATGATTAATGCATGGGTCCTCTGCAGTTTTCCTCCCCACCCAGCTCTATATCCTGAGTATCTCACTCCAGAATCATATTGCTAGGGATGAATGACATATGTTTGAATTCTCCAGTTTAGCGCGCTTACCTCAGTTACAAAGAAGTGCATTTTTTCGGGAGACTTTCTCTTGCCAACAATTTTTCCATTGAACGGCCCAAAACGTTTTCCCTTTGGTATCTGCATATGGGCCAAAAGCCCTGCTCTGCGCAATTCAGGGGGAGATCTGCATCTTCCTTTGGTATCTGAGGGGGTCTGCCTGTAAACGACAAATAAAAGAGGTATGGAATACATTAAATAATTTTGTTTTCTGTTCACCCACAAACCTCTGACATACACGGAAAAATCAAATCTGGAAGAAATCACATCATCCAATAAATTAAAAACCATTTTTAAAAACAAATTATTAACCATAAATTTCAAAATTCCCTGAATAAACCAAAATAGGCATAACACCACACACTTACCCGGGAGATTTTTATAGAATTCAGGAGACCAGAACAGTGGCGGATCCAGACTTGTTTATAAGGTGGGGTGCCCACAAGGAGGCCCGGGCCCCTCCCCTAGATCCACCACTGGTCTGGTCTGTCTAAATCTAATATTAATCAAAGTTTTGGTTTCTCACTGAATATCTAAAGAAATAATAATTATACACCAAATGCATTAACTTAAAATAGTAAAGGAAATATCAAAAGTAAAAGGAATACTGCTTTTATGCAGGAAAACATTTTGACAAAATCTTCCCCTACCTACCCCTCCTCAATAATGTAATTGTTTGCTTGCCAAAAAATGCAAATGAGAATGATCAAATTACCAGCGCTTGGCGAGCGTTCGATCCAGTGGATTGATCAATACGCACCTTCAGTTCAGCGAAACAAGGATATTTAAGAACTAATGTGTCATATCTCGGTCGGTAACTAAAGGAGACTATCATTTGTCTTTCATATTATCTTTCCGCGACAAAATAAGGGGATTTCGTTCGGGTAGACTCCCAAAATATTAATCCGTCATTTGATATAGGGTTCCACAGTTCCAACAAATCTACCGAGTTTATACTTTCGATCTAAACACTACGCACTGTATATGAAACAACCCAAAGCTACGTCCATACCTTTCTTCTTCTTTGCTTTCTTTGAGGACGTCGATGGCTGTTCTGTGACTGTTTGTAGTCTCAAACGTTTGCTGGAAGTCACTCGTCCTTCCCGCGAGCGCGTTCTTGCGATTTCCTTTTCGTCGCTGTGCGTTGCAGTGGTCGCGACTTTCATTCGAGCCATCGCTTCAAACCTTCGTACTCAATTGATCAGCTCAAAATAGTTCAATTGTTGCTTTCTTGTTCAATAGCACTACCAAACGAAAAAAATCGATGCCAGAGGAGAAACAAATTTGCTTTCAATAGTCCACACCCGAACAATCCGCCATATTAAAGTTCATACCATTCCGAGGAGTATGATCGTCTGGTCACGTGATTAGTTAAAAAAAAGAACGTCCTAGAGGAGACTGGGAACGAACCCGGAAATTATTCCAGAGATGGAGAGTACCCTTCCTTCAGAGACCAGGCGGAATTTAGTTCACGTGGCATTTTCAGCGTTAGTATGAGACACGCGTGATTTGCAAGGTTTGGGCAAAAAGGTGACGCGCCAGACGTCAGAGAAATAAAAGACCGAGTTATGCGTGACGGCGAAAAGAAAGTGGAGTTTGCGTGACGCGTGATTGGTTGAGCGCATCATTCGTGAAACGAAGCAACCTCGTGTTGGAAACAAAGTAGAATTGTGCGTGACGTGTGATTTGGGGCAAAAATGAGCGTGTTATATACAAACACGTGAAAAGAACGTGACAGCAGGTGATATGAAGTAGAGTTGTGCGTGACACTTGATTGAAGAACTGAATGAGTGTGACGCGTGAGGGACTGAGGGTGCGAAAAAGGGGCTACGGTGAATCAACGAGATCCTTCGAGTTGCGGCGCAGTTTCTAGATAACATGTTACCATTGAAATTACTAAGACGAATAAAAGTATGCTTTTGAATTAAAAAGGATTTCACGTGAAATACACTCCTTTTCAACTTTTTTCCATATTTATTTCTTGTTGTGGCATATTAGATACAACTCACAACAAGAGTGTTGCAAAGTACGTCATGTAGGCTATATCATTGAATACACGTCAGAACCAGGACTCGCGCGCCAGGCCATTAAACTTTCTCTATGATGCACGTGTCCTTGTTCAATGTACATCTCTGTTTCGCACTTCTCTGGCATCAGTCGGACACTGCAGGTTTGCAGTTGGCCTTGGTACAACTCTGCTCACAGCTTTTTCCGTGGCATTCCAGACCGCATCCTCCGCCGGTGCAGCTCTCGTAACAAGTGTCAGCCTTACAGATGACAGTATTGCAGTTTCCACTTGTACAGCTGAATGTACATTTTGTGGGGGCACTACATGTCATGTCACATTTCCCTCCTATAAAGAAAACGTAACAAATGATTTTATATACCCGTTTTACTTCGGGGATTACTGACTCTCTGAATTACCTCACGCCAACTTATAGAGGGTAATAAAGGGGTCTAGATACCCAGGATTCCAGAAGCTTTTATTGGCGCGCGTTTCCGGTTTCCGGTTTCAAGTCTCTATTTTGACGCTGGGGGCGTCGGCCATTAGCCGAACCCGACGCAACGCGAGCGAGAAAAACCCTCTCGGTCCGCCAGGGTAGGGTCTCTCGTACCCAGCAGGTCTCGTACGAATGGTTTCGGCTTCAATTTTGTCGTTTTCTTGTCGGACAGTGCGTCTGTCTAACGCACCGTACTGTCCGTTGTTTTTTAGCACATTTGCTTGAAATTCTACAAGTTTTTTTTTTATGAGCTTTTGATAATGTAAATTGGTTTTTCTTTTCTTGTAAATCAAGGTTTTTTCGTCAGTTTGAAATGTTTGATACGTCTATCACTTAGAAACTAAAGAAAACTGTGATGTGACAGGTCACTGTCACAAATCAGCGCCTCTCTATCGTTCAACTGCAAAATGCTCTTTAACCACCCTCATTAATTACTGCTACAAGAGCAAAGACCAACCTGTGCAAGACTGTTCACACAAATGATAATATTCTGAGTTATAGCATTCCAACTCGGCAGTTTCCCTTGTCGCAGGCCTGGAAAACAAACTCCGTCCTCGACACCTTTCACACTCATCAGGAACAAGATCCTCTATGGTGCACTTGTCCTTATTTATTGTACATCTCTGCTCACACTTCTCTGGCATCAGTCGGACACTGCAGGTTGCAGTTGCCTTTGGTACAACTCTGCTCACAGCTTTTTCCATGGCATTCCAGACCGCATCCTCCGCCGGTGCAGCTCTCGTAACAAGTGTCAGCCTTACAGATGACAGTATTGCAGTTTCCACTTGTACAGCTGAATGTACATGTTGTGGGGGCGCTAGCACGTCATGTCACATTTTCCACCTTTAGCGAAACGTAAGAACTGATTTGACGCGTTTTATTATATGGCAAACTGGTGTATGATGAAAAGGAACGTTCTGATATTGGTTCCCTGGGCGGTCTAAAATTACGCGGACCGCTATAAAGGTGGAGCCGCTGGGGAACTAATTTCGCCCGAATTCCTTTTATAAAACATAGAACTGTTTTATTAAGATTCTATTAAGGTCATTAAGAAGAAAAATTGTATCCTTCAGTCTTGTTTGGCGGACAATTTCATTTAAACCTTTTACGAAAGCAGCCTGAAAAGTACAAGTATCTGTATTCGCTCTGTTCAACTGGTCAATACGGTCTCTTATTATATGGCAAACTGGTCCACGATGAAAAGGAACATTCTGGATGGTTCCCTGAGCGGTCGGCGAATTTTGCAATACGGACCGCAAAAGATGGACGCGCTCACGAACTCATTTCGCCAAATTCCTTTTATGAAACATTGAACACAAGAAAACTGTTTTCTATTACGAAGAAAAATTTTTCCTCATGTCTGGCGGGCAATTTTTGGTTAAACTTTTCGCAAAGTGGCCTGAAAAATGCAAGAATATGCTTAGCTTTGGCGCGCGCGCGTTAGTCGAGAATGGTTGCACTAATTTCTCAGCAAATTTTTTAAAAAGCCATTATAATAAAAACTTTATTGAAACTAGCTTGTTCGGTCTGTATTGGGAAATATTTGGTCTCGTTCTTTTTTTGCAAGTTTATGGACCTCGCCTTCGGCTCGGTCGCATAAACTTGCAAAAAAGAACTCGACCAATATTTTCCCAATACGGACCTCACGCTAGTTCAATAACATCTATATATTTTGCGTGTTCTCTTTGATAAAGTTGCAGATTAGAACGAGACTA
This sequence comes from Desmophyllum pertusum, assembly GCA_029204205.1. NCBI lineage: Eukaryota > Metazoa > Cnidaria > Anthozoa > Scleractinia > Caryophylliidae > Desmophyllum > Desmophyllum pertusum. The sequence continues at coordinate 288,483 of MU826877.1, read as the reverse complement.
GTATGACTAGTATGACTAGTATTCCCAATACGGACCTCACTCTTGTTCAATAACAGCTATATATTTCTTGCTACTTCGCATTACCTCACGCCAATTATATTACTGCTATAACCCTTTCACTCCCAGAGTCAAACTTTGAGTCAGTAATTAAATGTGGTTCTAACTTTTAAGGCTGTGGATGAAACCCTAGTGTGTGACCATTCAGATGAAAAGCTTTCGAGCAGTACTTTCAGGTGGTGTTGTTTGTTTTGACAATTTTGCAAAATGAAATTCAACTGAAAAAAGTTTTCCTCAGTTTTGAACTTAACACTCTTGAGAGTGAAAGGGATAAGAGCAAGACCAACCTGTGCAAGACTGTTCACACGAATGATAATATTCTGAGTTGTAGCATTCCATCTCGCAGTTTCCCTTGTCGCAGGCCTGGAAACAAACTCCGTCCTCGACCCTTTCACACTCATCAGGAACAAGATCCTCTATGGTGCACTTGTCCTTATTTATTGTACATCTCTGCTCACACTTCTCTGCATCAGTCGGACACTGCAGGTTGCAGTTGCCTTTGGTACAACTCTGCTCACAGCTTTTTCCATGGCATTCCAGACCGCATCCTCCGCCGGTGCAGCTCTCGTAACAAGTGTCAGCCTTACAGATGACAGTATTGCAGTTTCCACTTGTACAGCTGAATGTACATTTTGTGGCGGTGCTACATTTCATGTCACAATTTCCACCTAAAAAGAAAACGTAAGAACTGATTTTATATACCAAGTTATACTTCGTGGCATGCATCATCTCCACATTACAAATACTTCAGCAAAGAGACGCGGTGGCCTACTCCGGATCGGGCCCGAGGCGGGGGTAAGAGAGAGTTCAGGGACTGGACTAAGCGGTCCGGGTTCGAGCTGAGTTGTCCTGCGATGGACTAGCATCCCATCCAGGGGGAGTAGCGATATACTCCTAGTCGCTTCATGCTATGGAAACCGGAGTTAAGCGCCGGGTTTCATCCACAGACTCAAAAGTTAGAACCGAACCTTTTTAACAAGAGCAAAGAGTTACCTGTGCAGGACTGGCTCACACGAATGATAATATTCTGAGTTGTAGCATTCCATCTCGCAGTTTCCTTTAGTGCAGGCCTGGTAACAAACGCCGGTCCTCCACCCTTTCACACTCATCAGGACAAATGGAGCGGCAGTTGTAGGTGCTGTCAGTTGTAGTAGGTTCAGTTGTAGCAGCTTCAGTTGTAGGAGCGACAGTTGTAGAAGGCTGCAGATATTCTTTCGTGCACATGCTCTTTTGAATGGAAATGGAAATGGGCTGCCACATTCCTGGTCGCACTTTTCTGCATTTTCGGGACACTTGAGCCGGCAGTTTCCTTTGGGACATTCTTGTTGACAACTTTTTCCATGACATTCCAAGCCGCATCCACTAACATAGCAAATCTGTTTACAACTCTCGGCGTAACATGTCATGTCGCATTTTGACTCTGAATGGTAAAGTAATCTTTGATTAGCCTGAATTAAATTATATAAATAATTATATAATAATTATAATTTCAGTTATAAGTTTCCGCTAGCTGTAACCATGGTTATCACCGTTACATGTTTTCCTGCGCTTTTCACCACGGTTTAATACAGTTTTTCTGCGCTTATGTTTTCCCGCGCTTGTCACTGGTTACATATTTTCCCGCGCTTGTTATGGCTCCGTCAATTCCAAGCCCGACCATCCCCCCCCCCGGGCATTTGTCGGGGCATTTTACAACTTTTCCATCCCTAGGGTGGGGCATTTGCTATAAACCGGGCAGAGGCCCGGGGGTGGGGCATTGTCAAAGGCAACGCGATCTTTCGTATTTTAAAAGACGTACACGTTTTGTTGTTTATTTAAAATTTCCTGATTGCCCCCGATAGAAAAATAGAAAAACTGAGTTGATATTAAACCTCGTTTGAGTCCCGCACTTTTCAAGTGTAGCCGTAGCCCCACCCCCACCCCACATGTGCAAACATTTGTACCGTTGCTTTCCACGTGCGAACCAAAGATGTCAAAGATGGCGGAACGAAACTTCGTGTTGCAGTTGTAATGAAATAATGTTCCAAAAAATCATGATTACAGGTATAAATAAAGAACTATGTATTTGTGAACTAATTATAGTGTCCTATCATTAATAGTTTCTGCTTGGAATTTAGATTTTTAATTCGGTCGATCCTCTCAAAAAAGTTTTTTGAACTTGTCCGTGGGTCGGGCATTTGCACTGCTCCTGAAGCCCACACGGTGGGGATTTTGTGCATTGTAAGCTGACCCCACCGTGGGGCATTTTCAACCTTCTGACAAAAAAATGACAAATGCCCGACAAATGCCCGGGGGGGGGGGGGGGATGAGCGGGCTTGGAATTGACGGAGCCATTACTGGTTACATTCGTGCCTTCTAGTGCGTTGCGTTTTTTTTTGCGCTTGCAATGTGTAATTAAGTGCATGTATTTTAGTTTCACGACGGTCTAACAAACTGGTCCGCTAACTAGCTCCTTACTTGAATAGATGTTCCTACATTCATCATACTTGGAGCGAGTCAGGCTGGTAAGTCGTGCTTTCACACAACTTTGCGCACAAGCTGGGCAGTTTTATATCCACAATGCAGAAGATGACGTCACAAGAACTGACACTACAACAAGCAGTGGCTGGTAGCAAGAGCTTTCATGTTCCACGTTTAAACTCTGAAAGAGAAAAAGACGCGAATAAGTATTGCTTAGTGAACATGTTAACAATATGTGACATCAAGCCCCGGAAACACTGTCCTCGTGCTTGCATTCGCCCCTTTAGGAAAACGAGAATCTCGTTTCACTCAATCTCGTTCCCAGGGTCTCTCTTCTTCGGGAGGGGAAGAAGAAAGACCCCGGGAGCGAGCTTAGGTTGGTTTTTCACTGTAGCTGGGGCCGCTAACTTCGCTCCATCCAGTCCAGCGTTAGGTTAATTTTGTTGAGATGAAGCAGCTTTGATCAATATATTGAGCTTTTCCAAACTTATTAAACCACCCACGTCAATGCGGACAAAAATTAAAATTTTGTTTTCCAGCGAACAAATTTGAATAAAGAATGTTTTCTAAAATTGATTTAATATGGCGCTCTTTATTTATGTTTAACCGGTACTGTTTTAAATGATTTCGATGTTGCACGAAGTTATATCCGTTTAAAAAAAGCATTTTAATGTTTAGAACTTAAACTGTTTTATTTCTTTTCTATGTTTGATCTTTTAATGTTTTAAAGGCGCCATAATTTTTCATTATTGTTTTATACATTGTTATTTATATTATCAAATCTGTCCTCGTTTCTGTTGTCAAGGAAAGATAATTGTTAGAGTAAGCTTGCGTGTTGAACGTGGGAACAAAGTAGCTGTAACCTGTAGTCGGAATGTTTTGATTTATCCATAATATATTTGGAGTTCGCTTCCACTGAAACCTCTTCACAGGCTACTTGCACTGCTCAAACTGAACTAGAAACATTCCCTGTATCTCAACTTTGAATGTAAGCTGCTAAGGTTAACAGTATACCTGGTTAAAAATTGCGTTAGATATGACCATCCCCCATAAAAATGTTTTGTTTCCCATACGCCCTCTCTCTCGTGAAAGTGGGTCGGTCCGGTCGGTAAAAAAAAAAAGAGAAAAGAAAAGCCGAGAAACGAAATATTGACAAGTTATAAACATAAATAATTCCAAGCGAGCCTTGATTTTATCTTCGCCCGTGACCAGCCATTTTGCAAACGAGCCGATAATCACTCTGAAAAGTGTTGGAAGACGTCATTACTGGGCTGATTTAGATGTCCAGAGTGACTTTAAGATGTAAACAAAGCCATATTAAACTTGGAAACACCCCAGAAAAGGCCCAGAAAATTGCGCAGGCAATGAAATCAGAAACTTTTTTTTGACTTTTTGAAAAAATTGGGTCGGTCGGGCGATGGGAAACAAAGCATTTTTATGGGATGGCCTTATTCAGTGCAATCAGTGGTTAATGTCACCTTGTATTTGGTTGCTAATATAATAGTAGAATCACAATATCTGTTTACAAAGTCCTTTACAAACACTGTTTTTGTTGTTCAAATTTTTCCAACCGATTAAACTGAAAATTACTCTTTGTTTTCAACAGCCAATAGTTTCTCTGGTTGGCACATTAATAACAATAGTTTTACGTCACCGATATCTTTGCTATAGAGTTTTTGTTTATTTTTTTTGCACGATTCTAGTTTTTAATAGTTAAATTGTTTGAACCTTTTAACGCCTGATTAAACCACCAATACACTTCCACAAACCGGAAAAAAATTCAAATTTGTTCTCCAGCGAACAAATTTTGAATTGTTTCTGCCTGACTGATTTAGATTTTTTAAGAATGTTTCGTGTTTTAATAGACGGAGGGAACATTATAGACGGTTTTTTACAGCGAAATGCGGATGATTAAATAAATGAGAAATCACAGCAAAAAAGGAGCGCCTGCTGATCTATCGTTCATATCGTCTTACCTCAAAACTATTTCGATACTGAGCTCGAATCATGCTCACAGAACTCTGGCAAGGTAGTAGCCTTGTGAAAAGGTCTCAGCCTGTTTAGGCGAAAGAAAAGGCCGCGGACTGTTCACAGGTTGTAATTACAAGGTGGTCACACCCATCTACTGGAGCTGTGAAATCTTTCCAAAGATGCTTGATTGCTCGAAAATTTTCTATCTCCTTAACTGATTGAATTTGCTCGATAAAACCAAGGCGCCCAACCTTGAAAAGTCTCGGTGATTTATTGAAACTTGTGCGCTGTAAAAATGAAGTGACCTGTTTGTCACTTACTATAGGCTACTTACTTTATATCAAGGATATCCAAGTTACCTTATCTTCTCCACACGTTTTGAGAAGGTACCAGTCGCGGAGACGAGTACAGCTTTGAATCTAAAATTAAATCAGCTACAGTAGATATCTGACAGGCAATGACTATATCGGTGACGTCATACGACAGAGACAGCGTGACGCATTTCCACGTCCTAGTATTCTAACGCACTCTTTGGGGCTTTGAAGCACAGGGGGAAAATGGGGGGTAGATTAATTATAAACTAGGAACTATGAGTTACATTATTGAAAAGAAGGATTCCCTGTGTCAATCATGATAATTTTTTGAAATCTCGCGCCGATGCTGTGAAAGTAGTTGCTTCTGATCGAGGCTCCAACATCACGTTACTCAAACTGACCAACCTAGGCAGCCTTCTTAAAATAGAATTGGACAAAGTGATTAGTTTTCTAATGAAACTGTGGTGCTGCGTCGGCGGGCAAGTGAAACACTATGTTGATTATCACCTCAGAGGTTGATAAAGGTAAATTAACCGCCGTAGCGAATTTCTAAAAGCTGACGTTTCGAGCGTTAGCCCTTCGTCGGAGCTTCTTAAAATAGCTCAGCTATGGAATGAAAGTTAAAAATAGTTTCAAAAAATTATCATTGGAAGAGACCCATGAATGCTTCTCTTTATAGATCATCAGTCTCTGTTAATACATCATGGACTCACTGAAAATACTAACCATGTTATTTTTTGTATGTTCAACTGTGTTCAAGACTTCTTCGATTCTACATATTTTTTAAATTATTGACTCCGATTGGCTAAATGCAATTATGCAAATCTAGGCAGTCGCTTCACCAATCTCGTACCCCACTCGTACCCACACAGCGGTCAAACGTACTGCGCGCGCGCAGTTCCCGCCAAAACTTTGCAGTCAAAATGTCTTAAAATTGTTATGTCGTCCGCTTAAAAGCTCAAACTTAAGAAAATTTACTGAAAACTTAAGGCGGATTCTACTGAATGCCATTTTTCCGCCACTTAACATGGGTTTAATGGAATATCTCGTTCGCGTTTACAGCAATCCAAAACTCTCCACTCATCCCATGAATCTATGTTATGGGGTGTTTTGTAAATTTTTGGGTGATTTTTGGGTATTTGGGGAGGAAATAGTTTTTCCTCAAAGGAGTTGTAAATTTAGGAAATAAGAAATATTGAAGATTTAATGTAGTTTTAAAATTAGAATTGAAGTTAAAAATTAGTATTGACAATTGACGACAGTTGATAACCACGCAAGAGCACTCGCGTGGGTATCAACTGTATCAACTGTCTTTGGTGTTCCGAAACTTTTTTTTTTTTCCTTCTATCCCTTCTTTAAAACCTCTTAATTTCATTGAAAATCAGGTAGAATCCCCGCTTAAGGTTTATACTCGGAGTATGCATAGATAATGTAATAATTGTTATCGAAAAAAGTGTCTCAGCTCGTATTTTGGTTGTACCACTGCATGTTCTATAAACGTTTTCCTTACAAACTTCGCGGCCATTACGCTTCAAACTCATGAAAAGTCAAGGCCGGCGGAACCGGAAGTGGCGCGCAATTTTTGCGTTTGACCGCTGTGGGCTCGTACCCCACACAGCGGTCAAACGCAAAAATTGCGCGCCACTTCCGGTTTCCGCGGCTTGACTTTCATGAGTTTGAAGCGTAATGGCCGCAAAGTTTGTAAGGAAACGTTTATAGAACATGCAATGGTAACCAAAATACGAGCTGAGACACTTTTTGGATAACAATTATTACATTATCTATGCATACTCCGAGTATAAAGCTTAAGTTTTCAGTAAATTTCTTAAGTTTGAGCTTTATAAGCGGACGACTTCGCAATTTTAAGACATTTGACTGCAAAGTTTTGGCGGAACTGCGCGCGCGCAGTACGTTTGACCGCTGTGTGCTCGTACTCCAGAGTCAACGGTCTCCTCGGTCAGCGGGTCGTCGCCAGTGCTGACCGAGGAGACCGTTGACTCTGGTACGAGATTGTCGCTGTCACGTGACAACATAAAATTTCCCGCCAAAATGTAATCTGACGTGACGTCTGCATTGCCGAGGGAAATTCCAGAAAACCACCGGAAGTTCGATCACAATACTTAGAAAATGCTGTGTAAGCGCTTTTACACAGAGAAGTTCGTGTCTTCGTTTGGGGAGAGAATCTTTACAAAGAAACAGAAAAAATGAATATGAGAAGAGTTGAATCAGGATTCTTAAACCGTTTACCAACCAAAACGTGCAGTTAAGGCGGGACAGAAAAATAGAAGCCTTGAATTCCTGGCAACCGATCGTGGACGAAATCGTTCGTTTCGTGAAATCGGCGGGGAATGAACATGATCGTCGGTTCTCCAGTCTTCGAGATCTTTCCAACAGAAGCTATTACGAAAGGGCGAAAGTAGGAGAGCCTGATGAATTCGATTTGATGTTGGTAATGGATAACTTGGAATTGGATGGCGAACCATACGATGGCGATGAAGACGACGGGTTAAGCGAACCACCGACAGGTAGGAAGCTGAACAAAGTGACGTGATTTATAGAATGAAACTGTGGTGCTGCGCCGGCGGGCAAGTAAAACATTTAGTTGATATTAAAGCTGTGTTGCGATCGCGCACATATTGTTACAAGCAGTGTCCTTAATAGCCGCC